>CM053625.1:27233569-27255456 GCA_028646595.1 Phalanger gymnotis | reverse complement strand
TGAAGAAAACAACACCTTAAAAACTAGACTAACTCAAATGGCAAAAGAGCTCCAAAAAGCCAATGAGGAGAAGAATGCCTTGAAAGGCAGAATTAGCCAAATGGAAAAGGAGGTCCAAAAGACCACTGAAGAAAATACTACCTTAAAAATTAGATTGGAGCAAGTGGAAGCTATTAACTTTATGAGAAATCAAGATATTATAGAATAGGAGGAAAGGAATGAAAAAGTGGAAGATAATGTGAAATATCTCATTGGATAAACCACTGACCTGGAAAATAGATCCAGGAGAGGTCATTTAAAAATTATTGGACTACCCGAAAGCCATGATGAAAAAAAAGAACCTAGATACTATCTTTCAAGAAATTATCATGTCCTCCTGACTCCAGGGCCAGCGCTCTACTCACTGTGCCATCTAGCTGCCCAAGAAATTATCAAGGAGAACTGCCCTGATATTCTAGAACAAGAGGGTAAAATAGAAATTGAAAGAATCCACCAATCGCCTCCTGAAAAAGATCCCAAAAAGAAAACTCCTAGGAACTGTAGTCCCTAGGGCATCAGAAGCTAACATTTAGAGCTATCCAAAACTTAAATGGCTTCCCATAGAAAGATAATAGGTTTTTTCTCACTCAGAATCATAGATGCTCACGATGGCAACTTTGTTATTAAAAACAAAAAGGTTAAATTATACTCAGTTTACTACTTTCTTTTGACTTTGAACTGAATCTTTTCTATGAGACTGATGAGGTATTTCATTGAATATATATTCTCCCTTTTTAGAGATTAGCATTAGATAAAGATTTAGGAATCATATCTAGAGATGATAATTGGACCTGCTGAAGCAGATGAGCTCACCAAAGAAGAGAGTGTAGAGAGACAAGGAAAGATGCCCTAGGAGTGTCGGGATACCTGTACCAGATTATGACCTGGCAATGGAGACTGAGAAAAATGAAGTTAGATAGGCAGTAAGAGAACTAGGAGAAATTATTGTTATGGAAAACCAGAGAGAAAAGAGTATATCTCATTCTCTGATATGATAGATAAATGTGACATTATTGTTTTTATCTGGAATTTTATAGGAAAGCCAACAATAAATAAACTATTATATTATTATTTTAATATTTTATAAATAAATATATATTTTAATTTTATATTATTTATAATAAACTATTATATTAAAATAATATGAAAATTTCCCCCCACTCCAATTTTCTGCCTTCCTTCTATTCTTGGCTGTATAGGTTTGATTTATAAAAGAATATTTTAATTTAAAACAATCAAAATTATCCATTTTACCCTTCAGCAATGCTCTCACCTTATAATGGGGTTTAAGGTCTGATACTGTGGGTCTGCTTCCTTTACATCTTTTTCCCCTGGTTTCTTTGGAGTTCCTAACCTTTTCTTCTAAATGAATTTTGAATTTCGTTATTTTTTTTCCCTAAGATAAATTTATTTTTAGTAATTGGGGTGTCATTACATAAATACTTTAGGTAAAATTGTCATTTTCAAAAATTATTTTATTATATGTTGGCTTTACCTATGAACAATAAATATTACTTCAGTGATTTAGATCTAACTTTATTTGTATAAAAAGTGTTTTGTGTTTATATACGTATAGTTCCTGTGTCTGTTTTGGCAGGTATACCCTCAGATATTTTATACTGTCTAGTTATTTTAAATGGTCTAAAACAAAATTGAATAATATGGCTGACACATGGTGTAGTTTCTCCATTTTTCTCTTTTGATTGAATCTATTTTTGCTTTAACTTTATCTGAAATCATGATTACTACCCCTGCTTTTTTATATAATAAATTCTGCTCCTGACCTTTATTTTATGTTAGTGTGCAGCTCTCATTTTTTATAGCGTTTCTTGAAAGCCAGATAGTGTTGAATTCAGATTTTTGATCTGCTATCAGTTTCTATTTTGTGGGTAAATTCATCCCGTTCACATTCTAAGCTAATAGTATATTTTCCTCCTTCCTATTTTTCCTCACTATCCTTCTCACCCTCTATTCCAGAGTCCCTCACTCCTCTTCTTCTACCCACTACCTTGCCCTCCTATTCCTTAACTGTATCAGTAAGGCAAGATTCATGATATCAATTGTGACCATGAATATGCCTGTATAGTTTGGAATTGCAAAGTATAAGAGACTCTGTGTAGAAAGTAGAAGTAAAACATTTATTGAGACACCAGAGGATCAAATTCCCAAACCAGTAGCCCCAATTCAACATAGCAGTAATTGTATCTCGAAACCAGTCAGTCCACCTCAATGTAACGGCAAGGAGATTAAAACACAGTATCCCAGCAAGGAGCCAAGCCATCCTGTAACCTTTCCTTGTGCTAGGGCCTTCCTTTAAACACTCACTTACAAATCCTAACTGTCTGCGTGCCTGTGTCCTCTCCTCCCACTGTTCTGAAAGCCCTTACAGTTCTCAGAGCCCTTTTAGTTCTCTTTGTTTCTCCATCTCTTCTAGTTCTCCGTCCTTTCTTGCAGTTCTCTCCATTTTCTTGCAGCTCTCTAGTCTCTCTCTGCAGCTTTTTAGACTGCCCTTAATGGCTACCCACAGGGTATACCCTGTGTAGGTCTGGGGCTTAGCACCTACTTTTAGCAAAAGGGTACGGGCCTGTGGCTTAGCACCTACTTAGCAAATGGGTCTTCCTACAAACAGGCCTCTCCTAATCAAGCTTCCTTTCACCTGAGGCCTATTAAATGAGTGAGGGAAGATTTTTGATCACAATAGCACCACATTAACCCTTCCAGGACTCCCTCTCCTATCTTCCCTGCCCCTCCCATCTCCTTGCCCTATTATTTCTTTCTGAATACAGAAGACTTTTATACATACTTACATACATATGTGTGTGTGTATATACACACACACATGTATATATATGTTGTTCCCCCTTTAAGCCAGCACTACCCTCTCTCCCCCTGCTAGCTTTTGTATCTATTTTTCTTTTTTTTTAACCTCATTTGTATGAGATAATTGCACCTTTTTGTCTCTCCGTACAGTTTAATTATTTTTAAGAATCCCCAATCTTACTCAGCTCAGCCCTAGCCTTTCTTTCACACTACTCGAATAAAAATGACAGTCATAATAGAACTGATAATATTTTCACATATAAGAAGTAAACAATTTGACCTTATTTGAGTCCCTTATAATTGGTCCTTTATGTTTATATTTCTCCTGGGTGTTATATGCCGAAATTTCCCTTAAATTCTGCTGTTTTTGTTACAGATACCTCAAAGTCTTTCAGTTCATTAAATGTCCATTTTTTTTCATTCAGGATTTTACTTAACTTTGCTGGGTAAGTTACCCTTGGTCATAACCCCAGCTCTTTCGCTCTACGAAAAAAATACAGTATTCTAAGACCTGTGGTCCTTCAATGTAGTAACTACTAGGACTTGTGTAATCGTTATTCTAGCTCCACGATATTTAAATTTAATTTTTTTTCTTGTTCTTTCCAATATTTTCTCCTTAACCCAGGAGCTTTGAAACTTGGCTGTGATATGCCTGTAAGTTGTCTTTCTGGGATCTCTTTTAGGTGGTGATTGGTAGATTTTTTTCCTATTTCTGCTTTGCCTTCTTGTTCTAGAACTTCAGGGCAATTTTCCTTGATAATTTAATGTAATATTGTTTCAAGATTCGTTTTTTTAATAGTTTTTTCAGGTAGTCTGACTATTCTTTCATTATTTCTCTTCTATCTGTTCTCCAGATCAGTTGTTTTTCTGATGGGGTATTTCATACTCCCTTCTATTTTTATTCTTTTGATTTTGTTTTATTATTTTTTTGTGTTTTAGAACATCATTAGCTTCCTCTTTGCCCACTTCTAGTTTCAAGGACTTATTTTGTTCCTTAAGTTTTTGGTTCTCTGTTTTAAGGTGGTTGACTTTTGTTTCATAATATTCTTGATTTTGTTGGATTGCTCTTGTTTTTTTTCCCCCCTAATTTTTCCTTTGTCTCTTTTATTTGATTTTTGAAGTCCTTTTTACGTTCTTCTAAGAAATCTTTTTTGTGTTTGGGACCATTTGACCTTTCTCTTTGAAAAAGGAGTGGCTTTTTTAGTTCCATTATCTTCCTTCTAATGCGAACCCAGATTTTCTCTGTCCCCCACGGTAGCTATCTATGGTTGGGTTCTTTCTCCTTTGCTTGCTCATTTTTATTTCCTTTTTGCAGATGTTAGTGTGATCACGTTCTAGTCATGAGGTATGAGAAGCCTTAGCCTCAGGTCCTTCTTACTGTTAATTTTCTGAGCTCTGCCCTGGGTCTCAGCCTTGGGTTCTCCTCTCTACTCCTAAGCCACAGCTAGAGCCCAGAGTTGTGCTGTCTTTCAAATGATCTTACTCCTTGTGCTCCCTCCAGTGGCTGCAAACTATAGCTGTCCTTTCTTAGAACTGAAACCATGGACTCTGCTTTCCTGCAGGTGCCCACAGCTAGCAGGGTCCCCACTCCTCTGCTACTGCACTCACCAGGTGTGTGCTAGCTCCTCCCTGCAGCTACAGACTGGGAGGCGTCTAGTCAGTACAGTTGTGCTTAGCCTCCCCTCAGCTTTAGAAGGTTCTTCAATCTTCTCCTACTCAGCCTCTCCTCCTCAGTGGTCAGACCCCTATGCTGTCCTGAGATGAGTTTTTAAGACTGAGACTGCCTCCAAAGCCCAGCTACCCCCAGGGTTTGCTGTTTGTTGATTCCACAGAGTTGGCCTGGAGATGTTTGCCCTTCACTGGGCTGAACCTCTGCCCCTGGAGACCAGGTCTTTCCTGGGTTGGTCTTAACATTGTTTTAGGAGAACAACTGCTTTACCCTGACTTTTGTTTATTTCTGCTGTTCTGTATTCCCTCTGAGGCAATGTTCTGTCTTTTTCTGTGGAGGAAATTTGGAGAACTGAAGTTTTCTGATCTATTCCGCCATCTTCCCAGAATTCTATGTGAACAGGACTACACTTAAAATCTATAAGAAGCATTCATCTGACTTACACTTAAATCAATGAATAAATCAGTAGCCATTTATTTAGCACCTGTTATGTGTCACACATTCTTTTAAGTGCTGGGGATGTAAAGACAAAAGTGCAACAGTGCTCTCAAGGAGATTATGGTCTCTTGGGAGACCTAGACATGTAAAAGGAATATACATGATATATGCAAAATAAATACAAGGTAGGTTTTTGTTTTTGTTTTTTTTTGGAGACAACTAGCTGTTTGGGGAGTAGAGATCAGAAAAGACTGTAGGAGGTGACACTCGATCTGAGCTTTGGAGGACAAAGAACTAGTAGGGGCGGAGGTAAGAGGAGAGAGAGTTCTTTCCAAAAATAGAGGATTGCTTGTACAAAGACAGAAAGATGGGAGGAGATAGTGTCAGGTGTAAAAAACGGCAAGAAGACTAGTTTGTATGATTCATAAGAGTAAAGAAAGAAAGGAGAATAATGTATGATTAAGCTGGAAATGAGAAAGGGAGGTCGGAGCTGGTTTATGAAGATCTTTAAATGCCAAGCACTGTGTTCGTATTTGGCTTGAGCGGTAAGAGAAGCTTTTGGGCTCTATTTGGTAGACTTTAGGAATAGTACTTTGTTCCACGTGAGGAGTATTGCCTATAGAGATCTGAAGCAGGAACATTAAGTGGCTCTGGCCATAGTCCAGGCAAGCATGAAACAAGGGCCTGACCTAGGGGATGGTGGCTGTGAGAATAAAGAAAAAGGGACAACTGTGAGAAAAGTTAAAGTAAAATCAGCAAGATTTGACAAGTGATTAGAAATGTGGGAGAGTGGAGATAATGCTGAGGTTGTGAACCTAAATTATTATAAGTATGGTGGTGTTCTTCTCAGAAATAGGGAAGTTCTCAAGAGAAATTGGTTTTGGGAGAAAAGATGAATTCAGCTTTGGACATACTGAGCCTGAATTTGAAATGTTCAGTAGGCCATTGGTGTTGTGGGACTGGAGCCCCAAATAGAGTAGGAATTGGTATGTAGATCTGAGAGTCATCTATGTAGAGATGATAAATGCACCTCAGTGTGAACTGATGACTGAGAGAACGTGTAGGGCCTAGGATAGAACCTTTGAATAAATACGTCTGCAGTTAAAGGTCTCAAGTTAGCAAACTTGTATGAAACACTTTGTACTGAGTCCTATTCTTGATGTTTTAAAGGATATCAAATGCATAAATGTGGTCCCTGCCTTTTAGAAGCTTAAGAGCTAATTAGAGAGATAGTGCATGTGGCATGCGCGTGCACACACACACATGTGCATGCATATAAAAATAACAATTTCTCCTCGATTGCAGTGCAAGGAAAATTTGACTTTCCAGAATGAATTTTGCATACTCTCTTCTATCCTAGAAATTTTAATAACCCTTTCTTATCTGCAAAACTCAAAGGTAAATTTAGTGATGAATAATAATGATAAGAAGCAATTTGAAATAGTAGATATAGATCCAGCTTTGTTATCTGTCTGACATATTTTGTCTGTGTGAACTGGGGCAAGTGCCTTAACTTCCCAGTGCTCTGTGAAACTCTCAGGACTGTAAGATGCAGAAAATGTTCTGGTATGCATCAGTAGAAGGAGTTTCTTTACCAAGAGTTCTTCCCACAAATGAAATCGCAGATCCAGCCTCTGTTTCTATCCCTAATAATGATAATACCAAGACATGTTACAGACTTTACCTCATTTGATCTTAGGGAGGAACTGTAGGTACTATTATGCTCATTTTATATATATGGAAACTGAAGCTCAGAGAATTTAAGTACTAAGTGGCATCCAGCTGTGTTGAGGTAAGATCTTACTCCAGGTCTCTTGCAGACTTCATTCATGTCCCTCATTACATTCATACCACATTGCCTCAGTTAATTTCTTTGCTTGACTTAGGTGATTTTGCTCAGCATTTATTTATTTATTTTTGTTTATATTGTTGCATTGTAGGCTTCTTAATTTTGCACATTTTTTTGTCAAGTAGAAATTAAAATTTAAAAAATAAGTTTGACAGACATTTTAAAAATGCCAGCTTTATGCAAAATATTGTGTAAGATCCTGGGAATAAAGGGGAAAAAAAAGACAGCATTGCTTTCCTGAAGCTTATAATCTGGTATGAGGACACAGTCATTATAATGCTGAATAGAATATGATAAATGCTTACGAGAGTTGTAAACAAAGTACCATAGAGGTTTAGAAGAAGGAATAGTTTTTATTTGGGAAGATCAGGGAAGATTTCATGGCAGAGTTGGTACTTGAACGGGGTCTTAAAGAATAGGATTTCAGTAGGAAGAGATCTTGGAGATGAGGAAAAAAAACATTTTGGGCATAAACAAAAAGTATGAAAGCAGGAAGTTGTTAGAGGTATAATTTAGAGTATGTGGTGTGAAGAATAGACTGAGATTAAAGCTGCAAAGGTTAGTGTGGTCATGTAGTTCGGGAAGGCATTAATGCCTGACTGATTAGTTTGGATTTTAGTGAGGAGTCAATGTGAAATCATTAGAGGCTTTTAAGTAGAGGAATCACCTAATCATATTTGTACATAGGAAAGAAGGATAGATTAGAAATTAGTAACAGTATGATGGCAGTGAAAGGCCAGCTGGTAAATATATTGAAAAGAAGATATGGAGAAGGTATGGCAAAGAGATGGTAAAAATTTTGAAGAATTAAAATTGATAAGCCAAAGCAAGTGATTTTGATAAGTGTGATCATTAAGAAGGATGAATTGGGTATACCATTGACAGGACTAGAGAAGTCAGAAAGGGACTAAAATTTTAGTCATGTTCAGTTTGAAGTGTTAGTAAGATATTCAGTTGAGATATCTTATAAGGCAGCTGGAGATGAAGGTCTAAAGTTCAAAAGACAGGTCAAGTTGGAGATAGAACTCTGAAAGTTATTTGCATAGACTTAGTAGTTGAAGTCTTGGATATGAATTAGAATGTCAGGGAAAAGAATAGAGAGGAGAATGAGAATACACCTTTGGCAAATAACCCCTTTAAAAAAGGGATAAAGAACAGGCGCCAGAGAATTGTCAGAGAGACCAAAGTTATGTCACACAATTAAGGGAGAAGAAAGTATAAAGGAGAAGGACTGGCTGGTAAACAATGTTAGATACTAAAAGTCAATTGGATTTGGCAATTAGAAGATCATTGTTGACCTTTAGAAAATGGTTTCTTTAGTCTTTGGATTGGAAACTAGAATACTTGTGGAGTGAGCCAAAGGAAGCATTAGATATGGACATGAAAACAATTTGGATGATGTCGCCACAGCCTCCTTTGATAGCCTTGTTTCTGTGTTAAGTTAGTTTTAATACTGATTCATCAAGATGATGAAATTTTCATCGTAGCAACTATTGAAGACCATTTGTGTAGTTTATAGAAGGATATGAGTGTGAGGGGATACCTACTTGTGTGAAATTACAGATCCTTGAACTATTAATGTAATGCTAGGATATTCTTATGTATAGTAGGATATAGTATATAGTATACTATATATACTATATACTATATAGTATACTATAGTATATAGTATAGCTAGGATGTTCTTATGTATAGTAAACCAAAAAGTCTTATATTGTTTCTGCAAGTTTTTCCATTATTCCCCGTTTGTTCAATCATGGCTTAAGCATTTTGGTGATATTGTCTTTTATGCTATTGAAATCGATAATTTTGAAATACAAATAAAAAAGGTCTAGAATTAGATATTAAAGCAGTTATATTTCTTTTCTATATTTTTCCCCTTTAAATTCAGCTACATCTGAATGTACTAAAAAATCAATGAATTTCTTTAAGGAGCATATCTTGGATTATTAAACAACTAAACTTTTAGTTTAAAGAAAAAGCTCATATTAAATTTGAAGAAAACTACATTAGGATTTCATTTAGTTTATCCTTCATATACTGCTTCTGGCCGTTTAAGGAGTGTTGGTTAGGGATGCTTACTTGATTTGTCAAGGAAAAGTTTTATGGAGAATTATAACTGTTCATAAAAGGTTTTTCCCACTTGTATTAGAGGCCCCTTTCATCAAAAATGATGCTGTTTTGTTTCTGATTTCTTGCTTAGAGGAATATCTAACTAGAAAATAGCTTATTTTTTTTTGCTGTTCACACCATCCACATCCAAAGAAAGAATGCAGATTGAAACATACTATTTTCATTTTCTATTTTTGTATGTTTTTTTTGCTTTCTTTTATAACATGACTAGTATGGAAATAGGTTTTACATGATTACACATATACAACCTTTATCAAATTGCTTAACTGTCTTGTGGAGGGCAGGAGGAGAGAAAATTTGGAACTCAAAATTTCATAAAAAATGAATGTTAAAAATTGTCTTTATGTGTAATTGGAAAAAATAAAATACTATAAAAAGAAAATAGCTTATTTTTGTCATCATAATTTAAGTTGATTTATCCTATTTTGTATAAGACTTGTGAAATGGAATAGTTAATCTGATATGGTTTCTTTTTGTAGGCTACAGAAAGTGAGATAGGAGATGTGGATTTGACAGGTCTCCCTGAAGCACCTGTTGATTCTGAGGATGAAGAAGAGGAAGATGAAGATATTGATCGAACAGCTGATCCGTTGCTAGGGAGAGACCTTGTCCGAGAATGTCTTGAAAAGGAGCCTGCAGATAAAACTGATGATGACATTGGTAGGATACATAATATGCCAATTAATTATTACCTAAAATTTAACTTGAAAGAAGTCATCATAAAACTTAAGATTGCTTAGAACTCTTTTCTTCCTTTATGTCCTTGTGTGATCATGAAGTATTTAAAACTCCAGTAGTACTATATAGTATGGTGTCTAGTTTTGCCCCTTTCACATAATGTCCCATATTGTAAATCGGCTACACAAAGATGAACATTCTTTACATTCTGAAGAAGTATCACAAACTAAGGAAAATTACTTCATTTAAATTTCCATATATATTGCTTAATATCATATTGGCATGAATCAGTTAAAATTTGCCATCGTTTGCCTTAGAGGCACATATTGCAGTCCTTGGTATTGGAAGATGGGCTACAACTGATAGTCACTGTGATGTGTGTGCTTCGGTGCCTCACAGAAAGCTTTCTGTAGTATAGATTGTCAAATTATAGTCAAAACCATTAAACTTAGCTACACTTAGACCTTGTTATCCAAGAAAAAAAACTCTTTAATGATTACTTATATATAATGTTTAAATACATTTTTTTCACTTGAGTCTCTCAACCCTTTGTTTAGTACAATACCTGTGCTGTGGATATTGTTATAATCTTTATTTTACAGATGATGAAATGAGGTGGAAGTGAAGGGACTTGTCATGGTTATGTAGCTAGTGTGTGTTAAAGGTAGTATTTCAACTCAAGAATTTTTTTTTTTTTAATTTAGATTTTTCTGACTCCAGGTGTGGCACTTAGTTAACCATGTTATACTGCTTGTCTGAATGAAAAAAAAATACATTTTGTGTTATTAGCCATAGCACAGACTTTGAATATAGTCAGTTCTCAATTATCTTTAAGTTGATGATCATAGGACCGATTGTCTGGATCAGATAATACTTTACATTTCTTATTTGTGTGAATTCTTACTGTTTAATTAAGTACATTTTTATATAAATGTGACCTTTTATTCTACTCTAGTGGTTTCTAACCTGTTGACCTCCCTTGTAGGCAGTGAAATTATTAGAAAGGGTTCTTTCATTAAATGACTCAGTATTATAAATAAATATATTTTCTGTAGACAGAATAATCTGTCTCCCATGTATATTTATTACTATTTTCAAATATGTATATAGCTATTGTTGTGGTTACGAAAATACAAATTTAAAGGTGTTACCGAATTTGTACAATTTTTTGACATGTATTTTCTTAGTCAGCAGTTACTAATAGTACAGCTACTATCATGTAAATCCATCATTTTGTTTTTTTATGCTAAAAACAGGTCCTCAAACTTGACAAGGCTATAAGAGCTAGCATAGATGGCTTTTTAAAGCAGATCACCCCAGAGAAGACATGAACCAGTAAACTTGGAGAGAGGCCAGCTCTTCTTTGGGAGGAGGGGTGCTTTGTATTAGATTCAGAGGCAGAATACTGTCTTTAGTAGTTGAAGGAAGAACTCAGCTGGGTCCCAGGTTTGAGAATTTGGACAGCTCCGAAGTTCAGATGGTTTCATTATTTTGAAGTTTGTGAATTCCCAGAACATCTTATATACATTGTTCACATGTAAGTAGTGAACAGTTTTTTAGTGCCAAATGGAAAGGATTTTTTGATTGTGTCATTTAAAAATGTTTAGTCTATTTTTCTTTTAGCACAAAAAATAAGGACTTGACTAAGAATTTTAAGCTAGTGTTTAACTTGGGTCACTGTTTTTAAATTGTAGGCCCTTACTGTTGTCATATTAATATTCTATTTACCTTATAGAGCAATTACTGGAAATTATGCATCAGCTCCCTGCCTTTGCAAATATGACCATGTCTGTAAGAAGAGAACTTTGCTCAGTTATGATCTTTGAAGTCGTAGACCAGGCTGGAGCTGTCATTCTTGCAGATGGACAAGAAGTAAGTTGTGGTAAATAAATGTTTGTTATATGTTAATGAAATGACTTAAAAGATAACTTTTCCTGAAACATATCTACAGGTTTGTTTTTGGAATTTTTACAAAGTTGAAATATATAGCCATCATTTGTAACTATTTTTGTTTGGTAGTTTTAAAATTTTATATATTTTGAAAATATCAGTTGGGTTTTTTGAGCATTTCAGTTGCTGCACTGAAGTTTTTCCACTTTTCTGTTGGATTTGGTTTAATTTCTGTCTTTGGGCCCCAGAAGTTACTGTTTCAGTCTTAACCTGAATAAGATCATTATTAAAGCATAGTGCTGTGGAAAGGGACCTAGATTTGGAGTCAGAAGTCCTTGTTTTGAATACTAGGATCTCTTTGACTTTGTAAAGACTTCTTAATTTCTTTGGACCTGTTTCCTCATCTACAAAATGAGATTGGAATAGATGATGTCTAAGGTCCCTTCTAACTCTGTAGCCTATGAATTTAAGATTACTTGAGATGTAACACAGAGGATAACTTGGAGAGAGAGATACTAGGGTCGGAAAACTGTAACTAAGAACTGTTCTCAGCCTTATAATTTTAAATATTTTTTTTGCATGTGAATTCCAGCTAATTCCAGCTGCTGTTCTATGTACAATATTCTGTTTCTGTATTTCTGCTACATTGTACAGGCTACCCTCCTTTTTCACCTCTTAGAATTCAAGTGCTACTTCCTCTGTAAAGACCTTCTCTAATCCTCTCACCTGCTGTTGTGCATAGTGTGTCTCTGTAGCCCATCCAAAATTACTTTGTACATATTTTATATTTATTTTGCTTTGTACACATTGTCTTCCCCCAGTAGAATGTAAACTACTTGAATGTAGGGACTGTTTTCTTTTTTGACTTGGAATCTGGTACCTGGAACAGAGTAGGTATTTAATGAATATTTGTTGAAGTTCTTGACTGAAAGCACTGATGGATCACGCAGAGTTGGGAAGAATAGATAATAGACTGGAACCCAAAATTACTATCCAAAAAGTTCCTGATGGGCCGAAATGTTAGGCCAGATATACCAAGATATAAATAATATGGCTAAATGTATAGTTCCACATTTATGTTTTTAAAAAAATAAATTCTGTGAGTAAAGTGGGTGCCTTTTGCTCTTATTCATATTGTGTCATGGACTAACTCTCTTAAGTCATCTTCTTGATTACTTCTTTGTAACCACATAACTTAATGGTTACACCTATATATTCGTCTATCACTTTGACTGTTTCTTTCCATATGTGTTCCCTTCTCACTCTGGGAAAAGGGCTTTATCAGACCAGACTGGCACAAGCAGTGGTAGAGCCAGGAGTAAAACCTAGGCCTTCAAGTCTAATGCACTTTTCAGTAGACTATTTTAAAGTATAGTCCTAAAGGAAATATTCTTTTCTGAAGGGCAGACTTTTAATTGAAAACAGTCATTAAAATGGGTGCAGTTTCTATATGGGAATGTTGGAATTATTCCTCCTGTCGATAAGCAAAAATATTTGAATGAAGTCACTAAGTTCAGATCCCAGGACTATAATACCTTCACTTGCTTGGGAAGTTTTGTCTTTTAAATGCCCTATAAATATTAAAATGTAAATTTTTTCTTGCAGAAGCTTAGAAAAAAATTGTATGTATTTTACATTGCCATTTATCACCTAAAACTCAACATCGACTCCCTTTTCCTGTAAGTGTTCCTGAAAAAACTCCTATACTTGGGTAATTATGAAGGTAGTAGCTTTCATTTTCTGATGGAAACAATGGAGTAGACAAAGCAGTTAGTTTTTGCATGGGGCAGAATATGTTGGTAAAGTATTTGGTAACACGTAGTCCTGTTTTGAAGAGAGCATTCTTTATTACAAGGTAGTTAAAGGTAATTTTTTGTTTTTCTTCCATAGCTTGATTCATGGTATGTCATTTTAAATGGAACTGTAGAAATCAGTTATCCAGATGGAAAAAGTGAAAGCCTGTGTATGGGAAATAGCTTTGGAATTGTTCCTACTCTGGATAAGCAGTACATGAATGGAGTTGTCAGAACCAAAGTAGATGACTGTCAGGTAAGCATATCTAAATATGCATGGATAGGAATAGTTGTGATTAAAAATGGCTGAGTAGACAACTTCTTGTTCCTTAAACTGCTTTAAAAAAAAACAAACAAACCCAAAGCTTTATTTGAGAAATTGAATTGAAGAAGCTCAGACTTGTGAAAAGAAAATTAAAGATTGTTTCGTTATGTTTCCATTGATGTATTTAGTGGGATTATTCAGTTTCCAAGTTAAGAAATAAGAACTTGGTACTTACTGGCTTGGCTTGGAATATCTCCACTCTGTGTTTATCAGGAATTAGATGTTTATTTTTGTTTTTTTGATGACATTCTAAATTCATTGGATTTTTTTTATATTGAGATTGTTAATTGCACTTGAACTTTAGATAGTAATTGAGGGAGCTGATTGAGAAAAGCTTGATGCCCTTGGATTTTTTATTGTCATGCTCTGCTTTGTAGATGGTGATATATTTATGTACTAGCAGTTTACTAAATGTCTGCTTGTTATTCTTGGGAAGTTTGTATGCATAGCTCAGCAGGACTATTGGAGAATCTTGAATCATGTAGAAAAAAATACCCACAAAGTTGAAGAAGAAGGAGAAATTGTTATGGTACAAGAGCACAGAGAGCTGGATCGTAGCGGAACTCGAAAAGGGCATATTGTCATCAAGGTAGGTTTTTTGGTGTTTGTATCAAAAGATCTAGAAGACTCGTGAATAATGCCTAGTTTAATTCCTAGATATTAGAGACGAAGAAACCAAATCAATAGAGCCTGGCGCCTTTTTACAGATGGGGTTGAAGAAGAGAAATGACTTGCCCAAGGCTGCACAGTTAGCCCCGTTCCTCTTATTTCCATTCTTGGGTTCCTTCTGTTGTATGATGAGTATTAAAATTGCTCTTGCTGTCTTCACTCTAGAGGAAAACATTAATATTATGTTAAAGCCTTTTGAACTACTTTTCACATTAGGCAAAAGTATTAAAGAAGGCTTAGAATATGTTTTTCTTAATAATAGAACAGGATTCTGAAAATGGATTTTGTATGAAAGATTTCCTGTAGTGGGTTAAGATTTTACATTTTTAATACTAAAGTATTGCTACATTATTACTTTTTAGCATTATAAGTCAAAGAATAGAATTTCAGTGTTTTGCTTACCCCATATTAATGTCAGAATACATCGATAACCCATTAATTCATTGCTGATTCATTAATTGAGCATTAACAGTGATTAATAATTCATTAGTTAATGAATCATTAGAATGATGTAGTTGTTGTACACAAATTAAACTATATTTAAATGCAAAACAGAATAACTCCAAACTTAATAAATGCTGGGAAGCAATGCTCTCTGCTTTTGCAGTTCTTTCTCAGTACAGTTTTTATTATTCTGGGCTTAGCAGAAGGTAGACAGAGTTTACCATGAGCAAAGTTGTGGAGTCTGTATCATTTGTTTTCTACCCGCAATTTCTTCTTTCTCTACCTTCTGCCGTTTTTCTTATCTTTCTTGGCCTCTTAAGTCACAGGAAAGCAGAGGAGGAGCAGATAAAAGTTATTTTTACACTTGTTGATTAATTGACTGGTAATTTATATATATATGAAAATTAAGAAATACTTGGAAAATGTTGGGAAATAGTTTTAATTGAACCTGGCATAACTCAATCTCATTCACTGGTTGCTAAAGTCCACTGTGGATACCTCATTATGGACTGGGGGTGACCTTGCATTCTTGAAGGCTATGCCAGTCAAGCTTAAGCTCTGGCAGGTTCTACCCATTAATCACCAAGCATTTATTAAGTGTTTTCTATGTGCCAGTTCTTTTGCTAAGTCCCGGGAATAGAAAGACAAAGTAAAAACAGCCCTGGGTCCAAGTACACAAAATATAAATCAAAACTTAGAAGATAAATACAGAGTAGCCAGATGGTACCCCTTAGAATTAATGTCACCAAAAATAGAAGAAATCAAGGTTTTGAATTTAGGTGACTGGAAGGATGTTGGTGTCTTTGTCACAGTAATTGGAAGGTTCAGAAGGATGGATTTTGTGACGAAAGATAATAAATTCTGTTTTAGACACGTTGAGATTTAGATGCCTATAGGACATTTTGTTTGAAATACCCACCAGACGGTTGCTGACAACTGTACTCAGGAGAAAGTTACAGACTGGATAAATAAATCTGGGCATCATCTGTATAGGTGTAATTACTGTATCATGGGAACTGAGAATAGTCATCGGAGAGAGAAAAGAGGAGAGGCACTGAGAAAGAGCCTTGGGAGATACCCGGCTAGCGGGATTGACATAAATGAAGATCTAGTAGAAGAGTCAAGAAGTTCTTCTCTTCCGAGGTGATCAGCAGTGTTAAATGCTGCAGAAGAAAGATGCAGATCCAGAAAAAGCGATTGGATTTGTCATTTAGTGACTTTGGAGAGAGCAGTTTCAGTTGAATGATGAAGGCATAAGCTAGATTGAAAACAGAGGGAGTGAAATCACTGATTGCTTTTCAAGGAGTTTTGTTTGGAAGGGGAGGAGAGAAATAGAGGATGATAGCTGGCAGGTGTGAGTCAATTGAGTTTTTTAAGAATCGGGGGTTGGATTTGAGCCTGTTTGTAGACATCAAGGAAGGAGCTAGTAGGTAGGGAGAAATTAAAGATTAGGAAATGAGATGACTGTGAGGACAGTTTTCTGGGGAAGATGGCATAGGTGGGATCAAGGGGTAGAGGGCTTGTCCGCACAGAAGGAGTAGATAGTGGTGCTCAATGCCAGAAGAATATGAGGTAAGGAGAAGAAAAATGAGGGAAATCTAGATAAAAGGTTCAGTTTTTTTTAAAGACTAATGAAGCGAGGTTCTCAGTAAAGAGGAAGAGCTTTTGTGAGAGCTTGAGGAGAAAGAACACTTTGGAATAGCTGCTTTGCTGGATGGACTAGGGAATCAGGTAGAAAGTAGTATAATTACCTTGCTGTGGGGAGATTAGTGGACCCAGTTATCATAGTTTTGTGATTTCTTCTAATCAATGATTAGGATTTTTCAAAGCATAATCAGCAGTAAAATAAGGGAAAAAGTGATTCAATAATAGGTGATAATGTAGAGTTGAACTGATTTGATCAAGGGGGTCAAAATTGAGAAAAGGTGGTTCAGGAATGTAGCCAGAGCAGAGGTAATAGCCTGGAATAGTATTGAGTATTGTTGGGGTCTGAGGTCAAAGAATAGGTTTAGGAGTGAAGCATTAAAAAGGCATTTCAGGGGGCAGCAGCTAGGTGGCGCAGTGAGTAGAGCACAGGCTCTGGAGTCAGGAGGACCGGACCTTAGTTCAAAATCTGGCCTCAGACACTTGACACACTTACTAGCTGTGTGACCTTGGTCGAGTCACTTAACACTAATTGCCCTGCCTTCCCCCCTGCAGACAAAAAAGGCACTTTAGACCATTTGGAAATAGGGAGATATTTGGGGGTGAGACAGAGAGCCCCCTAAAATTTACAGTCTCTAAAATTAACGTGTTCATTTTAACTTTGTTTTTTAAGGTGACTTGGAGAGTGATACATACTTTCTTCCTTGGAGCACAATTTAGTCCTCTTCCTCCCTCTTTCCTAACCTTAAACTAGCCCTTTCTTTTCCCTCTGCTGGAAGAGTTCCAGATATAGGTAGTCCTAGACTTAAAAACACCTTCCTTATAAAGGACTGATTTACAAATACTGTTTCCTTCTTCTTGCCCCTCTTAAGTCTTCCCAAAATGACCTAGCCCTTCCTTTCTCACACCATGAGATTGTTATTAAACAAATATCTAGGACTTTTAGAGAATCTGTGAATTCAGAAGTATGGAAGGAAAAAACTGAAAAACCAGATTTTTAAAGCATGAAACATTTTCCTGACCTGTACTTCAGCGTAGGTGTTTCATTGTAGAGCTTCTAATAGCTTGAAGAAACTGTACTAGGTGAGAGAGGGATGTAGGAGTATCCATAATTAAGAACATTGTTTATAGGAAAGTTCTTCTGAGTACCATTCAACTAATTACAGTAAGCATTGGGAAATGATTTGTTTTCTTACACATTTTAGTTTAAGGATTTTTAATACTATACCCACAAGCTACTGCCACATGTTATCTGACGTCATAGAACAAATTCCTATCTCTCCTGCATTATTTCAACTTCTCTGGTCCTTTTTAACAAAACTCAGCTGTTCCTAGAATCTGTTTTCTTTGTTAATAGGGATATTAATATTTGGTATCGTTTGCAAAAAAGATAGGTGACAGATAATTTGTGATTGTGTCAAATCTGATCATTTGAGAAGGGATGTGAAGCTGACTTGCTCGCATCATTTTCTAGAAATATTTATCTTTGTATTTTCAGGCAACACCTGAACGACTCATCATGCATTTAATAGAAGAACATTCAGTTGTGGACCCAACTTACATAGAAGATTTTCTGTTGACATATAGGACATTTCTTGAAAGCCCCTTAGAAGTTGGGAGTAAGCTACTGGAATGGTTCAAACTTGACAGTTTAAGAGACAAGGTTGGTTTTAGAATAAAAAAAGATGTGAAAGTGACTTTTTCAAGGTTGAATCTTGATGTATTTGTGATATGAATCTAATGTACAGTTGGTGAAATTTTTCTAAAACCACAGAAAACCAAACCAAAAAATCCCTTCAAACAGCTGCCCAATTGCCCAACATATTTACAGCAATGTGAAAGGAATCATGTTGTAGTGTATTAAGGGAGCCGGTCTTGTCAGGACCATCTAGATTCTGACCTAACATACATTAGCCGCATCACCGTGGACTGATTGCCTAACAACATGTTGCCCTAATCACCAACGGTGTTCAGAGTGTGTGCCAGGTTGTGTGGGTAGAATGGGTTTGCTGACCAGGACTTCCTGACATAATAAGTAAAAACCGCAGTTCCAGAACAAAAGAGATTCCTCTTCATCCTGACCACGCAGCTCACATTTTTAGAGAGTTTTCAGGTTACAAGGTTCTTACCTCACTAAAAGAACTGCGAGGCGTGTATGGCGTGGCTGCTGTTCTACCCATTTGGCAGATAAGAAACTAGAGAGTGAGAAGTTATGTGATTTGTTATTGATCCTGTGGGTTTGAGGCACAATTTGAACCCAGGTCTATAGACTCCCAAGTCCGGTGGCTTATCCACTGTGCCAGAGTCATAACAATCATTTATCCCTTATGCCTGTCCGTCTCAGCAGATGAATGCAGAATGCATTTCTAGGCTAAATGTGGCTTCAGTATCTGGCTTCTGAGTCTAGAAGTAGTCCTAACCCAGCTCTTCTTACATACCCCTAAAACTGGCATGGGCATTTGGTGGTGGTTAACTGTAGACACAATTAAGCCTGGACTTACTTCCCTTAAAGTTGGAACCATGATCTTCCCTCAAAAACTAATTGCTTTACAGTAGATTTAAAAAATTTGTTCTTTGTGGAAATAACCTAATTACTCCATTGTTAGCATGTGTTAGCATTCATGTAACAATGGGGATTTAAAATAATTCAGTTTTCACTTATTTTGACCAACCTGCTAGAATCACTTTAATGAAAATTCATTGAGGAAAGTCCTTTATCATAATTATGTACCCTGTTTGTCCCTTTTTCTTCAGGTTACACGAGTAGTGCTTTTATGGGTAAATAATCATTTCAATGATTTTGAAGGAGACCCTGCTATGACTGGATTTCTAGAAGAATTTGAAAAAAATCTAGAAGATACTGTAAGATGATAATTTTCATTTTCTAATCTCTTAAGATTTTCTTTGGAAAAGAGCGACAGTTCAGTTGGTGTCATTCAGATCATGCACACACACACACACACACACAACTATTGTGACAAGTTTTGTTATTCAGTTAATGTCTGTGTAGTTTATGACAGGTTACTGCCATTTTGACAGTTTCTTTGGCTCAACCATGAATACCTCCAGGAACAAAATAGGAGAGGTGAGGTAGTACAAATATTGTACTGTAGGTTGTTCATGTCGATAACTATTATTAGTGAAACAGGGAAAGTGGTAGCTTATGATAAATGAGAGTTTGTGGCACATACTTGAAACGGCTGGTGTCCAGCAGAGTCCAGCTACTGTTTCTTCAGAAATCATTTGTCTTTTTTCCTTCCTTCCCTTTTCCTGTGTAATTAGTAAACAAGCCTATACTATATGTTTACCCTTGTACTGAGTATTATGAAGAATGAAAGGAAGCATAATCATAGAATTTAGAACTAGAAGGGACCTTAGATATCATTTAGTCTAACCTCTTTATTTTACAAATATGGAAACTGAGTCCTAGCATCACTCAAGCATAAATAGCAATGCCTAGAATGTAACGCATGTCCTGAAATACAGAGCTCTTTCCATTCTGTCACTGGAAAACACAGGCCTTAAATCTTAAAGAACTTGTTATCTGGTTCAGACAATAAAATTTAAAAATGTAAAGTCATCGGAAAATAATAGTTAAAAGAAAAGTTATTAGGCCATTTAAAGGAGAGCTTTAGGAGAGGACGTTGGAACAATTAAAGGAGAATTAATTCATTCAGTGCAGGACCTGAATCTGTCTCTTGATAGAGAGGTTAGTAAAGGGCACATTTTATTTGTAAGAGTAGAGGCCCAGAGGTAAGAAGAAAGAGTCTTGTCTGAGGTAGAGGGTATTTGTTGGAACATAGAGCATTAGTAATATAAATATATTCCTCCCTAGAAACAGATAGTGTATTAGATTAACTTTAAAAATCATCTCAAAGTGGTTTCTGGTTAATGATTCTGTGACTGTAAGAGACCTTAGGTGATTTCATCCCAGTGTTTTGTACATATCAATGGGCGTTATTCCATTTATTATTTCAAAAATAATTTTTTTTAATTCTGGACTTTAAACACCAAGTAAAGCTTTTTATTTCTTCTTTTTAAAAAATTTTTATGGATATTCTCTGTCTTTTAAATCACCATAATATCCCAGGTATTCCCCCTCTCTCTTTTCTGGAGAGCCATTCCATATGACAAATAGTGTATTTTTTTTTTTTTTTGGAGAAGGAAAAAGGGGAAAAATAAAAGTCAGCCCAACTGATTGATACATTGAAAAAAGTCCAAAAACACATGTATTGTTTAATACCTGCGGACCTCCCACTTCCACAAAGACGTAGGTTGGGGATGGAAGTTCTCTCATATCTCTTCATCTGAGAACTACCTGATCTTCATAGTTGCTTTACGTTTACTTTTGATTTGCGTGTGCACGGTCCGCATCGCTCTTTCAGTTTACTTTGTTGTAGTTACTGTTGTGCATTGTTTTCTTGGCTTCATTTGCTCTGAATCAGTTCATAAAAATCATTCATCATACGTCATTTCTTACATGTCCCATTATACCCAAGTAACACAGTTAGTTTAGCGATTCCCCAATTGATGGGTGTGTACTTGTTTCCATTTCTTAACCTTTCACAAAAAGGCCGCTTATAAATATTTTGGAGCATATGGGGACTTTCTACTTATCAGTGGCTTCTGTGAGGTGAAAGCTCAATAATGAGGTTCAGAGTGTGTGGACATTTGAGTCATGTTATTTGCATGATTTCAAATGGCTTTTCACAAAATGATTGTACCATTTCACAGCTGAACCAACACTATATTAGCACCTATCCTTCTACAGCCCCTCCAACATTGACTGTCGCCATTTTTGCCAATTTGCAAGGTGTGAGATGAAGCCTTAGGGTTGTTTTCAATCGCAAATCTCTTCTTATTAGTGATCTAGAGCATTTTTTAATGTGGTTGTGAATACTTTGCATTTAGGGTTGAGAATTATCTGTTCATATCCTTTGATTATTTGTCTATTGTAGAATGACTATTAGTCATATATATATATACACACATACACCCATACATACACATATATGTCTATATGTATATATACACACATATATTTGTATTTATTACTTGTTTGTATATCTTAGATATAAGACAACTTTGATACAAAGATTTTTTCCCCCATTTGACCACTTCTCTTCTTATCCTAGATGTATTAATATTTTCTACGCAGAAGCCTTTCAGTTTGAAATTCCCTGTTCTGCTGCAAACCCTATTATGTTCCTTCATTTACTTTAATTTTTTTTACCCACTGGCTCTTTCTCTCACCCTTCATCTCCTCTTCTTGTTTGATATTTCCTCTTCAGCTAGTCCTATTAGCTAGTTTTTTGATTTCATTTTTTTGCACTCCTTTCCAAAAATTATTTCTCTCACTCTCATTATCCATCTTCTCTTTCTATTTACTCTAGACCGTCTTTCTCTGATTCACGATCCCTATAATTATCTGATCTCTCTCTTTTCTCTTTATCCTTCATGTTATTAGAGCTTCCAAGGTATCCATTCTAGGCTTTT
>CM053625.1:27179713-27223357 GCA_028646595.1 Phalanger gymnotis | reverse complement strand
CAGTGGGGTATGACTGCTTGTAGAGTACAGAGTTCTATGTTCCATGCTTGGGGGGATGTGCCAGCTCTGCCACACTAGCGCTCCTCCTTCCCCAAGAACCACCAACCTGGACTGGACTTAGATCTTCAGCAGGCTCTGCACTCCTGCTCTGATCTGCCACTTAATTCCTCCCACCAGGTGGGCCTAGGGCCAGAAGCAACTGCAGCTGTAGTTCTGTAGCTGCCCCACCTCCACTGCCCCTGGGGCAGTGGCCGAACCACAAACTTCCTGTCCCCAGCGGCTTTTCCCACTAACCTTCTCTGTTGTCTTTGGTGTTTGTCGGTTGAGAAGTCTGGTAACTGCTACAGCTCACTGATTCAGGGTGCTAGGGCATGCTCCGCCCGGCTCCTGGTCTGGATCGTCCATGCCGCCCACGCTGGGCTCTGCTCTGCTCCCAGCTCCGTGCAGGATATACCTTACCCAGAGACCATCCAGGCTGTCCTGGTCTGGAGCCCTGCTTCCCTCTGCTGTTTTGTGGGTTCTGCAGTTCCAGAATTGGTTCAGAGCCATTTTTTATAGGTTTTTGTTTTGGAGGGACTTGGCGGGGAGCTCAAGCTAGTCTCTCCTTTCTAGTCGCCATCTTGGCTCCGCCCCATAGTCATATAGTTTTTGATAGGTTGAATTTTTAAAAAGTGTTTTCTCATATCCTTTGACTGCCTGGTTGTTTGGAAATAATTTTTCTCATACATTTTTGAATGTTAGCCTTGTTATTAGAGATACAAGTTAGAAATATTGTTCTCAGTCTGTGTTCTTATTATAGATGCATTGAAATTGTTTGTGCAAAGGATTTTAAATTTTTTGTTCTTGAGATTGTAACTTCCTTGTGAATTGGTATTTTTTCATTAATTTTATTTCTGTCCCCAGCACCTAGCACAGTACCTGATACGTAGTAGGCACTTAATAAATATTTATTGAGTCTTGGTGATTTATCATCTCCTCTATTCCATATCTGGTTTAAGATTCTTCACCATACATAGTTGGGCAAAATATAACAGCTGTATTTTTTATTGTATGCGACTTTTTATATTGACTAGAGCTCTTTTAATGAGAGAGAAAAGAACCATCTCCTTTCGACTTTCACTGTGTGGTTGATGATTACTACTAGCACAGATCCACTACTGTAGAAAATCCAGTAGCAGGATTTTGACTATTTTGGATTCAGGAAGACTTCAGTTCTAATTCTGACTCAGTAACTTACCAGCTATGTGACCTTTGACCAATCACTGGCTGGCTTCACTTTACTGAAATATAAAATGGAAGTAACATCTACATTTCAGTATTCCTGTGAAGGTCAAATGAGATAATAATAAAAGGAAAAGTGCTTTGCAAACTTTAATGTGATAAGTAGATGTCGTTTAGGAAAGTGATGTTAATGTCAGTGATGATTATGGTGATGGTGATGATGAGTAAAGAAAAATAGGAAGTTTCATAAAAGCTAAGTTGACATACTCGTTTTCACAGATAGTGGCCTTAGATTTTGTCTGTCATGGAAAGAGTTTTCTAGTAAGAAAAGTAATTGTAATTTTTATTTATTTCCACAGTGTTTAAAGAGCTAATTAGTAGGACAAAGCAAGACAAAAATGGTGTTCCTCATATTCCCAAAATTGCTGAGAAGAAAAGTAATCGCTATTCTATCCCCGATATGCCTGGAGATATGGAACAGATGTTTCCACAGGAGAAAGGAAATAAAAAAATTAAAGCAAACACTGTTTCAGGTGGAAGAAACAAAATAAGGAAAATTTTGGATAAAACACGATTCAGCATCTTGCCTCCAAAGTTATTCAGGTAAATGATGATACTCAAATTAAAAATTTTAAGTTTCATAGGAATTTTCATGGTGATGATACTTTGATTTTTAAAAAAAAATCTGTGTTTTGTTTCTTACAACTTCTTTGAGAATATTTTTTGCATTTTTTTATCCTTTGGCATGTGCTTATTTGTAGTCTTTGAATGTTATCACCTGCACATTTTTATTTTTATATCTCTTTTTCTACTTTTGACATTTCAGTCTTATCAATGTTCTACAGAACTGATTTTTCATTTCTAAAAGCACCAGAACTCTTAAATATATTTACAGAATTTTAAATATACATTGAAATAAATAAAATACTAGAAAAATTGTGCAACAGTATAGCCTTATAAATTTTATATTTTCCATTTTCTGAAAGTGTCACATGGCCATCTAACATTTCTTTAATAGATCTTGGATCTTCGTAGGTATTCCTTCTGTTACTGTAAATCACACTTCATCTTATGTCATTCTTGTACATCTTGTTCCTTAGACCTTCAACAGACATCTAATAGATAGTTTCTATTCAATGTACTGGCCACTTTTATCTAGGATATTATTATTTTTTAAACAGTCTACGATTGTGAAACACTAGTGCTTTTCATCTCTTGTTCTTTACTATATGACCAGCCCACCTCCTTTTCCACTTGTATATTTCCTCATTGTTATCCTTTATGCTGCTTCTTGACTGTAGGTTGTAGTAGAAACAAGATACAGCCTACTTCAGCCCATCATGCATCTCTCCCACAACTTTGATTCTTTGGCATTTGGAATACATGAGGTTCCAAAATCAATATTATCACTTGGTGGACATTTTTGTTGAAATGATGGTGGTTTTTGGTGCTAGAAAGCAGCTTGGAGTCATTAGAAGCCACTTTTTAAAGATAAAAGTTCACAGTTTGTGAACTGCAAACACAATTCACTCTTGTGTGCCTTTCAAGAAGTCCCTTAAGCATTTCCAACTCAACATGTTCAAGATAGAACTTACTATCTCTCTCTTTAAATTCATCCCTCTTCCCCATTTCCATTTTACTTTTGAAGGCATCACCGTCCTTTCAGTTACCCAATTTTCACCCTTAATGTCTTACTCAGCACCTAATTCTTACTTCCCATACATATCTGATCAATGACCATAACTTTTCTACTTTCACAACATCTCTTTTATATTTTACCTTCTTTACTCAAGTAAACTTTTGTCACTCAAGTTACCACCACCCCAGTTTAAATCATCATCATGTCTTATCTAGACTATTTACAATAGCCTTCTAGTTGGTCTTCCTCTCTCAAGTCTATCTCTATTTCACTCCATCCTTAACAAAGCTCTAAAGTATTGTCATATAATATATTACCAATTTTTCACAAAGCTGCCAAAATCTGACTTGTTGCTCTTCTCTTTCCCCAAAGCCTAAAGCTGTAGAAGCTCTCCACTATACTTCCAGTATCAGATATAAATACCTTTCTTTGGCATGTAAAGCTCTTTACAATCTATCCATTTTTAACTTCCTCCCTTAAACTTTATTGCCTGCCACGCACATATACAACACTCAAACTCCCATCTCTGTGTTTTTTACTCTAGTCCATCCCTGAAATGCTCTCCCTCTTCACTTCTGTGTCTTAGACTTTGTCTTTTTCAGCACCCATATCAAATGTCACTTTTTGCAAGAGGTCTTTCTCAGTTCCCCTAGCTGCTAGAGCCTTCCCTTCTAAATTTATTTTATGTCTGTATAGTATATATCTTGTATGTTACAATTTATATGCACGTTGTCTACATGTCTACATGTCTCAAAGAGTCTAAAGCTCTTTGAGGGCAGAAACAGTTTTTGCCCACTACTTTAGCACAGTGCCTAATAGCTATACTAATGCTTTCTGGTTGTTATGATGCTATTCAGTTTGATGCCCAGCTATGGTACCTAGCCTTGGTGTACTGAGTCCATGGCTTGGCCATAAAACCATGTATCACAGTTTGGACAACACACATTTCTCTTTAGCTTTAACCGAATGAATTAGTATACTGATTTCTTTTTAGTCATTGTATATATCATTGAGGCAGCCCTACGGTGTTCTAGGGCTTGGTGTTATCAGCACTGTAGCACCCATGAAAAAAGGCATCTGTAGGACCTCATCAGCGATAAAGAATCTCTTCCACTTGTACCCTAAATAAGACACTTATTGTGAAATACTTTATCATCATGAACATGTATATATTTAGTAAAATATTTGTGTTGTGTTGTGTAGTATTAGATTATGACCTTGAAATTTCTGAGAATCACGAAGAGAAATTATTTTCTGTCAGATGTTAAGTGGCCAGACTTTCCCTGTTTGTTCTTCTCTTTTACTTCTCTCTCCTCTCCCTTCCTCACTCCTTCCCCAGTTGTAGTGCTGATTTACCAGGCTTGATCTTTTGATCCCTTAGAATGGAGGTGATTTCAGTAATCTTCTCTATTATTAGTTGAAATAAAACCATTTTAAAAAATTTCATTCTACTGTACTTTACTAGGCATAGAAATCTTTAGGTTGTGCTGAAATTGTAATATAAACATTACATATTTATATAAAGCAGATTTCAAGGCTTAAAGATTTGGAGATAAAGTGGAACTGATTACCATCTAATTTCTTCCTTCTCATTTTTTCTTCTGAATTTACTCCCTTTCTCTTTATGTTTCAGAGGAAAATATTTCCCTTCTTTTCAACCATAATATGTGTATTCCTTATCCCATCCCTTCTTAACCTTTCCAGATGTTAATATATCAATTAGCCTTTATTTTTTCTTATGTCTTTAATCTTTTAATAACACTGACTTGTCTACAAACAAGCCCATGTCTCTTTAATCTCAAATCTTTACGTTCTCTAGTTTTGCTAGGCTTATTTTCCTTTTGTTGACAAACTTCTCTCAAAGAAGACTTCACATTCACTGTCTGCATTTCTTCATATTCCACTCACTTGTGTCTTTGGTTCTGCCCTTACCATTTCGTTGAAGTTACCTCTTGAAAAGTTAGGAATGATGAGTAGAGCCATGTTGATGGGGGAGAGAGAACATTCCAGCTGAACTCTCCCAATATCCTCCTCCAAACAACTTTAAAATAACATGTCAGATTAAATTCTGGAGCTTCATAGTCAGCAAAAGGTCAGAGTGAGGCATTTTTCCAAACCAAAGGCAACTTAAGAGGTTGAAAGGAGATGTCTGTGACACTCTGACCTAGACTACCACTTGGCAGCAACACCAACTGTGGGTCTAGGAGTCTGGTGGCAGCAGCAGGAGTTGCAGTTCTGTGAGCTCTTGCTGTCCAGAGATGGTAAGGGGATTAGACAAGTTGTGAGAAAGAGATTATAAGCCCTATATGGGCCTTGGGCTTAGGACCGGGAGCTGCTTGGCAGCTCCCTTGCCCATTACCCAGTTCTGGGTGACAATTCCTGGACAAAAGGGAATACTTGCAGTTATAAGGGACCAGAGGCCCTGATTGAGGCCTTAGGACAGAGAAAATACAAGGGCCTTAGTTCCCGGTACCAGTTAAGGGAGCACTATTGCCTGTGGACGCAGGAGCAGGAGTACCGCTTAGTTAAGGACCAGAATGCACACTAGGAGAGCAGTGACCCTGTCTGTGGATTACACTACCTTAGATGCACCAAAAAGTTATATACTTCCAGAACTAGCTACAGGAACAAAGGGCAAAAAAAAGCTTGAAGCTTGGGACAGCCATTACACCCCTTCCCCCGTCACCATCACATACATTCTCAGAGGTGAGCAGAGTCTAGTCCTACCATAAAGTTCAAAGTCAAAAAAGAGGCTTGGAAAATGAACAAAGAACAAAAGACCATAAAAAACTACTCTGGTGACAGGGAAGCTCAAGACACAGAGTCAGAAGATGACAGTGATATGAAAACATCTACAAACAGATTAGACACAAGCCAAGAGTTTCCAGAAGATTAGAGAGAAATTTTTTTTAAAAAGAGCAAAAAAATTTTTTTTTAAATCAAATAAGAGTAGTAGAGGAAAAATTGGGGAAAGAAATGAGAGCAATGCAAGAAAATTAAGAAATGAGAATTTACAGCTTATAAATACCAAAGAATACAGCAAAAAATACCAAAGAAAATAACTCCTTGAAAAGAAGAATTGGGCCAAATGGAAAAAGAGGTGGTTTTTTTTCTTAAAAAAAAAACCACCAAGAAAATAATTCCTTAAAAATCAGAATTGGGCAAGGGAAATCTAGTGGCTCCATATTTTATCATTATTGGGGCAGTTAGAAGGAGTTTATGTAGAAGACATGTGTGAGTCATTGGGATGATCTCAAAAAAAGAATGGAAGGGTGAGAAAAAGGGATGTGTTTGGAGAAGGGGGAAGAGAGAAGAATGGGGAAAATTATCTTCCATAAACAATATATGAAATGAAGATGGATAAGCCATGCTTGAACCTCTCTCATCTGACCTGGTTCAAAGAGGGAAGAGTATATCTTCATACTCAGTGGGGCATAGAAATCTGTCTTACCCAACATGGATGTAGGAAAGAGTTAAGAGAAAGTAGGAGAAAGGTCATAGAGGAAAGGCACATTAAAAGAGACAATGATCAGAAGCCACATAGACTTTATATACAGTAGGGACAGAGTTAAAAAAAAAAGAGAGAAGAATAAACAGAAGTAAATAGGGTGGGGGACATACACTATTAGCATGATACTGAATATGAATGGACCAATTTCACCCATTAAAAAAAAGCAGTTAGCAGAATGGATTAGAAACCAGAAGCCAGCAACATGTCATTTACAAGTAACACATTTGAAGTGGAAAGACACAGAGGGCCTAGAAAACAAGGGCCTAGAGTAAAATCTGTTATGCTGAAAGTTAAAAAAAAAGAAAAAGGCAGAGGCAGCAATTGTGCTCTTAGACAAAGCAAAAGCAAAAATAGACAAGCGTTAATTAAGGAAAGTATATTTTGCTAAAAGGTACCACAGATAGTGAAGTAATACCAGTGGTAAACATATGCATCAAATGGCATAGCATTCAAATTCTTAAGGAAAAGTTCATTGAGTTAAAGGAGAAAATAGACAATAAAACTATGCTAGTGGGAGACCTCAATTTACCCTTCTTTAGGTAGATAAATCTGACCAATAAACAAATAAGAAGTTAAGGAGATTAATAGAATATTAGAAAAGTTAAATATGATAGACCTTGAGAAAACTGAATGAGAATAGAGAGGAGTATAACTTTTTTTCTCAGCTGTACAAGGCACAATACAAAAATTGGACATGTATTAATTAGGATGTTAAAAATCTCACAACCAAATGCAGAATGGCAGAAATATTAAATGTACCCTTTTCAGACATAAATAAAAATAAAAATGCAATAAAATTACATTCAATAAAGGGCCTTGGAAGCATAGATTAAAAATTAATTGGAAACTAAATAATCTAATCCTAAAGAATGAGTGGGTCAAAGAGCAAATCATAGAAACAGTCAGTAATTTTGTTAAAGACAATGTCAACAATGAGACAGCAAACCAAGATTTCTGGGATGCAGCCAAAGTGGGACTTAAGGGAAAATTTATATCTTTAAATGTGTGCATTAATAAAAAAAGATAGATCAGTGAATTGGGCGTGCAACTTAAAACTAGAAAAAGAACAAATGAAAAATTCTTGAATAAATAGCAAAATAAAGATCCTGAAAATCAAAGGAGATATTTATCAAATGAAAGTTTAAGAAAATTATTGAATAAATAAATAAAACTATGATCTAGTCCTATGAAAAACCTAATTAAATAAATAAACAAGTAATTGATTAATTGTTATCAGAAATAAGTAGGGAAAATGCATTGTCATTGTAGATGAAACTAAAGCAATTATTTGTAGCTGTTTTACCCTTTGCCAATAAAACTGCCAATCTAAGTGAAATGGATGACAAAAATTGATTTGCAAAAATTTGAACTGCCCAGATTAACAGAAAAAGAAATAGAATATTTAAATAACCCTGTTTCAGACAAATTGAATCTGCCATAAATGAGCTCCCTAAGGAAAAAAAAAAACAGGGAATAGATGGATTTACAAGTTCATTCCACCAAACATTTAAAGAACAATTAATTTCAGTACTTCGTAAACTATTTGAAAAAATAAAGAAGTCCTGCCTGTGTCTTCCTTCTATGCACCAAATATATTTTTGATAACTAAACCAAGGAGAGCAAAATCAGAGAAAGAAAACTTTAGTCCACTTTCCCTAATTGATTTAAATGTATGTGTATAATTATTTAAAATAAATTATTATCAAGAAGATTATAGCAATATATCCCAAGATCATACAACACTGGTAAAGTATAACAAAAACAACAAAAATCATGATTATCTCAATACATGCAGAAAAAGCTTTTGAGAAAATACAACACTCATTCCTGTTAACACTAGAAAGCCTAGGAACAAATAGAACTTTAATTAAAATGATAAGTAGTATCTATTTAAATATTTTAAAACTATAAGCAAAGCTCATCTGTAATAGAGATAAACTTAAAGCCTTATCAGTAAGATCAAGAAAGAAGCAAGTTTATCCATTATCACCAGTATTATTTAATATTGTACTAAAAATGCTAGAGAAGAAAATGAAATGGAAGGAAATAGGCCACAAGGAAACAAAACTATCACTCTTTGCAGACAATATGATGGAATCCTTAGAGAACCTTAAAGAATCAAAAACTGCAAAGTAGTCTGGCAAAAACTAGGGACAGAGACCAACAACTTATGTCATATACCAAGATAAGATTGAAATGGTTATATAATTTAGATATAGAAGATGATATCATAAGCAAAATATGGGAGCATGGAAAATAATTATCAGCTCTATGGATAATGGGAGAATTTATGACTAAACAAGAGAGGAATATGAGAGGTAAAACGGATAATTGATTACAGGAAATTAAAAGTTTTTGCACAAACAAAACCAGTGTAGCCAAAATTATAAGGAAAGCAGGAAACTGGTGAAAAAATCTCTATAGAAAGTTTCTTTAATAAAAGCCTCGTTTCTCAAATATATAGGGAACTGAGTCAGATTTATAAAAATAAGAGGCATTCTCCAATTGATAGAGGATATAAGCAGGCAGTTTTCAGAAGAAATCAAAGCTGTCAATAGTCATATAAAAAAGTTATAAATATTGACTAGAGAAATGCAAATTAAAACAACTTTGAGGTACCACTTCACATCTATCTGATTGTCTAATGTGACAGAAAGGAAAAATGATAACTATTGGAGGATGTTTGGAAAAAATAGGTACACTGATAACACTGTTGGTAAAGTTTTTAACTGGTCCAGCCATTCTGGTGAACAATTTGGATAGCCCTCAAAGAGCTATCAAATTGTACATACCCTCTGACCCAGCAATATAAGTACTAGCGCTATATCCCAAAGAAATCAAAGAAAAAGGGAAAAGGACCTATATGGACAAAAATATTTATAGGAATCCTTTTTATAGTGGCAAAGAACTGGAAATTGAGGGCATAGCCATCGGTTTAGGAATACTTGGACAAGTTGTCTATATTTGTGGTGGTATACTATTGTACTATAAGAAATGACATGAGGAATGGCTTAAAAAAACAGCAATCCTGGGAAGACTTATATGAGCTGATATAAAGTAAAGGGGGCAGAACCAGAAGAACATTGTACACAGTAATAACAATACTGTAACAGTGATAAACTGTGAAAGACTTAGTTACTTAAATCAATGCAATGATCAATGATGATTCCAAAGAACTTATGATATACAACTCCAGAGAGAGAGAGCTGATGACTTTTGAGTGTGGATCAAAGCAACTTATCCCACTTTATTTTTCTTGACTTTTTTTAGGGGGGGGGAGTGAAATGGCTAATATGGAAATTTGTTTTACATGACTTCATATGTATTATGAGTAGCATTTTGATTGCCTTTTCAGTAAGTGGGGGAGGAGAAGGGAGAAAGGGAGAGAATTTGAAACTCACAATTTTAAAAATGAGAACTTCAAACTAAAAGAAAATGAAAAGTCATGACTGACTTAATTGCCAAATCCAAAGACCCTTTCTCAATCCTTGTTATCTGTGCAATATTTGATATTCTTCATTGACCATTTATTCTTAAAATTCTGTAGTATTCTCATTTTTTTCTGCCAATGATTTGGATTCTTTTTCTGTTTCTCTTGGTTTATCTTTCTTCTCCTATCCCCTACATATAGGTGTTCTCTTGGGTTCTTTCTGAGTCGAGTTTTTTTTTTTTAATGTTTTATTCTTGACTTCTTGACCCTATGTGGTTTTAATTATCACAGTTACATGGATGATTCTTAATTCTCTATTTCCATACTGCATTCCTTTTCTGTGCTTCAGACTGCTTGTGGAGTATCTCCACTTCAAGTTAATCATATCCAAAACTAAACTAATTTGCCATTTCAGAATCAACTTCTCTGTAATTATTTTTGTTAATTGTCACCACTCTTATCCTATATACTTGGGATCTAAATCTTTTTTTGGCTCACTCATCCAGTTATTCACAGAATCAGTCATCAAAGAGTTAGAAGGGACCCCAGAGTCCATTTTACCTAGAACTTCCCACTTTAACATGTCTGATAGGTGGCCATCTAGTCTCTTTTTGTAGACCTCCAGTGTGCAGGAAAGCCATTACTTTCCAAGTTTGTTCAAACCCATTTTTGGATACCTCTGGTAGGAAATTTTTCCTGCTTTCAAGGCTAAATTTGCCTCTCTGCCACTTTTCTCCATTTCTGTCTCTGCCCTCTAGGGTGAAACAGAATTCATCAAATCCATCTTTAACATTTAGGTTGTCCAAAGCTTTATGACAGCTATTGTGTCCCCCCTGAGTCTTTTTTTCCCCTTGACTCAACATCCCTGAGGCTTGACATCACCAAGTCCTTTTAGTTTTGTCTTCTGTTCCTTGTCATTCCTGTGACCAGCCCTTATTCTCAGTCTTTATTATTCTTCATTCGGACTATTGCAGCAATTTCCTATTTGGTTTCTCCACATCTAGTATAATCTCAAACATTACCTATAATCTTAATCATATAAGATGTATTCCTTCACTAGATAAATGCCTGACCTCAGCCCAGTGGGGGTGTGCCTGCTCATGAGAATACATGCACTCCTAGGAGAGAGAGGGGAAAAATTGAAAAAAAGAGATTAATGATTGCTCCTCTGTTCAGAAGAGAAGCTTTTTTTCCTCCTCTTTTGCTTTTTAGTGAAATTGTGTATTTTTCAGTGGTCAAGGATTTTTTTCTCCCTCCTACCTCCCTTACCTCCCAAATCCTGAAGAGGGAAAAAAAAAATGCCGAACTTTCTAACAAATACAGAAAAATTGAAAAATCCATATTAGAAATGTACAAGAAATGTGTCTCATTTTTCATATCATTAATTCATCTGTCTGTCAGGAGAGATGGTAGCACTCTTTATCTTTGGCCCTCTGGAATCATGTTTGATCAGAGTTTTTAAGTTCGAAGTTGTTCATTTTCATAGTATTGATGCTGTAATATAATTATTCTCCTAGTTCTGTTCGCTTTAATATGCAAAAATTTGTATAATTTTTTTTTCAGGCTTCTCCGAAAAGGTTTCATCTTTTCTTATAGCTTTCCTGTATACAATATTATTCTATTATATTAATGTACTGCATAATTTATTCAGGTATTTCCTAGTTGATTTGTAACTCTTGTTTCTAGTTCTTTCTTATCACAAAAGGAGCTACTATTAATATATTTGTAAATATTTATCTCTTTGGGGTATAATAGTAGTAATTACATTGCTAGGTCAAAGAGCCTGCACACTTTAGTAACTTTTTTGAGAAGAGTTCCAAATTGCTTTCCAGAATGGCTGGAATAATTCACAGCTCCACCAACAGTGCATCAATGTGCCTGTTTTGCCAAGCCCCTCCAACATTTGTCATTTTCCTTTTTTTCTCAACGTTGACAAATCTGACAGATTTGAGGTAGGACCTCAGAGTTGAATTTACATTTCTCTAATTATTCGTGATTTGGAGATTTTTCAAAATGCTATACATAGCTTGAATTTCTTTGTTTGAGAATTACCTGTTCCGCTGATATACTTTGGCCATTTATTAATTGGAGAATGGGTTTTGTTCTTATACATGTGGATCTGTGTGGGTATTTAGTATGTGTGTGTATATACATATGTGTATATCGTTTTGATTTTTTAAACTTCTTATTTAATTATGCAAACAATTTTTAACATTCTTTTTTTTTTTTAAATTTTGAGTTCCAAATTCTCTCTCTCTGCCCTCCCTTATACCAGACCCTCCCCCACCCATTGAAAAGGCAAGCAGTTCGATTTAGGATATAAATGTGCAGTCATGGCAAACATTTCTATATTAATCATGTTGTGAAAGAAAATAGAGACCAACGCCTCCCCCCCCCTCCCCAAGAAGTATAAAGTTTTAAAAAAGTGTGATTCAATCTGTATTCAGACTCCATCATTTCTTCCTCTGGGGGTAGATAGCATTTTCCCTCATGAATCCTTCAGAATTTTCTTAGATTGTTATATTACTAAGTCATAATTCTTCATCATACAGCATACAATGTACGGTGTTCTCCTGGTTCTGCTCCATTCACTTTGCATCAGTTCATACAAGTCCTTCCAGATTTTTCTGAAATCTGCCTGTTCATCATTTTTTATTGCACAGTAGTATTCCATTACATTCACATACTACAACTTGTTTAGCCATTCCCCAGTTGATGGGCATCCCCTCAATTTCCATTTTTGTTGCCACCACAAAATGAGCTGCTATATAAATATTTTTGTACATGTAGGTCCTTTTCCCTTTTTTTGCAATTTCTTTGGGGTATAGACCTTGTAGTGGTATTGTTGGATCAAAGGGTATACACAGTCTTATAGCCCTTTGGACATAGCTCCAAGTTGCTCTCCAGAATGGTAGAATCAATTCACAACTCCACCAACAATGCATTAGTGTCCCAATTTTTCTCACATCCACTTCAACATTGATTATTTTCCTTTTCTGTCATATTAGCTAATTTCTCTAATCAATAACTATTTGGAGCATTTTAAAATATGACTATAGATAACTTTGATTTCTTCATCTGAAAATTGCCTGTACATATCCTTTGAAAATTTATCAATTGGGGAATGACTTCTCATATATAGTTTTTAAAAAGCCGTGTATGGGGGGGGGGAGGGGTGTGGGTGTGGAGAGAGTGCTTAAAACTTCACAAAGGCTTTTGGAACACTCTGTCTTAAATCTTTTAAATTTTATTTAACTAATATTGTCTATTTTGTCTTTTGTGAATCTTCTCTGTCAGGTTTGGTAATAAACTCTTTCCCTATCAGTAGATCTGCAAAGTAATTTCTTTTAAGTCCTCTCATTTGTTTATGATATGACCACTTGTGTGTGTATGTGTCACGTACTCATTTGGATCTTATTTTGGCATATGGTGTAAGGTATTGGTCTAAACCTATGTTCTACCTAACAGCTGTCCTGTTTCCAGTTTTCCCAGCAGTTTATGTCAAATAATGAGTCTTACATTAGTAGCTATGGTCTTTGGGTTTATCAAATACCAGGCTGCTAGGCTCCTTTGCTTAGGTATGTTATGAATCTAATATGTTTCAGTGATGAATCCTTCCATTTTTTAATCAGCATTAAATTGTTTTGATGATTACCATTTTCTGATTTGATATTACTAGACCTCCTTCCTTCCCATTTGTTTTCATTATTTCCCTTCATAATCTTGACCTTTTGTTTCTTCACCTAAATTTCATTATTTTTTAGCTTTATAAAGTAATCCTTTGTTTCCTATTTCCATGTTTAACAATTACAAAAATTGTGCAAATTTGTAAGTTATAATTACTCAGAGTAATCTGTTTTAGTATTCTGAGAGCATGCTGCCTTTTAGCAAGGACTGCTTTTTTTCTCATTACCTCATTAGTTGTCAAAATAATTGCCTTTCCATGTTTGCAATATTGGGGTTTTATTTTCAGTTGTACCCTTGTGGACGTCTTTCTCTTTTTAAACATATTTGTATTCAGAATAAATTTAGTTTCAGAAAATTGTGTATTATTCAACCATATCTTGTTTTTATTCCTGCATCCCCTTTTCAGGAGACTTTTTGGGTAAGAAATGACCTAATTCTTTTCAGAGGGGACATAACAGCACAGCTTTCTAACAAGCATGGATGCTTTGCCACTTGAATATAATTTCATTCATCTCATGGCATGGATTGTGTGTCTAATTGCAGAATTAAAGGGACCTCAGAGGCCATCTAGTTTGATTAGAATCTGAACAGGAATCCCCTTTTATAATATCTTCTACAAGTATTCAGATTTTGATTGAAATCAAAGTGCAATTGATGGGAAAGAACCTCTAATAGGTAACCTTCTTTTGGGCTAGCTGTGCCCTGGTCCCAAGTACAGGTTGGGATTTGTTGAGATTGAGTCAGGGAGGCAGATGGTAAAAACAACTTCTCCTGAAACCTTTTTACCAGATAATAACAACAGGAATACATACAGACATTTAACAAAGATACACAATATGTTGATGAGTGCAACTCTCCAGGACCCTCAGTTTCCCATGGGATGTTCTTAACCTGGGTAGCAACAGCAGCCTTCAGTGTAGTGTTTGTCAGTTCTAAAGAGCTGTACTTCTTCTTGGTAATGGCTTACATAAGGTTCTTTATGTCACCAAAGGCATGCCTTAGTGCTGTTGACCAATCAGTGAAGCAAGGAGAGATTTATTTCCTAATTTGAAATGTGACTGGTCTGTGTGTCTTTAAAAAAAATAACTTTATCGTGGTGATACCTACATTCTCCTTCATGTTCTCTGTGTTAATGAACTTATGATTATTGAATGCAATTGGGCTTTGAATTTCTAATTATGCCACATGTCCTAGCAAGCCCTTTAAACTTAGTCAGCAACAAATAGGCCCCCAAGCCTGTAGATCACGGATAGCACTCACTACCAAGTCCATTCTACTTATTGCTAGCTCTCTTGCTTACCTTGATCTATTCTTCCTTCCAACCCATTGTTCCCAGTTCTGCGTCTTTGACCAAGTAAAATAAATCTAATCCCTCCTCCAAGTGATAGATAGTACTTTAAACACTTGAAAGTACTTATAGTAACTCTTTTCATCAGGTCGATTAGTCCCAGAGGTCTTTTACTCATTCTTGGGAAGGTATGGTCTCTGGGCAACTCACTTTTGTGGTTGCTTTTATGGGATGTTCTCTAAATTGTTCATTTGCTTCCTAAAAAATGGCACCCAGAACTAAAAAGTAATAATCTAGGTATGGTAAGGTAGTGAGACATATCACTCTTTTGTGTTGTAATTATTGTCTATATTTTAGACAGACAGGCTGGCATCGTGGATAGAGAGAGCTGTCTTCAAACCAGGATGACCTGGGTTCAACTCCTCCCTCTGATCCATTCTTGACCATGGGAAGTGTTAAATCACTTAGCCCTCTCAGTGTCGGAGGCAGCTTTCTCAGAGCTATCTGTTTCAGAGAAGATGTTGACCTTGCATTGGTAGAAGGACTTTCCTTATTCAGGAGTTCTGTATACCAGTGACATCACAGATCCAAGATTTACTGCTCTTTTGTTTTACTAAAGAAGAAAAGGGTCTAAGAAGTTAAGTGACTTGCCCATGGTCAGATGGCATATATATATCTTAGGCAGGTAAGATACAAACTCTACTCCTCTCCTTCCACTATATCATGTTGCATATGCAACACAAAAGGCATGAGATAGGTTATGTAAAAGGGGCTGGCCTAGATTCTTTCCTTGAGTAAAATCTTCTGGATCATGGCAAAGTGGACTAAATAATCATCTAGCTTTTGGTATTCTAGTCAGTAAACTTACATTCAATTAAATTCACCAACACCTGACACCTACTGTGTGCAGTATGTGAGAAATTATGAGTAGTGGCCTTGGAGTCAAGAACACCTGGGTTGAAGGCCTACCTGTGATACATTTTGACTACGTTTTGTTCTATTTGAGCTCTTATACCCCTAGATATCTAGGTGGATAAGCTGGAGGGAAGGTCCTGATCTCCATTGAAAGGAAAAATTTCTCTCCCAGAGCTTCCTTATAACAAACGAATCATGTTTGGTCAAAAACATGTTCAAGACACTCTTCCGAATATTGGAAATACAAAGAAAAAATAAGATGTTTCTGCTTGAAATGAAGTTATGGTCGAGAATGATATATTACATGGCATATAGTTTTACTATATTAAAAAAATTAAAACAAAGTGAGAGCACAGAAAAGGTAACATCTGGAGAAGAAATCATCATTTCCAGTTAAAATCAAGGAAGTAGCATTTCATTTAGGTCTTGAAACATAGAAATGGAGGGAAGACCACGTCAGAGTTGAAGAGCAAGCTGAGCAGAGACAATGAGGAATGTCTACTTGTGGGGCAGAGAATTGTCCTGTTAGCTTGGGGCATTAGGTGCTTAGAGGAGGGGAAGCCATATGAAATTAGACTAGAAAGGTTGGGTAGCATCAGGTTGTGAAGGACCTTGGATGCAGTATAAAAGATTGTTATCTTAATGGTGAGAAAACTAATTGGAGACTATTGTACTCATTTGGGTATGATCTAATAAGGTGGCGGTAATGACAATAGAGAGAAGGAATAAATTACTTTAAGCTCCTTAAATTGGTCTCACTCTTCTCCAATCCATCCTTCACACAGTTGATAAAATAATTTTCCCAAGAAATATTTCTGACCTTGTTATATGCCCCTTTTAAAAACCTCCAGTGCTTTTCTGTTGTCTCAAAAATAATTTTTAAATACCTTAGTCTGGCATTTGATGTCCATTACATTCTGGTTTTTACCCATTTTTGCGGCTTTATTTCATATTACTCCTCTTCTAGGCACTCTGTGTACTGGAGAATCTTGGAATGCTAGGTGTACTCTATCTTTTGGCACCAGCTGTCCTCCTGTCAAGAACATACTTGTTCTTCTGTGTCTCTCAGAATCCAAGATTCCTTCAGGCTCAGCTCAGGTACTGAGCTTCTTTCACTGAATGCCCTGTTGCTAGTCCTTTTTTTGGTCTCGTTCATTAGTAAAAGGAGTTCCTGATGTGGAAATTCCATACATTGATGTGAGTTAATAACTCTGCTCTAGCATAGTCTCAGATTCTTGTCTAGAAGTGGAGGGAGGGTAAATGATTTTTTTTCTCGTGATCACAACTGGTCTGGGCCAGAAGCTACACTTGAAACTAGGTCTTCCTAACACCAGACAATTCTCTATCCTCTAGATCATGTTTCATCTTCTTCTTCCTTCTTATTTTACCACAATTGCAGCACCTGGGTACATATTATAATTCTCTCCTCCTTTCTTCCCCTCCCCACTTTAAGAATATAAACTCCTTGAGAGAAGGGACTGTATGTTTTTTGTCTTTTTGAATCTAAGGCCCAGCATGGTGCCTGTCTGACACATAGTACATCCCTCATAGATGTTGAATTGAAAGTAGTTAGAATCAGTAGAAGTTGACAGTCAATTATGTATGAAAGGTTACAGACCAAGGGAAGTCAAAGATAATATCAAGGGCTTTTTGAATATGGATGAATGTTTATAGGTAAATGTCATGTCCTATATAATGTGATAATGCTTTTTAGAATGTGACTGTTTTTTGAAAATTTCTATGATATCATTGCTTTCTGCTGACATGAAGCACATTCAGGTAATTGCTCTGGACTTGTTTTGAGTCCTCGGAATACATCACATGCTTTACATATACTTAAATTCTCACATATTAGATAATATTAAGATTGTGATTTTTTTTATTTTCTTCCTTTCTTCTTCCTCTCTGTTTCCTTCTCCACCACCGTCCTCTTAAGTTTATTGTTAGCATGTTAAAACCCCCAAATATTTGGTTGTTCCTAATTAAAAACAAAAAGGGGGACACATTGGATATTGTTATTTCTCTTTGTACATAAGTTGAATTGTTTAGTCCTGACAAAATATGCATTGATATGCTCTCATAATAACAAAATTGCAGTTTTTCTTTGCCTTGTAGTCCTCTTGGTAGCACAGTTATTTTAAGTAAAAATTATGTTTACTGTTTAAAGTCCTTGAAATATGGGTAATATGTGAAACTTTTTTTTTTTTCAGCGATGGCAATGTGAGCCAGTCACAGGATGACAGTGTCCTTGGAACAAGGCATTGTAGGCATAGTCTAGCTATAATGCCTATTCCTGGAACTCTATCCTCGAGTAGCCCTGATCTTCTGCAGCCTACAACTAGCATGTTGGATTTTTCAAATCCAGCAGGTAAGTATTCTGCTCATTTTACTTATGGTCAATTAATTGATGCTGTATTTGGGAGAAAAATATGTAGCTGAATATTATAGAGGAACTTTCAAACTAATGATAGATTTATATTGACCTGGGTCTCCAAACAGTGGAGTATGAATTCATGAAGGAAATTTAAGAGGAAACATATACTCTGTATGAACAAGAGTGAGTTATCTTCCCAGAAGATCCTTAAAAGTATCCAGGATTGTGACAGAGCTATTGGTTATGATGTCAAGATTATTTGGCTTTGCCTAATTAATCCTGGAAGAGAATGTGGGATTGAAATCTAAGGAAAGTTTTTTTCTTCAGGGCCACAAAATATGCATCCCATGATGTACAGGAAAGATACAAGTTCAGTATATATAGAATAAATTACCTTTTTACCTTTAAAATAAGTTACTTATGTTTCACAGTGATACAAAATAAATACTTTTGTTTTTTCAAAAGCAATGTTAACATTTCTAGTTCCTAAAGCTAAATCTTTTGAGTTTATATTGCTTTCAAAATGTTAGAAAATTATAGCATTATATTCATTATTGTAATAGCTAAGATTTCGGTGCATACAATTGGTGGTTATTTTTATTTAATATATTTCCTTTGCTAAATTATCTGTTTTTATTCAATATTTGTTTTGTGTTCATCCCTTACTTAATCACCTTTAAATATCTCAGTGTCATTGATTAATCAGTCAGGCCTTTTTAAGAAGCTGTTTATTATATACCAGGCACTGTGTAACTATTAAGTATATGAAGACAAAAATGAAACTGTCTTGCCCACAAAGAACTTGCATTCTAATGGTGGAGACAGCATGTACGTATATCGGCATAAAGAAGACACAAATAAAGTAGATACAAGGTAGCCGAGGATGGGAAGGTAATGGTAGGTGTGGGGACCTGGAAAAGCCCTCTGTAGAGGGTGGCATTTGAGGTGATTCCTGAAGGAAGGCTGGAACTCCAAGAGACAGACAAGGAGAAAGAGCATTCCAGACATAAGGGGCAGTCATTGCAAAGGCATGGGAGATGAGAGATGATGGAGTGTCATGTAAGGAGTAACAAGTATGTGACTGGATGGAACGTAAAGTGTGTGGAAGGAAGTGGTATGCAATAATACTGAAGAGGTACAAAGAAGTATAAAGAATTTTAAATATGAAATTGGAAGTTTTTTGTTTATTCCTGAGGTAATAGGGAGCCCCTGAAGTTTGTGGAATCAGATTACATTGATGACTTCATAGAGGAGTAGATTGGAGTTTGGAAATGATCCCTATCTAGATGCTGTTGGAATAGTCCAGCTAGGGATAATGAGGCCCTAAACTAGGGTAATAACTGTGTACGTGGACAGAAAGTGATATATTGGAGACATGTTATGGAGAAGGAAATTGTAAGATTTTCAGCTGATTGAAAATGTGGGGTGAAAGTGAGGAATTGAGAATGAAACCAAGGTTGAGAACCTGGATAGTTAAAAAGATAATGATCCACTTGAGAATATTGGAGAAGGTCAGAATTGTGGCAGGTTTTGGGAAAAAAATAATTAGTTTTGTTTTAGACCTTGTAGGACCAAGTAGTTAAGGTTAATATGCTGCTAAAATTAGATCTTATTGGGAAGATAAACTTTTGAAAGAATGAGTCATTTTTATCAATGGGCATAACGCCTTATGCAAAGTAGGTACTTAATAAATACTGACTGTATTAAAATTCAATTCATTTCAACAAGCATTTATTAAATGCCTACTGCAAGGTTTAGAGATAGAAAAAGTTAAAATCTTTGTTTTGTGCCTTTAAAGCTCTCTACAGCTTGACCCGTTTCTTTTTCTCCATTCTTCTTACTCCTGTCCCCACCCCCAGCCTTGTCCCCTGAAATGTGTTCTGAGATCCAGTGACTGGCCTCCTTGCTGTTCGTAAACAAGACTCTCCATCTCTTGACTTCAGGCATTTTTTCTTGGCTGTTTCCCATGCCTCTTCCTCCTCATCTCTGCCTCTTAATTTTTTCACTTCCTTTGAGTCTCAGCTAAAATCGTGCCTTATACAAAAAGCCTTTCCCAATCCGCCTTAAAACTAGTGCCTTCCTTTTATTAATTATTTCTATGTATCTAGTTTATATATTGTTTGTACTTCCTTGGATGTTGTTTCCCCATAAGCTCCTTGAGAGAAGAGACTGTTGTTTGCCTTTCTTTGTAGTCTCAGCTCTTAGCAAAGTGCTTGGCACATAGTAGGTTGTTGACTTCAGAAAGGTGGAAATCCTTGCCCTCATTATACTGCACCCAGATATCTAAGTGTAAAACGATTTGTATAATTTTTTTATTCTGAGCTTCCTAAACAATAAAAAAGAACATTTCCATATACATATCAGCATTAAAGAGAGGATTTTATGTGAAACTGTAAACCTCCACTTCATACTGCTGGCTTTATTTTTTAGAACTTTTAATTTTTTTTCAATTCAGATATATTTTTTCTCCTTCCCATTCCTATACTTTCAATTGATCCCCAACAAATTCTCACATTGGCCATGTCCAAAAATATACCGATTTTACTCTCACTTTAGGTCCACCACTGTTCTTGTCAGAAGGTCCTTTGGAGACATGGTTGGTCATGGCCTTTTAAATTCTTCAAAGTTATTTTTCTTTTCAGTGTCCTGGTCATTTTGTGAATTGTGCTCTTGGTTCTGCTCATTTCTCTCTCTTATCAGTTTATACTACTCAGCATTCTCTGTAATTGTCTCTTCACTTCTTATGCCACAATAATCTATGTACCACAGCAATTCCCCAAGTGATCAACATAGATTATAGATCTTTGCTTTTTTTTTCCCCTTTTACTCCTCCCTTAATGAGCAGGGATATTTTTTTTTTCCTTGTGGCTGTTGGACCAGCTTTTGAAAGATAAAATCATTCTTACAAGTTAAGAAATTAGGTTTTGTACTTTGGATGCAGGGACAACAGTAGCAAATGTCTGTATAATTAAAGCCCCAAACCTTCTGTGTTATGAGGCAAGTTTGACATAATGGAAGGAATGCTGGAATTGGAGGACCTGGATTTTAATCCCTGCCCTTCTACTTGATATTCTTAGGCAAGTCACTTAATCACTGGGGATCAATTCCTCATCCATAAAATAGTGAGATTGAATGAGATATTATCCTAAATCTGTTTCAGCTCGAAATCTGTAAACCCTGTGCCAGGCTTATGATCTTATTTCTCAAACTCCTCATGCTTTCCTTCCTTCTGTCCAGGTGACCTAGGCAGTATATTATAAATATTGAAGGTTAGAAATACTCAGCAAGTTTTTTTTTCTATACTTGAGTGTATCCTGTTCTAAGAAATATTCAATAAAACCTTATATCTTGGTTATCACTGTTGTAATGATTATTGAGCCTTTCTTCTCTAGTTAAAAAAAATATATATATATATATACACATATATATATATATATAACTTTTGAAAATTAGATCTTTGTAAAAAGAAAAAAAATTCATTTGTTGACAAAAGTATATTTTGCATAAATAATTGCCTTAGAAAATAAGTAAAAATAGGATAGGTGATTATTTTGATAATAGTTTTTCTTGATTTGAGCATGTATGGACATACGTCTAAACATACACATGTGCCAGTATAAGTTATAGCTTCATAAACCCTCTTAGCAGGAAAGGAGGAATTGGTATTTAGTTCACATAAAGTGAATAAATTGGTATTTAGTTTGCGTCTTTTATATACATATAAAGTTGTTGATATATTTGCTTTAAGCAAAGCATTTTTTTTTAATTAAATTCACTATTGTCCATGAATGAATGAATGAATGAAAATAGGATAGAATTTCCCTAGAATTGCTTTGGAATTAACAGGCAGTCTTTTCAGGGTCTTTGGATATAGAGACTTGCTCAAACTAAATAATGATTAGTTTTTGTAAATCAGCTGTAAATAAAACCTATTTCTTGAACATGCTTATTGTTTGTCCTGATTTGGTATTTTGGTTTGCACATGTGCATATCTGTGAGTACGTACATGTAAACATACCATTGCCTCACCAATATCTTCTTATAATATTTGTACAGAGAAGTTATATAGTCAGTTTATAAGGTGCCTGTTCAAAAGTACCTTAGGTATGAGTTTTAGAAGTCTGTATTTCCAAATAAAGCAGAATTCTCTTAGAATATGTTCACATGAAAAGATCCCCACAGCAACATTTCCCAAAGGAACATTAATGAAATCTGGTTATTAAACCATCTGATGATGCAGGTTTACCAAAGGAGTTTCACTTAGAGGATAATGCTGTTCTTCCCATCTTTTACTTGAAGTATTCATTTTAGATCATTTAGTAAGATTTACATGAGAGCAGATTTCTGGAAGTGTCTTATAATATCAGGTGAAGTTTATTAATGTTTACCAAAGCAGATTAGATTTCTTTTTCTGTTTCATGCTAAACATTTTAAACTGAAAAAGAAAAAAGCCTTAGGAATAGTTTAATATTTTGCTTCTTATGATTGGAATTTAAAATGAATGGTTTTGTTTTGTTTTTGCTGCCTGTAGCTGTTGGTTTTTACTGTAAGTACGTTTTGGATTGCAAGTTCTTTACATGGTATATTTATGTTATATTTTATAGTTAATAAATTGCTTCCTCTGTTTTAAGAGTTGTTGTTTATGTATTATAATTGTCATTTTTACTAAATATCCAAATATATGATTAATTTTCTGAGATGATAATTTTAAAACCTTTAAATCCAGAAGTTACTGTTTCAAATCATGACAGATTTTTATAATAGTTTGTATTGAAATCATTTTTTAATAATACTGAATTGGAAATTGTCCGTAAAGGAAGGAAATTGTAATTTCTCAGATTAACTCTCCAGTACCTAGGAAGTAGGTAGTGTAGTACAGTGTAAATAATTTTGGAGGAACAATCAAAAGAAATAGACACAATGCCAACTGTTGCAGTAAATCACTGTTGTCTTGGGTGAATCATTTCCCAGAATGAAGGTTTGGTAGGATTTGGTGCTGATTCTCTTCATATATAGATTCCTTACTCTAGGCAATTCTAAGACTTTTAAGTTGCAAGGAAGGTGCTGTTGTACATTTGTATAGGAAGTTTCCTTATGTGGGCATTTCTTATGTACAAATCCAGTCCCTCTACCTATTTTTTTTTTCATTTTCTTCATGATGTTTTGAATATTGACCAGACTAAATGTCTTCTTCCCTTTAATTTTGTGGCATTGCAAAAGGAAATGCCAATAGAAATCTCCCAAGTTAGACTAAGAAACTTAAAACATCATGTGTTTGTGTTTATTCTTTTCAAAACTAGTTAATGAAAACATTTGAAAATTTTATAAAAATAATAGTGTATCTTTTTATTTACATAGATATTCCGGATCAAGTTATAAGAGTTTTTAAAGCAGATCAACAAAGCTGCTACATTATCATCAGTAAGGACACCACAGCCAAAGAAGTCGTTTCCCATGCAGTACACGAGTTCAGCTTGACAGGTGCCCCTGAGACATATTCCCTCTGTGAGGTTTCTGTTAGTCCGGAAGGTGTTATAAAGCAGAGAAGACTTCCAGACCAATTCTCCAAATTAGCAGATAGAATTCAACTAAATGGAAGGTAAATATGTCCTTGCTTGTTAGAGAGTATGATCTCAAAATTTAAAGCACTTGTAATAAAATGTAAGCAATATCTTCAATGTTGCGTTAGAAATGTAAGAGCATAATTGTTTGAATTTTATTGTTTTAAGTTTATTCAAAATTCACACTAAATTCTCTCTTCCTAATTTTTGATCTGTTTTTGAATTTGAAAGGATGAGTATTTGTTTGCTTTTAAAGAAATAATTCCTGTAGTTTAATTTTCTAGTTCAGGAATTGTGGAGGCTATTAATATTAACGCAATTTAATGCTCAAAGGGAGATGGGAGAGACTTGGATATGTTTATTGGCATCAGGGAAGGAACAAGTAGATAGGGAAATCTTTAAAATGATGGGAATGATAGTGGAGATTTATTTTTCAGTATTTTTCAGATTTCCACTGTCTCCTCCAGCTCCAGTAATCTGTGAAGCTGTGAGTTGAATGTGGTATGTTCTTGTGATAGCCTGATAGAGTAAAGAGTTTGCAAAGTCGTTAAATGACAGCTGGAAGGGGCCTCAAGGTTCCAGCTCCCTCCTCTTAATGATGAGGAAACAGGCTTAAAGAAGTGAAATGACTTAAACCAAGGTCACCCCAGCAGGAGCATGATCAAACTCAGAACCCAAACAGGAAGGAGTGGAATTGGACTTAGGACCCATATTTTCCTAGGATTTTTTTCTTGATTCCCTGGATTATTCTTTTTCTAGTATAATACATTCATATTAGGAAGTAATGGAGAAAAGAGGTTTCTCCCAATATTCTTCTCTCTACCCTTTCCAGAGAAATACGTGAAATAATATTTTTAAAGGAAAAAGAAAGAGAAAGAAGAGGGGAAAAATCAGCAAAATTCATCATTACATCAAAAAATTCTGATATATAATGTATCAATATGTGAACCTTCTGCCTCTGCAGTGGAGTAGGATGGGGGTGTCTTCTCATATCTCTTTTGAGACCATGCTTGTTCTTTGTATCACCTTGGATAATTTTGTGATTGTTCTTTCCATTTACCTGTCACAACAACGCTGCTTGCAGCTACCATGGCTGTGTAAGACCAATAATGCCAGCACACAGGAGGGCTGCTAGCACAGATTCTTTGATCTGCTTTTCTAAGGAAAGCAACTTTTAAGGGGTTTACAGTCTCACTTTAATCAAACATACATATATTATTCATTTAGTTCAGGGGGAAAAGTCTGCACCCTGAACTTCAGAGCAAATGCAAACAGAAATTATATAAACAGAGCAAAATAACACAAACCAGCAGACAAGCTTCTAGCTATCTGTCCAAGACATTACATACATAGTTATCAGAGAGAGGTTTTCAAAGCTAGGGATTCCTTGACAGCTACCCAGAGTCTCCACACCAACACTTTTCCAATGAATGAGCCCCAAACAAATTGCTAACCTCAGAGTATATATATACTTCTTCAGGGTCAGAGTGCTTCACACCTCTCTAGGGTTTCACACCTCTGGAGACCTAACTAGCAAAAGGGTGTGGGCCTTCCTACAAACAAAGGCAAGACTCAATCAAAGGCACTTGATTGTGCCAGTGCTGAGAAGCACTCTAAAACAAAAGACAACAAAAAGTCCCACTTTGCTTACTCTTACATTACCTTGTTGTAGTCTTTGCATATGTTGTTTTCTTGGCTTTATTTACTTCATTCTTCATATTGTATAGCTCTTTCCATGTTTCTCTGTATTCATCATTTCTTACAACACAGTAATATTCCATCATATGATATGCCAGAATTTGTTTGACCATTCCTTGATTAATGGTTTGTTGTTCATCCTTTGTTCTCAAAGAAGACCAATGACATCACAAAGGTCACTCTCTCCTCCAGAGTCATCAGGGGACAGTGGCAAGACAGAGGTCAAGATGACTGGTGATGGACCAAGATGCTGTGGGTGACCTTGGTCTTCCTAAATTAAGGTCTTTTCCCAGGTGTCAGTTTGTCTGAGGCCATGCTCATTCAATGACTAAGGGCTAGGTAAGAATTGAGACAAAAGATGGCCTAATTTACCATCACAAAGATATCTAGGAGGGGAAGACTCTTCGAGTTTCTGACCAGAACAGAAAATAATTGCTGTTTATACTCATTTAGGACATCAGAACCTAGTAGCAGCAGCATTTCCCAACTCCTGTTTGAATTGAAGGTTGGACCTCCAGAGGGCAGCTGCTACTTACTACTTTCAGCTAACATGGAAAAGACATTAATGCAAAACCTTCTCTTGAGAACTTGGTTCACTTCTTCCTACAAATACGCAGGAGCTAAAACTTAGACCATAATAGTAATGAGGCACACATGTAAGAAATATATGTGATACGGTTTAACTCACATCACCTCCCTCTGTGTAGAGAATTCACGCAGATCTGTTGTTGTTCATCTTTCATTTCAAGAGGACCAGTGACGTCACAAAAGGTGCTGTCTTAACTTGCCAGTGAATTGGATTTGAGTAAACTGTGCAAAGTCATCAGTTTCTCTCTTCCAATTAATGGGCATTTACTTTGGTATACATAAGTGATGAGTCCAGGGGTGCACCCTAAGAAAGTTGGGGTGCCACCTGAAGTGATGGAGTAAAGATATGTGGGTCCTGAAAATCCTGAAAGATATTCACTCGAAGAGTCTCCAAGTTAAAAAAAGGCATTTATTGGGGTAATGCACCCAAGCAGGCTTGTTCTGTGTGAGGCAGAGCCCCAAGGGGCTCTACTCCACATGACAGAGATAGGCAGCGAGCCCTATTCCCCTAAGGGAGCAGAAAGTGACCCTGCTTTCCATAAGAGGCAAAGGCAGTTGGCCAGGTTAAAGGTATGGTTTAAATACAGTTTTATGGAATTGGAGGAAGAGGAACACTTCCCAAGGATGTCATGTAGTCCACTCAGATAAGCAAAGGGAATAGGAAAGGGGAGGGGAAGAGTCATCAGGTTAATTGGTGGTGCTTTGTGAAAGCATCCAGGTAAGTCCACAGTGGTGGGGCTTCAATTCATAGTCTTCCATGGTCCCTTTTCTGGCTGGTCACCTCCTGCTTCTTATCTCATATCCTGCATCCTGTTTTCTCCGTCGCCTCAAACACTCCCGCCTGCCTCACCTCATTAGGACTTTCTTTTTATCAATGGCTTTTACTTATGGTATATGTGTAGCAATGGAAGCTCTAAGTCAGAGGGTATGGACATTTTAGTCATTTTATTTGCATAATTCCCAATTGCTTTCCAAAATACATGTACTTTTCCACAGCTCCACCATGCACTAGTGGTACCTGTCTTCTCACAACCTTAATTATTCCCATTTTTTTGGCCAGAGTATGCAGTAAAACTTCAGGTTTGTTTTGATTTGCATTTCTTTTATTATTAGTGTTTTGGAAAATCTTTCACATGGTTGTTAGTAGCTTGTAATTCTTCTTCTGAGAATTATTTATTGAATATTTATTCATGAATTGTTAGGTTTTTGGTCAGAAAAATAACCACTCTGTATAATTGACATAATATAAAAGTATTGCTTACATGTCATTAATATTTTAACTGATCCTTACTGTATTTCTGCCAGAAGGTGATTGTCAGTATTGATGCATGTACTTAAGGCCAAGGTACAGTTCACATGTTTTTTATCCTGTGAACATATAAAAGTAATCACTTATCAACCAGCTATATGGTCTTTATTTCTTGATTCACCAGTTAATTCTAATAAACATTTTGGAGAAAATATCGTAACTGACCAGATGAATACTGACTGAGAAATAATAAACTAAATATATAAGATGAAATGTGTCTGTATGTTTGCTATGATTAACTTTCTTCTCTCTCTCTCTCTCTCTCTCTCTCTCTCTCTCTCTCTCTCTCTCTCTCTCTCTCTCTCTCTCTGTTTTAAAGATACTATCTGAAAAATAACATGGAAACAGAAACCTTGTGCTCGGACGAAGATGCCCAGGAGTTACTTAGAGAAAGTCAAATAACCTTATTGCAACTTAGTACCATCGAGGTAGCAACCCAGCTATCCATGAGGGACTTTGAACTATTTCGAAATATTGAGCCTACTGAATACATAGATGACCTTTTTAAGTTGAACTCCAAAACAGGGAATATTCACTTGAAAGAATTTGAGAACATTATAAACCAAGAAACATTCTGGGTTGCAACAGAAATTTTGACAGAATCAAATCAGCTCAAGAGGATGAAGATTATTAAACATTTTATTAAAATTGCTCTTCACTGTCGAGAGTGCAAGAACTTCAATTCCATGTTTGCAGTAATAAGGTAATTTTTTTTTAGATTATATGTAAATAATTGAATACAGCTCTGAGTAATGTTAATAATGTGGCTAAAGTTCTGTTTTAGAGTTGTTATACTTGTTCAAGGGAAACTGCCAGAGTGTACAGTAAAACTTCAAGATTGTTTTGATTTGTATTTGTTTTAGTATTAGTGTTTTGGAAAAATCTTTCCCATGATTGTTATTAGGCTGTAATTCTTTCGAAAATTGTTCATTGAATTATTCATGAATTATCAATTGTCAGATATTAATGATTTTTCACCTAGCAGTCTTATTTTCTGCCGTAGCTTCTAAGCCATTTAAATTATTCCTAGATTTCTATCTCCAGGGCTGAGCTGCAGACCCTTGTTTCTAGCAGTCTATAGTACATCTCCACCTGCACTTCAAACTCAACATGTCTAAAATTGAATTCATTACATTTTCTTTTAAATCTGTCACTGTTTGACTTTACTATTTCTGTAATTAATCTTACCATTTATTTATTCTCCCACCATTCATGACTTTTACTCTTCCTTGTCCCATATCTCTTGTGTTCAGTTAGTTACCAAATCTTGTCAATTCCACTTCTGTCATGTTTCTTAGATTTGTTTCCTTTTCTCTGTTTCCTCTGCCTCTGCCCAATTACAGGCATTCATTATTAAGCCATTTCAATACCTTCTCTATAGTTCTTCCTGCGTCCATTCTCTCTGCTCTAGTCTGTCTTGTATATTGATTCTAAAATAATCTTTTGGTATTGATCTGTTTGTGTCATTTTTTTCTCTAAAATCTGCATTGACTTGTTATTGCCTACTGAGTAAAGTTCAATCTCATATGTCTACCTTCAAGGTCTTTCAGAATCTATCACTGCCTTATCTTTTTAGGTAGTGCATACCTGAGAATATTTTGGTGTTGCAAAATACAAATAAATATGAAGCAGGCATTAAGAAAAGGATCCTTTTTTTTTTTTTTTTAGGGACAGCTAGGTGTACAGTGGATAGCACCCTGGAATTGGAGTTAGGAAGACCTGACCTTGTGACCTTGGGCAAGTCACTTAATCTAAGGAAACTAAGTCTTCTCATCTATAAAAATGAGGATGATAACTCCTACCTCCCAGAGTTGTTGTGATCAAGTAATATATAAAGTGCTTTGTAGACCTAAAGTGTTTTATAAGTGCTAGCTTTTGTAAAGCCTAGAGTACCTTGAGTAATGTTTATTTTCAGGCTTTAGTTTTTTAAAAATTATTATATGCTCAACTTTAAATAGGGATGGGGACTATATCTGTGATTTTATTGGTATAGGGAAGTTCTTGATGAGGAAATTCTGACCAATGAGGTCAGCACCTTCTCTACAATTGATAGTCTTAGAGAGTTGCCTACAGCACTGAGAGATTAAGTGACTGGCTCAGGATAACTAACATGTGGTAGAAGTGAGAATACATGTCTTCCTGGTTTTGAAGTTCTATCCACTGTGCAGCACTGCCTCTCTTTAAATTAATTTTAAATAACAAATGCAAAGAAACACATTCATAGTTATGAATTTTGACAGTTACGTAAATAAATAATCTTTTTCCACTGTATTAGTTTTTTTTCTTTAATTGTTAATTCATCTCTGTATTTGTATATATAGTTTTCTTTTTATATAGTAGTGGTATATAGCCAAGTAAGTAGATGGAGTGCTGTACCTACAGTCAGGAAAAGCTGACTTCAAATCTATCCTCAGATTTAGTAGCTGTGTGACTCTAAGTAACTTCTGCCTTCTTTTTCTTATCTGTAAAATGGGAATAGGACCTATTTCTATATTTGTGTGGATGAAATGAGATAATTTTTGTAAAGCCCTTTGCAAACCTTAAATCACTATATAAATACTATTCTTGTTATTTTGTTTATTTCTATTCTGGTGGTTGGGTTTTTTTTTTTCCCTAAATTGCTTCATTTGTAATTGTTTTATATTCATTAATAATTTCATATCACTTTAGTATTGCATTGAGATATTATATTGTGTTCAATCATTTTCCAGTTGTAAGACATACATTTATGGTTGTGGAGCTGGAGGGGGACATCAGTGGTCATCTGGTCCAGTTCTCTCCTTTTAAAGATTAAGAAACTGAGGCCAGAAAGGTTATCACTTGCTTCAGGTCAGAACTTTAACCCAGGTGCTCTGATTACAAACATAGTCTTCTTTTCTACTCTTATTACACAGCCTTATGATGTTTGTTAAATCTGTAAGTGATAAAAATTGAAGGAAAGATTCATTTATTAATGTTATTGAGAGAGAGAGGTTACCAGCATGATGAAAAAATGAAAGTAGGTCCATATTTTAAGCAGTATACCCACAAACAATTTCAATTATAACATAGAATTAAAAGAAAATAATCTATAAAAAGAATAAATGGGAATAATACATTTATCTTAGTTAAAGGTGAACAAATTAATTTCTGATTAAACAAGAAATTATAGGTCATTAGGAAAATGGATTTCATTTTTTAAAGATAAACTTGCATACTGTTATGGTAATTAAGATGGGACTTTTTTTTTTTTTTTTACTGTTTTCTCTTTTGGAGCACTTAGGTAATCAAGTGTCTTTGTTGAGTCTGGCCTTTGTTTCTTTTATTATATCTGGAGTCTTTGATGACCTGCTTACTACAAGGGAAATCCTAGTTCTCATAGGTTTGAGTCACCTGGTTGTGATGCCTGAAGAAGCGTCGCATGGTTTTGAGTCACTTAGTTGTGACGCCCATTGACCCTGAACAGGGTACATAAACTTAGAGGTTAGCATTTTGCTTGGGGCTCTTGCTCGCTCGAAGAATGTTGTGTGATTTGACCAAACGAGACTTTGGGTAGCCACTGGAACCCCCCCAGCTTGAAAACCCAGATATTGGTGCTTCCCTGGTAACTATGTACTGAGATGTTGGACAGAAAGCTAGAATCCTGTCTACTGGGTTGTATTATTTGATCTGTTCATGTTTTCTGTTCGTAATTTCTGTTTGTATTTGTTCTGAAGTTCAGGGTGCTGGCTTTTCCCTGTGAGCTAAGTGAATGATATATGTATGTTTGATTAAAGTGAGACTGTTAACCCCTTAAAGTTACTTTCCTTAGAAAAGTGGATCAGAGAACCTGTGCTGGCAGCCTTCCTGTGTGCTTATTGTCCTTACACAGCCACAGTAGCAGCTAGCAGCATTGTTGTTATACATACATAAAATATTAAAGATGTACTTAGAAAATATTTTGTTAAACATAATGTCTTCTGAATTAACAAGCACTTATTTTGTTATCAAACACAAAACTCTTGTAAGAAATGTTGTTCAGTCACATCTAACTCTTTGTGACCCCATTTGAGATTTTCTTGGCAAAGATTCTGGACTGGTTTTCCTTTTCACTCTCCAGCTCATTTTACATATGAAGAAACTGAAGTAAACAGGGTTAAGTGACTTGCCCAGAGTCATATAGCTAGTAAATGTCCAAGACTATATTTGAATTCAGGTCTTCCTGCCTCCAGGCCACTTGGTTGCCCTTGTAAGAAATATGCACAGTCAGACAAAACAAATTCCTACTTTGATTATGCACATAAAAAATGTGTTTTTCATCCTGCGTCTTGAGTCTGTCACCTTTCTGACAGGAGATGCCAGAACATTCCTTCATCATTTTCTGTGGAATCATGGTTGATCATTCTGTTGATCAGAGTTCTTAAGTCTTTCATAGTTGTTTATCTTTATAATGTTGTTATCATATAAATTATTTTCCTGGGTCTGCTTACTTCACTTTGTTCATATATCTTCCATGATTTCTCTTCTGTCATTTATTACAATGCACAAGAGTTTTCCATTATATTGATAGAACATGCTTTCTTCAGCCATTCCCCAATTGAGGGATAGTCTCTTAGTTTCTAGTTCTTTGGCACAACAAAAAATGTTGCGATCAATATTTTTCTGAACATATGTCTTTTTCCTCTTTATCTTCTTGGGGTATAGACCTGGTAGGTAATTATTGGTTTATCAAAGGCCTTAAACAGTTTTGTAACTTTTTGGACATAATTCCAGATTACTTTCCAGAATGACTTGAATGATTCAGTTTTGCCAGTTGTGTATTAATGCGCCTCTTCTCCTTCAGCCACCCCAATATTTGTCATTTCCATTTTTGATCAATTTTACCATTCTAGAGGATTTGAAACGGAACTCTAGAGTTACTTTAATTTTCATTTCTCTTAATAGTGATTTGGAGAATTTTTTCATTTGACACCATTGATAGCTATGATTTTTTCCTTTAAAGACCGTCTATTTTCTTTGACGATTCATGTGTTGGAATTGCTCTCATAAATTTGAATCTATTCCTTATATTTATGAGAAATCAGGCTTTATCAAAGAAGCTTGCTGAATTTTTTTAATGCCTTATGTTTCCCTTCTCATCTTAGCTGCATTCAATTTATGCCTCCTTTTAACTTTATTTTCTTCCTCAAGCAGCAAAAATCCACCCTTTCTCCTTCCCACCCACTTCTCAATTGAAAGAGCAGGAATAACAAAATTTATGTAATAAATAACTGTACATGCATGTATGCACGTGCATGTGCACACACACACACACACACACACACACACACACACACAAATATACTGCATCAACTTTCTTTTGGAAGGTGGGGAACATGCTTCAAGTCTCCTGGAATCATGATTGGTCATTTTTGTTGATGAGAGTTTTTTGCCACCTCTTTATAACAAAGAAAGTGGTAAGAGTAGATGTGAACTCAGCGGCACATGAAAGTTTGATGCAATCTGCTTGTGCTCTCATATCCTACTTAGCTCTTTCCCTAACCTGGAGTCCAAAGGCAGTTGTTTTTGCTTAGGATGAATTCTTCTCTTAATCTACCCTCCCTTTTCTTTCTCCCCCTTTCCCTCATATTTTCCTGTTGAGTGAAATATATTTTTACACCCAACTCTGTGTGTGTGTATGTGTGTTCATGTTCATGTTCTCTCCCCTCCTTTGGCCAGTTCAAATGAAAGTGGGATTTAAGTGTTACTCACCCTATCCTTTTGTTCTTTGTTTTCTACTTGCACACCTAAAGTAGTTGAGATAATCTCACCCATCCTTCCTTTGCCTATTCTCCACCCTCCTTCCCCAATTCTTCTTTCAACATCATCAAATTCTTCTTTTAACATGATCAGATCATAACAAAACCACTCCTGGGCCCTCTGCCTTATAAGACTTCCCCTTTGACCCCTTTTGATGGTAGGGTTTTGATGGGCTACACATCTAGCATCTCCCTGTATTAGAATGTAAACGGTTCATCCTGTTTTGTCCCTTATGATTACTTGCTCATATTTACCTTTTTTCTTCGTTAATCTTGACTCCTGCAGTTTTGCACTTGAGAGCTTCTACACAGCTCAGGTCTTTTCATCAGGCATGCTTAGAAGTCCTGCGTTTCATTAAAGATCCATTTTTTTTTCCACTGTAGCATTGTACTCATGTTTTTGGGTAAGTTATTCTTCATTTTAAGGTTATATCTTTTTGCTTCTGGAATGTTGTATTCCAAAGTCTCCATTCAGTTTTTGTGGTGGCTGCTAAATCTTGTGTGAGCCTAATTGTTGCTCCTCTTGTGTTCTTTCTTTCTGGGTGCTTGCAGAAGTTTTCAGGATTTGGGAAATAATGTTCCTGGGACTTTCCACTTTGGGTTTTCTTTTAGTAGATAAATGATAGATTTTAAAAAATTTCTACTTTGTCTTCTGTGTCTAAGAGATTTGGGAAGCTTTCTCTTCTAATATCTTTAAATATGATATCTTGCCTTTTTTTTAGACATGGATTTCAGGTAGTTCAGTGACTCTTAACTCATTTCTCCTTGATTTCTTTTTCAGGTCAGTTAAAATTTTTTTTTTTTTAGCATTTTTAGTCTTGTGACTTTGTTTTATGCATAGTAATACAAACATTCTAGAGTGACATTGGACCATAAGATCTAGGGCTAGAGAAGAAATCACATCATTCAGTTCCCTAATTATAAAGATGAGGAAACTGTGGTGAGTCTAGAGAGGTGAAATGACTTACTACATGGTCACTTTGAAGGATATGGACAATTAGCTTGAGGAAGTTAAAGTATTTACATAAATAACTAATATACAAACAAAAGATATTTTCTTCCTTCTCTTTCTTTGTCATTGTTCATTCATTTTCTGTCATATCTGACTCTTCATGACCCCATTTGAGGTTTTCTTGGCAAAGATATTGGAGTGGTTTCGATTTTCCTTCTCCAGCTCATTTTATAGATGAAGAAACTGAGGCAGATGGGCTATAGTGGCTTGCTTAAGGTCACGCAGTAAGTGTCTGAAGCCAGATTTGAACTCAGAAACATAAGTCTTCCAGACTCTAGGCCCAACACTCTATCCACTGTACCACCTAGCTGCCCCTCTGTTTCTTTACTACTGTATAGTTTTTAACCATACGTATATTTTTTAGCATAATGTTCTTTTTTCGATGACTCTCTTAGGGCACATTCCTTATAATTGGGCTCTTAGGTCAAAGTGTATATTTGTCATGATTCTTTTCTGTATTTCCAAATTACTCTTCTAAAGTAGTCTACCAGCTCCCTATTCCAGCTAACAATGGATGAGTGTTCTTGTTTTTCCACAATCCTGCTAGTATTAGTTTTGTTTCCTTTTAGCTATTTTTGCCAGTTTGCTGGTTATGAAGTGGTACTATAAAATTGTTTATATTTACATTTTTCTAATTATTGAGGTTTGATTTTTTTGGATGTGTGACAATAGTATATGTATCTCCTTGTGTAAACTATCATATAATCTTTTGATGTAACCTTTGGCAAACTACTATATCTTTCTGGGCCTCGGTTTCCTAGTCTGTAAAATGTAGGGTTTGGATTGGATTCCTCCACATCCTGTTAAGCCCTCATTCCTGAAATCTTGTGCTACATCCCATCAGTGCCCTCTAATCTCTGTGCTCCAGGTAAACCAGACTGTTCTTTGACCCCAAACACATGCTCCATTGTTCCTTGGTGCCTTTATTTATGCTGTTATTGTCTATATTTAGAATGCCCACTCTTCCTATCTTTGCCTGTTGTGTTCTTAACAGTCTTTTAAAATCCAACTCATAAGCTCCCTTTTCTGTGGAACTTTTCCTTTTTCTCCAGTCTTTCCCCTCAGAACATAATATAACTTATTTTTTAGTATCTACTTCACTTAGTATGTAATCCTATGTGTTGAAGCAGTGAAAAGTGAGATAATTGAGTACAATCTAGCTTGGGAAGGAAGGCAGGTTATTTATTTTTTAACTTGTGGAGAAATTTTTGTTAAGCAAGAATAATCTTTTTTTTACATGCCCTTTGGATAGTAGCTTAAGATTTATAAAACATTTTCCATTCGTTATCTTATTTGATGCTCACAGCATTCTTCTGATGTAGGTGAGTATATCTCTGCCATCATTTAATATAGATGAATATAACATATATCATTCATAAATAATGATTTAGCTAGAACTTTAGCAGGCAGGCTGTGCGAGAATTCAGCCAAAACTAAAACTATCCTAGAAAATATTTAAGAAACATAGGAACATACCTTTTTTAATGATCTGTATTTTTATATCCTTGTTAGGATAAGAAAAAATTATTTACATTGAATTATTATGTGTTGGTATTATTATTCAAATGATAAAGCATATTTTTAAACAGTTTGGAGACCCTTTCTATTGGATCAGCCAAATACTAGGTGTCTCTAAAGCACATATTAAGCTTATTAACTATAGTTAATATGGAGTAGTATAAAAAACATGATCTTCCCCTTAGGAAGTGTATAATCTCATGAAAGAGCTAGACCTAGCTACAGTGACAGATAATTAACAACATATAAACTTATTAAAATGTGGACATTACATTTAGGTCAGAGCATAACGGAGTATATTGCAAATACTTTAACCAATTATTTCTTACTTCATCAAGAATTTATTGAGTAATTTATTCATTTGTTTATTAGGTATTCTGCAAGATGTGGTTATAAATTTGTGTTAACACAAGAAACATTTATACAGTGTATTTATACAAATTTACATGTTAACACATATAGCATTTACATTTTAAAAAACTGTAATGTATATATTTGACAGAATGAGTTATGTGACTTTCCTAGGGTCATATGGCCAGTTAAATGTCTAAGGATAGATTCGAACTCAGGGCTTCTTGACTCCAAGTCCATGGCTCTATCCATTAATCATCTTAGTAACTAGATAGAACAAGCTAGAGAAATGAACCTCAAAGCATAGAATGTTATCTGTATGTTTTGAGGCAAAAAAGTTAAGGAACTACTGGTGAGGGCGAGCATAAAGATTTCTAGAGGAAGATTAATGTAGAAACAAGATTACTTTAATATATTGCAAATGACAGGACCTTAGAACCCAGGGAGAGAGAGGGATTAACCTTTAAGATGAACTGGGACACATATTCTTCCTTTCTTCTTCATTCTGTGATTCGTTAATCAAGGGACTTTTTATTAAGCGCCTATATATTAGTCACTGCAAGGCACTAGGGATACAAGTATGAGACAGTTGTTGCTCCCAAGAGGTTTTATTGTGAAGGGATACAGCATTTTCACCAGCAAGGTGTCAATTTAATACAAATTGATTTGGGAATTGACACTTTCAGTGTCATTTTCCTATTGGAAAATACACTCTACTACAGTACGGGCACTCTTTTATAGGCCAGCCCTCTCTATACTCACTTTACCATGCTGCCTCTCTCTGGATGTTGACATTTTGTATTTCTTCTTTTGAGGTTATTCCTATGCTTTGATCACTTAATCTATTGGTGAATGACTCTTGGTTTTATATATTTTTACCAATTCCCTCCATATCTTACCTATCAAAGTTAATATCAGAGATACTTGAGGTGAAAATTTACTTATCTGCATTGTCTCTTCTTTTTCTACTTAAAATTGGTTATATGCAATAGTTTTTCAATTTCATAATAAACAAAATTGGCCATTTTTTCTTTTATGATCTCTTCTATACCTTGTTTATTTCTTTAAACCATAAATATGAAAGGTACTAACTTTCTCTGAGTTTTTTTTTAATGATACGACCTTTTACATTAAGGTAATTTGTTTAGATATATGTTAGGAGATGCTGGTCTAAATTAGATTTCTGCCAGACTACTTTCCTTCATAATTGCTTTCTGTAGGACTTACCTTAGCATTATTATAACCCATTAAATTTTTTGTGAACTTCCACTTCAAATATAGCCTACCTTCTAGAAATTATTTAGATAACTTACTTCTATCATCTCTTTAATGTGAAAATTCCCTCTACAGAAGTATGATGCTATTCTTGTACATGCCCACCTTGTGTGATACATTTCTCTCTTTCTGTACCTCCAAGATAGCTCTACCTGATGTGCTGAAGACCTTTTTCCTTTAAGACTTGAAGGGAATACCAGGGTAGCATTTAGGTTGTCTATTAGTTGTTATCCTTCCACACATGACCAGTGTATATTCATCTTGTATCACACATGACATGGTATGATATTTTACTCTGCTTACCAAGCATGAGCATTATTGCTAATAGGCTGAAACCTACTCACCATGTACCTTTCCAGTGCCCTTAGGGTCATCATTTTCAGTTTATCTACAGCTAAAACATTTTAGTGATACGGAATTTTATTTTGAGTTAAATGTTAGCTCTGTGATTAGACTATCTTCACGGTCATATCATTTTTTCATTCTAAGTTAAGGATACAGTTATATATTAAATAATGTCGGTAAGTTATAGGAAGATAGCTTGGTTATTGCTAAATATTGTCAAAATATGTTTTCTGTCTTTTTAAAAATACTAATTATTAAAATGTTTACTTTTATTGTTTATTAATCATTTACAGTGGTCTGAACCTTGCATCTGTTGCAAGACTCAGAGGTACTTGGGAGAAACTGCCAAGCAAATATGAAAAACACCTTCGAGATCTTCAGGACCTTTTTGATCCATCTAGAAACATGGCGAAGTATCGAAATATTCTTAGTAGTCAAAGCATGCAACCTCCAATTATTCCACTCTTTCCAGTTGTCAAGAAGGATATTACATTTCTACATGAAGGTATTTTAACCATAAAAAAATTCTAATAAAACTACATTACCAAATAATGTTTTAAGAAATTCTATTTCCAGTGTTCTATAATATACTGAGACCACATATATACATATACATACACACACACACACATACACATACACATACATACACACACCTCCCCTGGAGGTTTTCTATAATTGAAATAAATGCTGGTGTAGATAATGGAAAAGGTTCATTTTCAACATGTGCACATGTAATCTTTTCATTCTAAAATTGGGATTCAAGGTCCTCAGACTCTTAGCTTCAGAACTCACTAGAATACTAATTTGGTATCTCTTCTAGTCCAAGTAGTATAATAAGGTACATGTCACTTGCTTGGGGTTTTCTCCCACTTGCTTTTTCATCATTTTCCAAATGAGGAAGTGGTATTCAGAATTATTTTCCTGACTCACTTCTGCAAAATAGCTCTAAGTCGTCGCAAGGATCAAATGTGATCGTATCGGTTGTCTGAAGCACAGATTTTTCTAGTTTTAGTAACTGTACTATTCAGAAACTAGAGCATTTAGAAACTAAGTCTAGTATAGTTCTATGAACATAATTTAACCTCTAAATCTGATCACCAGAGACTATGCTTAGGAGGAGCCAAGCCATTAGACCCTGCATTTCCTGTATTCATCAGTTTTACTCTCTTCCACCCACATCTACCCTTTTACTCCAGTGTTTTGGTCTAAATTTGTTAACAGACTTGATGGTCTCTTCTTAATGCTTCTATTGATTGCATATCTCCCAGTGCTTCATTATTCTCTTCTATTAAAATAGGCTTCTTTGGAAGTAGCATTCAGCTCTTTGATCAGAAACATATTCAGCTGCTTACATTAGTGAATAGGACTGAGCTATATGAATGATTAAGAAATACACTTACAGAATGGCCTGGTTTACTGCAATGTAAAGCCTGCAGCTTAGCTCATTTGCTTGAAAGAGTTGATGCAGATGTTTAACCTACCATTTGATATTGTCTTAAGCACCATAGATAATATAGATAGATAGATAGATAGATAGATAGATAGATAGATAGATAGATAGGTAATAAATATATCTCTTGAAGCCTAGCACATGGAATGACTGTAAAATAAGTAAATTGGCTCCTCAAGCCATAGAAGAAGAAGGTTTTTTTTTCTTTACTTTAATGCTATACTTTCCACTCTAGCAAATTACGACCTAGAAATAGACTTAGGTAGTTTTAGAAGTTCTTGCCTTTTTAAAGGCTGTCGGGTACATATTAAATAAGAATGTGATACACCTTCTAAATACTTAACTTTTGTCTGAGCCTGATAGGGTGTATCTACTTCTCTCTGCCTTACTAAAACTGCTTTCATTTTTTAGGAAATGATTCCAAGGTAGATGGCTTAGTAAACTTTGAGAAACTAAGAATGATTGCCAAAGAAATCCGTCAAGTTGTCCGAATGACTTCTGCTAACATGGATCCAGCTGTAATGTTCCGACAAAGGTATAGAGTTGAATATAAGCATGACATTGGGTGAATTAAGATTGAGACACAGACTTTTCTATAGTTTCTGTTTTAAATGGAATTATCATTAATTTCCATTTCAAATGAACTGCCATAATTTTTAAAAATCACTTTTTCTGAGGTTCTTAAGAAAAGCTTAATAATTTTATCTTATATGCAAAGCCTCAGTCAATATTTGTGCATTTTAAAATTTTTTTCTACATATAAAAATTTCAAAGCCTCTTTGCTTTTATAAAATGTATGCAGTTTCTTAAGTTGTAGTAGATTTGTTTGGTATTTCTTCCTGCTTCTTTAGGATACTTGATGAAACTTAGGGATGCTTGATGAACAGCAGATTTCATAATCAATAATGAGCATTTTTGATTAATCACTTAAAATAAATAAAAATTTCATAGAATTTAGAAGTATTTACTGACTAATTTACATTGACTCCAAAATTCTTGCAGAGACTTTTTTAAAAAATCATTGAAAAAAATTTTAATTACTTTTAATCAAAAATTTATACATATGATGTTTAAAGGAGCCATTGAATTTTATTTGGTAAGACTTGCACTATTAAGTAGGTCAGTTAGTATACATTTGTGACCTTAGTCTTACTAAGGCCCTGGATGTAATGGCTAGATTTCAATTTGGAACAGAATTTCCGTTGGTTTGATTTCAAATTGGAACAGAAACCAACAAAGCCATGAAAATTAAATTTGAGGCAGACATAGTCATGTTAATCAGTTTTTTTGGGTTATCCTCTTTTGCCTTTTTAAACGTAAATAATACTTTTTTGTTTTTAAAATCCGTACGCCAATCATTCTGGCCTTCCTTCTAGAACTGTTGTATAGGAGAGTCATTGATGAGAATTAGCAAATAGCTTCTTTTTGGACTATTGTCTAATGACTCTGCATTCTCTGCTTCTATGCTGTGGAGTCTCTTTAAGCAGGTGATATAGCTATTAAGAACCAGACTGCTCTGATTACGAGGAATAATTCAGGAATAGGCCCAGCAGGGAGCAGACTTGAGAACTGCAGAAATTACCATGTGCAAGACAGTAAAGACAGACTTAGCTGAATGGGAATGGATGGTGGGGAGGGAAGGGGGAGATAGATTAAGAATGTCATGGGATGAATGTACCATAAGGTACTTAAAAAATAAAATAACATACTTTGATGGATAATTATTTGTGATCCTTTTGGAACCACCTTATTTGGTAGCTGTATCTTACTAGACTGTTTTAAGTGTTAACATGAACAATGTCCAAATAATTTCACTTGATTGGACAAAACTTGTCCCCCTAAACTCTTTATTTGCAAATTAAAGCCCCTAAATTGTGATTTAAAAAAAAACCAAAACAAAACTTGGTTGTATTGGGCCTGGAGTCAAGAAGATCTGAGTTCAAATCCAGCCTTGGACACAACTAGCTATATGACCACGGGCAAGTCATTTATCCTCTGCCTCAGTTTCCTCCACTGTAAAATTAGTATAATAATTGCACCTATTGTTGAAAGGAGCAAATGAGATAATATTCCTAAAAAGTGCGTAGCACAGTGCTGAGCACATAATAGACTCTAAATAAATGCTTGTTGCCTTTTTCCTCCCCCACCCTTCAGCAACCCCAAGTTTGAGGAATTTATTTGCCTTAACTTTATTGCAAAACACATTAAAAAAGAATTTTTAACTTAAAAATGAAATTCTAAAGCCTAAATCTATGTAGTGTCTACCCTTGTAACATCTCTCTAAATAATTATGTCTGTTATGAAATACAAATGATGTACCTTAGAACAAGAATATATTGATATTTAAAAAGTCTGTCGTATTCAAATATTGTTTTTTTCTAACTTTTTTGAAAACATGAATATTTGCTTGAGTTCGTTGCCAAGTATTGGTCCCCAAATTTGTGTGTGTTAAATACTGTGTATTTTATGTTCTCTACATGTTGTAAATCATCATTCCACCTCATCTTCCTCCCCTCCACCGTTCCATTAAAACCATTTATTTGACTGTTAGGAAACAGTTTTTTTTCTCCGTGTTAAAATATTCTTTTGTCTTCTGTCTGGATAGTTTCTCTGACTCTCATCTATGATCTTTCTCCTGTGCTTTCCTATTCAAACACGTGCTTGAATGTTTATGGGTCTTGCTTACAGGAAGAAGAGGTGGAGGAGTTTGGGGTAAGTGTAGAGATGAATGCAATTAAGATAAAAGTTCTGCAACCCTTAACATATTGCATCCTTCTCATTAGTGCATGCATATAAAACAGCATGCATTGTATTAACCTTGTACTTCCGCATTTTGGATAAATGCCCTTTGCTTAAAGGACGCAAAAGTGGTAATGAAGCTTCCGGTTTTCTTTTTTAAGTTTACATATCAGTCTCCTACATCATAGAGAACACCTTTGTTCAGGAGGTTCTTAAGGTCTATATTTATTACTATGACACATTTAATGAAAAGAGATAAAGAGTAATCAGAATGAAAACCTTTTGAAAAGTGCTTTTGGTTTTTTTCACCCCAGGCACCAGTTTTCTCAAAGGATATCCTACAAATCCTAACATATGCTTTTAAATTAAATATTTCTTCAGTTATGAGAAATAGGAGAGTATCACTAAATCAAGCATTTGGTAGTGGGTGATAGCACTAAAGGTTGAAAATCTGACACGTGACAGCCAAAGCTCTGGAGTTCAGTAAGATTTACTCAATTAAGCCCTTGTGGTCAATTTTCTCGTGTATTTGCTTTAATATAACTACACTTTGATTAACATGGTAAAAATAATAAAGCTTTAAAGCATTTTTAAAGTATACATTTGTAAAAATTCTCTTCTATGGATAGTTGCTTTTTTGTGGATAAGGGATCCTAGCAAATGATTTCTTTAGTGTATAGAACACTGGGTGAGGAAACTATGAAAGCAGGCCAGCAACTCATAGATCACAGGACTGGGGAGTTGAAGGCACTTCATCTGCCATCTAGACAACCTACACATGAAACGTCCCTGACAAACGACATTTACTTGCTTCAAACCTTTGCTTGAAGACCTTCAAAGGAAAGAGACCCTGCCTCATCTCAAAGAATCTCATTCCACTTTCAGACAGTCCTAATATATAAGAAATTTTTCTGGACATCAATCCTTAAATGGCCCCATTGCAACTTCTACTACCTGTTGTTTCTCGTTTTTTCCTCTGGGGCCCAACAGAGCAATCTTTTCCCTTCTCTATTCCCTTCCAATGCTTGATGACATTTATAATGTCTTTCCTAAGTCATTTTCAGGTTAAAACATGCCTAGTTCCTTCAGCTAATCATCTTATATCCTGGACCCAAGGCCCTTCACTGTCCTCTCGGTTCTCCTCTGCTCATTCTTAAGTCGATCATTATCCTTAAACTGTCATTCCTGTAACAGAACACGGTACTCTGGGTGGGGTTTGAGGAAGGTAGAGCATAGTGGAATTTTATCTCCTTATTCCTAGAAGCCATGCTAACCTTCATGCAACCCAACATCACATTGCTGACTTACTGAGCTTGCCATTTATCCAAGTCCCTAGATCTTTTTCAGAACTGCTGTCTAACTGTGCCTCCTCCATCTTTTACTTAGGAAATTTGACTTTTTTGTATCCAAATACAAGACTCGACTATTATCTGTAATGATATCTTTGTCCCAGTGATCTCTCTGAGGATCTTTTTGGATCTTGTCTTTGTTATCCAGTGTCTTGGTCATCTCCCCCAGTTTTGTATCACCCACAACTTTGATGACTGTTCTATGAATTCCATTCTTTTATCCAACTTACTAATAAAAATATTAAACGGCACAGAGCCAAGTATACTTGGGCTAATCCACTGGAGATCTCTTCTTAATCATTTAAGCATTTATTATTTATTTAATATTTAAGCATTTATTATTTATTTAATATTTTAGCATTTATTTATTAAGTGCTTACTGTTTGCCAGGCACTTGGGATTCAAGTACAAAGAATTAAACATCCTTAATTGACATTGAATCATTAATAGCTATTGCTTACGTTGGACCATCAGCCAGTTTTGAGTATATCCTACTGTATTCTAATCTGGTCTATAGTGTTCTGTCTTGTCCAGAAGAATGATTTGAGATATGTTTTCAGAAGCTTTGCTAAAACTGAAGTTAACTGTATCTGTAGTATCCCCCTCATCCACTGGTTTGGTTATC
>CM053625.1:27117803-27179613 GCA_028646595.1 Phalanger gymnotis | reverse complement strand
TTCTTCTTCTTCTTCTTCTTCTTCTTCTTCTTCTTCTTCTCCTCCGCCTCTTTCTTCTTCTTCTTCTTCTTCTTCTTCTCCTCTTTCTTCTTCTTTTTCTTTTTCTTCTTCTCCTCCTCTTCTTTTTCTTCTTCTTTTTGTTCTTCTTCTTCTTCTTCTTCTTCTCCTTCTCTTCCTCTTTCTCCTCCTCCTCCTCCCCCCCCATCCCCTCCTTCTTCTTCGCTCTTCTCCAATCTTGCACCTCTCCCATTTCCTGCCTATTCTTTCAGTACATGAGACTGTAGTTCATCTGCACCACTGTTTTAACTTCTCTTCTTCTTTCTCTTCCCTCTCCCCCTTTTTCTCTTCCTCTCTTTCTCCCTATTTTCCTTCCATCCTTCCTTCATTCCTTCTTTTTGACTCTCCCTTCATCTTCCTTTTCTTTCCATCTCCCTCCCTCCCTTTCTCTCCTCGTTTCCTTCTTCCTTTCCCCTTCCTCATGTGCTCCCTCCCTCGTCATGGCTTCTTCTTCTTGATCACATCTTTTGTCCTTCCCTCCTTTACCCTCCTGTACTTTCTCTCATTCCCCCTGCCTTCCCTTTTACCCCCCTTTCTTTTTCCTTCTTCCTTTATTCACCTGTAAGATAAAGTTGTTGGTTTAGTTATTCTCTAATTCCCTCTCAGCTATAAAATCTTATGATTCTGTTTAAGTAAAGAGACAGAAGTGTCAATAATTTTTGCCCCTTCATGGTACTCCTGTCTATGAATATACATTCTGTAGAAATAAACATACATATACTGTTATAGCATGCAAATCGGTATATATTCAACTATGCAGATATGAGCATGTCAGCATATCAAATATGCTGACATATAGCCATATATAGATATTTATGTCTATGGGGAAAGGGAGAAGAATCAAACACCTGTAAGGATATTTGGATTAGTTTAGGCCTCTAGGGAATCATTTAGTGGTACCATTTTACAGAAGGATTTGTTACCTTTGTAATGGCCTTCCATAGAAGAATAAAACAATGAAGTTAAAACAATTGTTTATCACATTTAAGATCCTGTGCTGTGCACCTTAGAAGTAGGCCTACTTAGAATTCCACTCTTATTTTTTCTAAGATGAGACCTTTGCTTAATTTGAAGAAAGCTTTCTATCCTGTTTCTGGCATTCATTTGTTTTTTGGTAATCTTTGCTTTTCTTTCTGTGGTCCTATCCCCTCTGCCCTCCACCTTTGACCGAATATACCTTTCATGTTTGGTGTGCCTTCATATGTTTTTTCCATGTTTTGTTTTGTCCTTTCTGACTTTCCTTGCAAAGATTAAGAATTAATTGTATTCTGTCCCTGTGCCAAGAACATTGTTCTGACCATAATTTTTGCCAGTTACTTGTTGTGTATGTGTGGTCTATATTCTCAGTCCTTTTCCTGTTTCTTTCATTGAAGGGTTTTATTAAAAATATATTTGTCAACATTAGTTGCACATCAAGAGTATTTTCCTAAAATGTGTTCCCACACATAAGGACTCGATTTGAGACTTTTTCATCTTATTATATGCAAGGACAGTTTTCTGGTTTCTTTGAGTAATGAGATTATTGAGGAGTAAAGAAAACACAGATACATCTGGATAGATGATTTATCCACTCATGGAAATATACAAGTTGATGGTTGCTGTAATTTATTTTGTGTGGCCACTCTTTAGTTGCCCATATAATACAGATTCTTTTGAAATAAATAACTGAGTCTGAAAGGTAACCATTTTACAATATGAATTTCACTAGCATGAACAAGATTCATGGACATTGAAATTGTTTTGTCCCAAATTTAGCAGTAGGCATTATAGACAAGAATTACAAAAGGAGAATTAGAGTGAATAAGTAAGCTGTTCCACTTTTTGCTGTTGCTGCTGCTGCTGCTGTTGCCCCTACCCTGTACTATTCTGCTGTGTACCATTCAGAAGAATTAAGATAAGATAGGTAGAGAGCAGGAACCAGTGCCGTGGGTGGAGGGCTGGTCACGTTAGTGGGAGTTTTTGGTAGACAAGGATCTCCCACTGCCTCTGGGGACCACTGCATTTGTACTAATCTTTATTCACTGTTCATTAATGGGTCCCAAACAAATGTCACCATTTGTAAATGTGGCCTTATATACCATATGTTTAATTCCCAGTGAGTCTGAGGAGAGAGCGAGGCCCAGTTACTGTATTAGGAGCAAGAAGTCACTGATTTATGTATTCTTATTTATTTTCTTAACATACCATGCCCTTCGCTGTCATTTCTATAACAGGGACCTATTGTGATCATATTAGAAGGTACCTGGGAGTCATCTTTTTACAGATGAGGTAACTGAGACTGAAAGCAGTTCACTGATTTGCCCCCAGTTGCACAACTAGTATATGGAGTAGGATTTGAACTCAGGCCTTTCTTACTCCAGACCAGCCCTCTATTTTACTCTACTGCATACATGACAGTGGTGAGTGAGGTCAGGAGCTCCTTTAGCCTAACTTCCTAGAAATTGTGCCATCTAGATCTAGGCTAGGGGGGGTGAAGTGAGGTGGAGGGGCCAGTTGAAATGGCCTGTCCTGCTGCCTTCTAGCACCTGTGCCAAAGTCACAAGATAGACACAGTCAGAAACACATTACCTCATTCATAGCTATTTTTTGCCTCGTTTTTGTGAATCCTGCATTTTTCTGTATAACCTTTTTCTTAATTCAGAACAATGCCACATCATCCAGCCATTTTAAGAAATTTGTTATAATATTAATGCTATTCACCCTTTAACTCATTAGCATCAGCATGCAATAGCATTAACTGAAGAGATTGAATTAATCTATGCCAGCATCTTAGACTGATCTCTTACTTAGAAAGTTCATCGAAAAAACTGTTTTTCATCTGTTATCTTTCTGTAGGTCATTGAGTCAAGGCAGCACAAATTCAAACATGCTGGACGTTCAGGGAGGTGCTCACAAAAAACGGGCCCGCCGAAGCTCGCTGCTGAATGCCAAGAAGTTGTATGAGGATGCTCAGATGGCCAGGAAAGTGAAGCAGTATCTAGCCAACCTTAATGTGGAAACCGATGAGGAAAAGTTCCAGATGATGTCCCTGCAGTGGGAGCCTGCATATAATACTCGTGAGTAGCAATGTCTGCTTTGTATGTTTCGGTAGCACTAGAACAAAGGGAAGGACCTTTACTCCACTGACTTGAACGCTAAGAATGGTATTCCATGTAAGCCATGCCACGATGATTTGTTTTTGAGGTACTCTGAAAAATGCCAAAAGGACCTTGTTAGTGATTGAGAAGACTTTGCGCCCTTAACTATATTTAAGAATTTGGAGGTGTGTGTGGGGGAAGAACATTGAAAAATTATTTTTCTCCAGTAGGTCTTTATTGCACATTTTCTTTATGTACATTATTTCTTCCATGTAGCTTACTGCATGACTTCTTTTTTCAACCGGCAGAAACTTGGAACAATAGCTTTCAGTCGGACATTCCGCAGTTGGACAGTGTTACGATTCCTGTAGCCTTTGTTCTTCCAACTCCCAGTTAATCTTGGAGCACTGAAGGGGAAATTGTATAGTGGGGTCTGTGTATGTGTGTCATTGAGTCCAGTCCCCTTGTTTTATAGATGTTAATCAGTAGCATTTATGAAGCACAGGCACTGTGCTAAGCACTGAGAATACAAATGCAAGCAAAAAGGGAGAAGCCCCTGCCTTCCGGGAGGAGCATGCATGCCAAGAAGGGAGACAACACATGAAAGAAAACTGAAGAGGTGTGGGCGTAAGGGAGGGGAGAGAAAGCACCTGGTACCTGGCATGATGGAGAAATCCAGAGTAGTGCAACACTGGATGGTTAGTAAAAGGATGGCTGGCATGGACACCCACCTTAAAAGGAGATTCTGGGAGGAGCCCTTCATCAGGAGGGATCCCTGGGTCAGAGGTTACTGACGAATATGGTTAAAGTTGTCTTCCAAGGAAAAAGGAAACTGAAACACAAAAAATATGTACAGAGTACCTACTAACCATCGAAATGAAAAATGTAACAAATAACTGTTTTTCACAACATTTGAGCAAGCCGAATTACATTTGTTAGCAAGATTCACATAAAGGGAATGCCTTATGCATGATATAGTGGATGGGGCCCCGGACTTGAAGTCAGGAAGACTTGCAATAAAATACTGCTTCAGACACATATTAGCTATATGACCATGACCATGGTCAAGTCACTTTACAATTAGCCTCTTCAGTTTGCTCATAAATAAAGTCTCAAATCTTGGAGATGTAAGTAAAATATGGGTATGACAATAAAGTAATGAGTTGATCAGTATTGGTAAGGAAGAAAGAGAATCTTAAGATTCAAATTAGGCAATCAGGATTTTCCAATTAAGAATAGAAGGAGGCACTACTTTGGGTTCCGTGACAGCTCTTTTACAAATTTCCCTGGCCTATAGCTTTCTAATTGCTGGCATCAGTGGTAGTTTTCATAGCCTATCTCTAAACAGTTGAATTGACCCCAGCAAATAAAGCAGAATATTCCAAGCTGAATTATTTGTCTTTACAGCAGAATGGCAGTTCTGTTGAGGAAAAGGGTTTCTTGTTCTTTTTCCTTTTTTTTTTTGTTTTGTTTTGTTTAGGGAGGTTTTAATTATGTTGAAAAACATAAGGAAGTAATTCTTGAATATTGTAAACATGTACCATCAAGATCATCACGTGATTAGGTAGGCAGAATTTTGAAGGATAAACTTACCACACTAGTTTCGCTTTTGTAGCCTGTAGCAACACATAGACTCTTTTTAAAAAACAACTGCAAAAGGCCTGGAGCAAAGAAGAAATGTCCTTTTCTTACTCTTCTTTAAAAAAAAAAAGTTTTATTGATGCTTTTTGTCTCGAGGAGAATCTTGCTTCTCTTTGTATTCCCAGCACTTAGTACAGTGCTTGGCACATTTTTTTGTTAAATCATTTTCAGTTGTGTCCGCCTCTTCATGAACTCATTTGAGCTCTTCTTGTCAAAGATACTGGAGTGGTTTACTATTTCCTTCTCCAGTTCATTTTGCAGATTAGGAAACTGAGGCAAATAGTGTTAAGTGACTTGCTTAGGGTAGCACAGCCAGTAAGTGTCTGAAACTGGATTTGAACTCCGGAAGATGTCTTCCTGACTTCAGGCCTGGTACTCTATCCACTGTACCACTTGGCTACCCGCTTGGCGCACAATAAATGTTGATTTATTGATTTAACACTACAGTCACTTCTCAGCCACAACTTCCCAACCACACTCTACCTCACCCTACCCCATGGAGCCATCCCTTTTAACAAAGAAAAAACCCAGCACATGTCTGCATCTGAAATCTCCTAGTAGATTCTATTGCCTCTTTACTGAAAGGAGGAAACTATTTGCTTTTTAACCAATATTGGTCATTGCATTGAATCTGAATTTTTGTATCTTTTAACGTTTTAGCATTCTTTTCTTTTAAGTTATTATAGTCATATTGTATACTTTTTTGATCCTGGTTCCTCACTTTGTCTCAGTTCATACAAGTTTTCCCATGCTCTGAATTCATCATAGTGATATGAAGAATAAAATTATATCCATATGCCACAGTTTGTTAAAACATTCCTTAGGGGATGGACACTCAATCTCCCCAGTTTTTTTGCTGCTATAAAAAGCAGTATACATACCTTGAAAACAATTTGCCTCTGAAAGTCCAGCATAGTTTTTGTAATTCATATCTTGTCATAGCATATTGTAACCAGTGCTATGCTAACCATCAGTGCTGTTAGTTTGGCATTTGAAACAAGATAAAGAAAGGAAGTATGGATTATCCTGAAGATGAATCTTTATTAAAATTACCCAAATGATGGAGACAATGAATCTTGTACATTTCATATTTTTCAACTTTAATCACAATTTTAAAATATTACACAAAAATTCCATAAAGTACTTTGTGTATGTAATGATTCCTGGAAAAAATATGCAAAAATGAAGCTATATTTTATTTTATATTTTTAAGTTAAACTCTTTTTGAGTCAACCTACAAATATAGCCTTCATACTATTGCCCAACTAATAGCACTTTGAAATAATGTTGTTAATGAGTTATAACTCAAGCTTTTTATAATATGATGATAACCTAAAATGCAAATAAGGTCTGAATGTGGACCAAAGTTTCCTATTACATTGTATCATCTAATAGCATGTTTTCATAGCTCCAGACTACAGTATCACATGGGGAATGCTTCTGCATTATTAACCTACTAACTGTTATAGAGGGGATTCTTTTTTCAAGTTGGACTTTGTGGCCTCTGAGGCTACTTCCAACTTTGAGATTCTGTGATTCTACTCCTATTGTTACAAAATATAAACCATTTTAAAGTAGTTATTTTCTTAAGTAGGAATATGATAATCTTATAGAATAGAATACAAAGTGACTTACTTTCCATTTACCCATAACAGTGACCAAGAATTTAAGTGAAAGACGGTCAACAAAATCATCAGAAATGTCTCCAGTACCCTTGAGATCAGTTGGTCAAATCACAAAAGCCCATCTGCATCAGCCAAACAGAGTGAGCCAAGTACTTCAAGTTCCTGCTGTTAATTTGTACCCCATCAGGAAAAAGGGTGCAACAAAAGACCACATTGCATTTGGTGAGTATACATAGTTAACACTGATATCCCTTATATCTGAGAGGGTAAGCTGCTGTTTACTTAGATGCTAAAAATGACCTATCTGAACTTTTATTTCAGTGGTAGTATAATTTGTGGATTAGTTTTACTTCACTGAGTAGAACAAATCTACTGTATACTCTTTAGATGCTGCTTAATGAAAGCTTTTATTTTCCTTCATACTATATCTTTGAAACTTTCACCACTCTAACTCAGAAATTGAAGTCCTTGTAAATCTAAAAATCAATAGAATACTAATGAGCTGAAACTACTTCGACAGCAATGATTTACCATCATTATACTTGCATCTACTCTAAATGCAAAGAATAAATTATTGTGTTAACAGTTTATACATTGATTAAATTCTTAATGCATGCCTAGTACTGAATGCTTGCCATTCTCATCTACTCGGGTTAAGAGTGAAGAGCTTGATTTATTGAATCCTAATAAAAGCAGTTCAAATGAGATGAAAAAGTTACTTTCCCCTTTCTCAGGACCTTTGTTTCTTCATTTGTCAAATAAGAGGGAAGTATCAGAGAGACTGGATGACCTGTGCTCCCTTCTAGCTCTAAATCTTGTGAACTGATGTGATTGAAACGTGGAAGCACGTGTTTGTTTAAAGAATGGGCTGTACTCACTAGATCTGTAGTTTGGCTTATTTCTGGTCATTGTTCTCATACTGCTTGCCACAGCTACTAAGTGGGGAGCATAGAGAGTCAGGTAGTAAAATAATGTGACAAGTTTATATGGCAACGAAGCACAGAATATAGTGATCTTTTTTGACGTGAATACGTCTAAGTATGTTCACTTAATTTTACTCCTCTGTAATTTGCAAATCCTAAAACACTAATCACTTCCTGCTACCTAGATATGAGAAGAGTAATAGGGAAGTAACATGATATCTAGTGGAGAGAGTTTGGACTTTGGAATTAGAGGACCTGGGTCAAACTCGGGCTCTGTGCCTTATATTTAGGTTACTTAATCTTTCTAGAACTTTTGATCTTCAAGCCCTTCTTTTCCCTAAGTCCTGTGATCCACATTGGAGTTTAAAACAGAGGGCAGACAACCTGTCCTGGTCTTATGACATTTCCTGCTATGATAAATGGAACCTCCACTGCATTTCCAGAGCTTTTCCACTTAGAAATTGAGTAAGGAATGCTAATATTAGATATTCGCTCCTTTCTTTCTCCCCTTAGGATACTCTGAGGAGTAGGGAAAGGCAATGTCTCCTCACTACCTTTTCACTCTCTGCCAGCTACGCACTAATTTTCAGTAAATTATTTTTTGTTGTTTAATTTTTTCCTTCACTATGAATTTAGTGCTTATGAAAGGGCTTCACTGACAGCTCTCTAGCCTCTTTTATTCATCCATAGAACATAACATTACAGGTAGTTTCAGGGCAGAGTTTCCCATACTTTCCCACTAGCATATCTATCTGTGCACTGCTAGAGGGAAGAGGAGAACTAGAACCTTGCTGTTGGGATCCATTCTTTCTCTGTTAAGACTACTGAATAGTGACACATTTGTGGGGAGTGCAGTGTGTGGCGGGTGGTTGTCTTGTTTGTGAGTCATTGGATATTGTTCTCAGATTACGAAATTTCTTTCCCTTGGGTTACCGGAAAAGAAAAAGTTGTCAAGTTGTGGTCACTGCTGACCTAGACTGAATTTGAATTGGAAGCGTAGAGATGAAAACCCGTGTATACCATTGGCAAACCATTCAGTGCCCTTTGTCATTTACACATTTCATTTGACTATAATAGTCATTCCGCATTATGGCTTTAGTTATTCAGATAAATATCAAAAATAAAAACAGGGTAGTTTTACTCGTGTCATTCTTTTGTTTTCATTTTAGGTACAAGTGCACCACAGAAAATTTTAGGAATGTCCGAAGAAGTGAGTGGTAAGAAACTAGCAGAAGATACTTTATCAATGGCATCATCTTTGCATTCTAGCCCTCCTGCATCTCCTCAAGGTTCTCCTCGCAAAGGTAGGCAAAATGTCATGAAACACATCTTTTAATAAACCTCAAACATATTTTCCCCTAGAACTGTTCCAGTAAGAGGAATTGATGCTCACAGGTTTACAGCTTCTAATATTAAAGGTTAAATCTTATACTTGTTTATATTAAGCCTAAAGTGTTAAAAAAAAAAATCCTTAAGTTTCATTACTATAACTCCCCATCCCCCGCCATACCCCCCAAAAAGTCCTAATTTTGAGCATTCACAACTTAATTGAAATAAGAGAATGCAGCCCAAACTTCTGGTTATTTTGATACATGTTGTTTCTTATCACATTATTATATTGAATTACTTATAAACACTTCATTCTAGAGAAATAAGAACAGTACTTTCACTAATAAAATTTTGTTTTTAGATTACTACAAAATTAGAAATAAAAGTAATAAGTTGATTTGTAGCTATCTCCCACTTTAAAGTGTTAAATTAGTTTACAAAATTTAAAATAACACCATTATTGATAAATACAAGTTCAATAACTGCTGAATCTTCAGTCTTAAACACAAAAAGTTATTGGTTAATTGACATTCTTTTGAGTCATAACATTTTTGAATAATCTAAGCAGAGCCTTTTCATTGTTCATCTTAATAATTGAAAGTTGGTGGTTTCTAATATGAACTGCATCCATTGGATTGTAAATGACATTATCTGTGTGTGTATGTATCACATACCCGTGACTCTTGCTCCAGCCCCTCTAGACACATGATGTTCATATATATACTTAGGCAAAGGAGCTGTCCATGGGTATTGAAAGTCATCCAATAAACTCTGTCAATGAAAGTTCCAAATACTTTTTCTGTAAAATAGGATCATGGTACAATATAAATATCTATTGCTTTTTTGTTTCATTTTATCTTAGAGATATTGGGGGTCTTGCTCTTAAGTTTCTCCTCACCTACTAGGCTGTGACTACTCTGGGACAATTTTTTGAAGAGAACTTGTTCTAATGGAGAGATTCTTAAACTTTTTTGTTTTAAAAATGTCTTTGGTATTGAAACCTACGCACCTCTTCTCAGAAGAATATTTTTAAGCGCATAAGAATTATATTTTATGAAGAAAACCCAAAACAAACCAGTAGCAATATCACCCTGACTGTGACTTAAGGCATAGTCATAGGAATGGAAGATAAAAGAAATACTTACTTTTCTCTTCTCCCTTGTGGAAAACCCCACTCTTCACCATAATGGTGCTCAGAACCTGACTCTGAATTTATTTCACATAACTTTCAGTGATCTGTAGTTGAGTATGATTTTTATAGATGGACATGAACATTTCAAGATTGTGTTTAACCTCATGGAGATGTAAAGAGATTATTTTGAGCTAATTCCTTAATGTAAATCTAATATAACCATATTCTGTCACTTCCACAAAACTAATTTCCAACCAAAGATTGGTTTCACTTTTTATATCCATGTACAGAATTTGGCCCTGTTGGGTGGTATGATTGTCCACATAGTAAATGATTACTTTTGAGAATCTCTTCTCAGTTTTTTTTTCTAAAAGTAATTTTAAAGAAATAACAGCAAGAACCTATTGTTATTTTATTATTCCCCAGACCCAATTTAAGAGGACTATAAATGTATGTGAAAAGTTTCTCTGAGGTTTTACTTAAGGGTCCTTGTCAAATGATTTTTACTGAAGTTTTCAAGAGGTACTTCTCTTGTGATGTGTGATTTATTAATAACAGTTATAATTATAAAATTAATTGAAATCAATTTTCTTCTGGTTTCTTGAGAATCTTTTTGTTTTCTAAGTGGTTGCCATAGTTTAACTTGCTTTTAACAACAAAAAAAGTACCAAGTTATTTTAGTCAAGGTATTTTTTTTTCTTATGCATTGTGCTGACTTTGGGCTATATTTTAGTAAAATTGCATAAGTAATGCAGTATCTCTAGTACTTTGGTAACAGTAGATTGCTGACTTTCTTGATTCTTCATCTAGTGTTAAGCTTTAATAAAAATTATAGTACTTCATAGGTGTCAGATAAATTCAATTGAAAAAGTGAGAGTTTTTGCATATTTCCTTCTAGTTGGCAATATCAGATCTGACCATGACAGCCAGCTGCACCTTTATGAGTCCTCCTCATGCCTTACCAGTGAGACCAGCACCAAGACCAGTGGCCCTCGAAACTGCGGAATAGGTGGGGTTTACTTGCAAAAGAAAATCCTTCAGATTACTGGCAGTACAGCCAGAAGAACAGACAGAATTGAGAAGGCCACTGAGGAAACTAGAAACAGGACAGATTATGACAGCCCAACCAGGAAGAGAATAACTTCAGCATTTAGAAGATTTAGGGAAAGGACCCTATCGAGGGAGAGTCTAGTGATTAAAAGATTAACAGTGACTGCAGATTCCATTCAAGACACAGAGAGCTCTGGAAAGGAAAAGGCTATTGAAGGATATGTCATCAGGGATGAAAAAGAAAGGGACATCTCCGACACAGCTAGCCTCTGCACCAGGAGCAGTCTCAACTGTTTATGTCTGCAGCTCAATCTTAAAAGAAGGAGGACACTCTAAAATGGGATTTAAAAATATTATATTTTATGTTAGCATTGAATTTGTTTTATTATTAATATGAATGTAAATTCTTAGTAGTTTACATTCTTTGTCTATTCATATAGAAAGTCTAGGCAAAGTCTAGACTGGTAAAATTTAGTTTGTGAGTATTTAATTAGTCCATGTTAGTGCTAAGGTTAGAATTTCTGTAGCAATTAAAAAAAATAAAAGAAACGGTGTGGAACTAAAATGCCATAGTTTTACATATTAATATATTGAGATAATACTTACTTTGGAAAACTTTTTATGTTTTATTTCCTACTGGTAGCAACTGAATTGGGGTAGGATGTTGGGCAGGGACTCTAAAGATACTTGGTTTTCAGAAAACTAAGTTCCTGCCTTATAGAATAAGCTTCCAAATATTAGTGTCATGATTAGCAAACATTTTCCACTTTGATTTTGTTTATGATCACATTTCCTTCGGACTAACCAGATGATGATTACATGTTTAAAATGAGCTATTTTGGAGACCAATTAGAAAAAATAATCACTTGCTTTCAAGAAGAGGTAGATGAACCAAGTCTTCACTCTTGTGCCCTTTGTTTGAGTATCATTGATATAGCTGTAGTTCAGTAGATAAAAATTTCATGTGATTAAAGGGGACCTCATAAGAAAAGAATGTCTTTAGTACTATACAATGAGGAGCATAATGATACAGTTCCTTTCTCTGGAGTTCTGTAATCTCACCCAAGCACTGGGATTGTCTGTAGCTTCAAGAAAAAAGATTTTTTTCAGGGTAAGTCCTAAAGAGGTCGTTTAATTCTTTCTGGGCAATCAGTTAACATAAGGGAAAGCAGCCTGGTACAGTGGAAGGAACGTTGGATCAGCTAACCAGAAGATCTGGATTCTAAACTATGCCATTGTCCTTGGACAGGTAATTTCTAATCTGGGCTTCAGTTTCCAATTTTGAAATGAGGAATTTGAACTGGATGATTTCTAATGTCTTCCAGCTCTAATGTTTTATGATTGTAACTACTTTCTGTTTCTTGCTCACTTGCCAGGTAGATCTCATTTTTAAGTAATAATTGCTTTCCTTTACTACTTTTTTTTTCTCTCTCTTTAATATTAGATGCTTCTGCTTCACAGGGTTATTGTGAGAACAAATGGAAAAGAATATGTTTAACTTTGGATTAATCTTAGGTAAATTCTTAAGTTTCATAGTATTATAAAGCTAGAAGGAACCTTTGAAATCATGTATTGCAACCTCTAAGGAAATAGGCCCAGAGAAGCTGTGATTTATTCTGATTTGGGCTTCCCGGATTTTCAGAGCCAAGCTTAGAATTTAGATCTAGCTAGTCCACTTTGTTCACTACTATATTGTTTTATGAGAGTTCTGAGGTCATTGTTTCTTCTGGTTTCATAATATATACAATTAGAGGATTAAATCAATTTTATATTAAAATTTATGTCATAATTATTTAGTATTATTAGATAACTTTGCTGTGTGATCTGTAGAAAATGTTCCCCAAACTTGGGAGAACGAGAATGACACTGCGTGTCCTCGTCCTAAGGATAGCATTAAATCTCACTGGAAAGGGAAGTGATGTTGTAAGGAAGAATTATAGGGTGAAGGGGGTTCTTTCTTTGAACTATTTTGAGGCACTGTTTCTAAATGATCATTTCGCAAACATTTTCTATTCTTTTCATATAGGGTTTGTAATGATTATAATGACTTAAGAACTCAAACCAGCATACCTTTGATCTCTTGATTCTGAGGTAAAATCTCCATGGATGTAGTAATCAAAATGATTCCTGGGGAAAAAAGATAAGTAGTAGCCCTCCTTATCCACATTTGAATTTGATGATAATTGTCACAATGGCTCAAGTAATTTTATATAGGCTTATTTGACTTGGACTTGTGGCTTGACAACCAGGGGTTTAATTTTCGTCATCATTGATTTTAGGGTACTTAATTATCCAAATTATCTATTAATTGTGTACATGATGAATCTATAATAATAGCAAATCACATAGTTTTTTGAAGGCTTTTTGGTTTTTTTTTTTGGGTAACTACAGCCCTGTCAGGTTTTTTAAAAATTAAGTTCTCATGTCATTCAGTGTATAAGAGTGTGGTTCTTTGCACAATGAGAGATTGCTGCTGACTTACTTTGTCCAGGGCCTGTACTTTGCATTTCTTTTCTAACTGGAAACATATTTACCTAGATCTCATCATAGTGTGGCTCGTTCCTCTTTGTGAGTACAGCACACACGTTCAAGGTGATTGGCCATCGATATTTTGGTCATAATTGATATTGCTGATATTGTTTATTATTGTTGGGTTTTTTTCTCTCCTTTTTTGCAAAAGATCAGTGCATGATGGCAATTGCACAACAATTAAAGAAAGCTCCATCTCCTATTAAAGTATCCATTTTTATGTGGGTGACCTGAACTTCTCCAAACTGATAGATTGTTTCTTTCATTGAATGAATCTTCATAGAGGAATGAGAATTATTCATGTGCAGACCATTTGTCCTAGAGAAGACTTTATGATTTTTAATCAGACTTCAAAAGAGTAAAAAACCCTCTTGGGAAAAGTTTTTCCTTTTGTAAGATAGTGCTCTTTGCTGAGATCCCTTTTTAAGATTTGTTAGACATTTATATAAGAACACCTACTTTTTTTCTTTCTAAATTACATATTCATTAATGGAGAGAGTAGGTGGACACTACTTTCGTTTTGAAATGTCTGCTAAAGATTCATTTTAGTTGGCCATACTCAGCTCCCCATGCTAAAAACGCACGCTGACTCAAGAAAATGGACTAAAGGCTAATAAAGCCATCCAAAAATATGGGGGAATAAATAGAATTTAATATTTTTTTGAAAAATTGAATGACCAGTTTTTGGGGGGTTTGTGGTTGTTTTTATTTTGTTTTGTTTTTGATTGAATGCTCACATACCTCTGATAGATGTTATAATAATGTAAGTTTCTTAGCACATGAAATCCAAATTTGTTTATGGAGTATGCTGGATTGTTGGCATTGCCATTTTTTGTTCCCCTGGGGTCATGACCCTTGATTAATGTGTTCTTGACTTTCTGTTGACTGACTTTACCCAAACTTAAGCCTCCTCCCTTCATGCTGGTCTAAATACAGACACATCTGCTGAGGGAAGTGGAGATTAAAGACTTATCCTGGGATGGCTGGTGTTTGCGATCATGTAAATGTGACCTGTGCTACTTGACAACACAGAATTTGATTATTGAACTAGTATCAAAGAGAATATTTGGACTAAGGATAGCAAAAAATTGATTAATATGTAAGTAAAACTTCGGATAAGTGAAGGGATGGTAAGAGAACACCTAGTTAACTTCAAAATGTCCATCATCAGGCCTGAACAAACTACAGTGCAGAGTACAGAAAGAAGCAGTTAATCAGATGGCTTTTATTAAGTGATTAAGTGCCTACCATGTACCAAGCATCAGAGATGCAAAGACAACAGTCCATGCCCTCAGGAGTTTGCATTCTGTAGTGGTAAGGGAGGGGCTAACAATGACATATACAGTAGATAAAAGTACAAAAAAAATACAAAAAGTGAAAATGATAAGGTTTATGGTTGGGGCGATACACTAGTAGCTGGGAGAGATTTAGAAAGCCTTCATAAAGAAGATGTCCTTGGAGATCTCCTGGGGAGGAAGTTTGCATTTAAGACATGGGGATGAGAGACGGAATGTGAGGAACTACAAAGAAGCCTTTTTTTGACTGGAATGTAGAATGTGTTTAAGAGAGTGTTTGTTATAAGCTCGGAAAGGTAGATTGGAGCCAAATTGTGAAGGGTTCTAAATGCCAAACAAAAGAATTTACATTTTATCCTAAAGCCAGAAGGGAGGCATTGAGCTTTCTTATGATATGGTCCAATCTGTGCTTTAGGAATGTCACTTTAGGCAGCTCTGTGGATGATGGATGGCAGAGGAGAGAGACTTGAGGCAGGGGATCAATTAGGAGGCTCAAGTGAGAGGCAGTGAAGACCTAAAAAGGGTGGTTGTCAGGTGGAAAGAGAAAAACAAATACGCATGAGATGTTGTGGAGCTATCAAGTTATTAGTTATGGGGGTAGGGGTAGGGGACAAAGGAGAGTAGGGAATTGAGAATGGCTGTATGATTATACACTTGCATAACTGGAAGGGGAGAGAAGAGAACAAGCATTTATTAAATGCTTACTATGTGCCAGGCATTGTGCTAAGTGTTTTTTGTAAATGTTATTTAATCCTTATAACAACCATGCAAAGTAGGTGCTATTATTATCCCCATTTTATAGTTTTGGAAACTGAGGCAAATGGGTTATGTGACTTGCCTCAGGTCTCATATAGCTTGTCTGAATCCAGATTTGAAGTTAGGTGTTTCTGACTCCAAGCTTAGACCTCTGTCCACTGTAGGTGTTGGAAAAAAGATACTGAATTCCGTTTAGAACAAGTCAGATTTGAGATACCTATAGGATATACATTTCAGAAATTGCAGTAAGCAGTTAGATATTTGGAACTAGAGCACAGGGGAAAAGACCGAGGCTAGATACATAATGAATGGGGAAATCATCTGCATAGAGATAAGAGTTGATTTAACAAGAGCAGATGAAATCACCTAGAAAGAGAGAGTTAACTTAGATGGAGAAAAGGAACCAGAACAGAGCTTCAGGATACACTTATAGTAAAAGGACAGGAACATATATGATGATTCAGCCAAGGATACTGAAGACTGTGTAGATATGTAAGAGGAGAAACAAGAAGGGACCAGGGATACAGAAACCAAATTCTAGGAGGAAAGAGTAAAACAAAGATGTTAAATGCTGCAGAGAGATCAAGAAAGATTGAGAACTGAGAAAAGAGAACTGGATCTGGTAATTAAGAAATGACTGGTTACTTTGACTAGAGCGTTTTTAGTTACATGAAATGAACAGAAATCAGATTGCAAAGGGTTGAGAATTGAATGGGAGATGGAAGTAGAACTGATGAATAAGCTTATCCTTAGCTAACTAAGACTTTTGACTGTGAAAGGGAAGAAAGGTATAGGACAATGGCTTGAAGGGGTGGTGGAATCAAGTGAAGGCTTTTTTAAGATTTGTGGGGAGACCTGAGTCTGTAGGCAGTAGGGAAGGAGCCAGTAGAGAGGGATGTGAGCATAGGGACAGTCTGCTGTTGGACAGAAGAGGTATCACGGGTATCAGAGAGGTTAGCGTTAGAAAGGATAAGGTCACCTCTTCATTGTAGACTCTAATAAAGGAAGAGGAAGCGGAGAATGATGCCAGGGGGACAGAAGCGAACTATCGTTGATCTTAAAGCTTATGAAGAACAAGAGAGGGGCTACAGGAAGGGCAAACGTGGCACTAGTGTTCAAAAGAGAAGCACGGGGCTGCCAACAGTTAGGCTTTACTGAGTTTTCTGGGGAAAAAACTACATTACTAAAGGTACCCTGTTTTCTTAATTTGTGAGCATTTAGAAAAGGAAATAGTGATCACTAAGACTATCAAAACCAAGTCATGGCACCCTTAAATTTCCTTTTTAAACTGAGTTACTAGATCAGGGAAATGATGTTGACATTGTTCACATAGACTTCAGTAAAAAATCTGACAAGGCGTTATTTATGGGCAAGAAAGAAATGTAAGATAGATAGTAGTACAGCTAGTTAGATTCAGAACTGGCTGAATAACTAGACATTTAAAAAAAACAGTGCCACCTTTAAGAGTTTTGATTTTTTAAAATACTGAACTTTAAAACATCAAGTAAAATGGGCATATGAGTGTATATATATGTATGCATGTGTGTCTATATACATATTCATGTATATGTGTGTGTATATAGATGCACAAACACACACGAAGGGATAATGCTAGAAACTCCAAATCTTCTGTTATATACAGCTTGCTTTTCATTGCCAGCTTTGAGGAGATCTCTGTTGGGTTACTTCGGGGATCTGTCATCTAACATTTTCCCCAGGGATTTGGATAAACAAACAGATCATTTGTCTATAAAATTTTGAATATGATATAGAATTGGGAGAGATCAGCATTTTGGATGACAGGATTCAAAGAGATGACAGAATGGACTGAATGCAATCAACTGACATATAATCAAGAAAAATGTAATTTTCTGCAGTTGGGTTAAAAAAATTCTACTTCACAGATACAGGATATGGGCCAGGTATAGTCCAAGAACAGTTCATATAAAAGAGTTTAGTGTTCTAATGGCCCCCAATTTCGAACTATATTAATGGTGTGATGTGGCAGCCAGGGAAACTAATGTAATCTTAAGCTGCTGTAAGGTCTAGAATTCCCCAGGCTTAGGAACCTTGTACCTCCTCCATAACTGTTGGGTGTTTTTTTTTTTTTTTTTTTTTTTTGATACCAAAGGAAGAGGCCAAGTATTTCCATATTGATTATAAGGGTAGTTTAATCAGTTATTATGTATTTTTAAAAAACAGGGGAAATCTTTGATCTGGGCGACAGCCAAGACAGTTCAGTGAATCTCTGCTAAGAACCTCCAAATCCCCATGGTAATTATAGAAAACAGATAAAAGGAGGAGGAGCTAGAGAGTGGATCACTACTGATTGGTGGATATTTTTGATTTTCTGCTTAGTAATGAGCTTTGAGTATTAAGCCAATATTATGTCCAAGCATAAATTTGTGTTTTGACCATGTACCAGTCATAACATTCTTGTTATGGCTTTCATAGGTCATACTATCTTAACTTACGATTCAGTGTATTCAGTATCTAAGTTATGATTTTTAATAGGTTGCCATGTTCAGGCTTCTACCTTTCACAGTTTAAATTTTTATGGCTTTTCACTTATTACTGTATTTTATGACTTTTCCCCAATCAGGACCCCACAGTCTACCCCTCCTGCAAAGCCGCCCACATGTTCTTCCCAAATATTTCTGCAATGCCCCTGGGGTGGCTCTATCCTAGGGTGTTTAGGATTTTTTTGGGTACAGCCACCATGCTCTAATTTATATGCATAAACCACATAAGCAATACAAGCACAGACAGGAAAACAATGTGACCAATTAGAAAATTATCACAATTATTAAATTTTTTTTTCCATTCAACCCTTTGTGAGGTTATGGAGGAGCCAATGGCATTTGGGGATTAACGAGTGAGCTGAATTTCTGAACTTAGTACCGGCCAGTTGAGTTTCTGATCTAGGGTCAGAAACAGATAAACATGGCTTGGGCAGTTTTACAACATATTGGGTGTGACAGAATAAAATCAGTTACAAAATGGGATCAGAACAATTTCATTTTCTTAATTTTCCCCTTTTTGTCAAGGGGAGACTTGTACAATGATGGTCATCAGCCCATGCCCAGAGTCCATTTAATTAGCAGATTTCATCTTGGAATCCAGACGTCAGCAATCTGGAACACGTCCTCAGAGGCAACTCTTCAGTAGAATTGTTTTTCTGGTTCCAGGTTACTTACAGAGACTCCTCAGATGTTCCCGCTAAAATCTTTTACAAAACAGATCTCAATAAAACTTAGTCCCGCCTCTCCAATTGTCCTTCTCCAAAACCACCTCAAACCTTACATTTCTGGTCTTAACAGTAGAGCTATGGGAATGTGGGAGGGGGCATCAAAATGGGACCCAGAGTTTGCTTGAAGCTTCAAAAAAGTTAGGTTTTTACATGCCCCATTAGAATAATTTACATTTGACTATAATCTCTGAATCTGATTGTAGCAGGATTGTCTGATTTTTACTTCCTTGAAAATTTCCACTCTGATTTCAATTGCTTTAGAAGGATCAGACACTGTTGAGAATTCAATCCTGTATACGGAGACATGAGTAACAACACTCTTAGAGTTAGAAGCTTTCCACCCTTGGGTTCAGTAGTTACACAAATGAATTTACTTATAAGAGACTGACTTTATTCCAATTATAATAAAAGATTTGGGAGGATACTTAATAATTAATTCCAAAACATATCAATAAGTTGTCTGATAAAATGTTTGTACTACAGGACATGCAGTACAAAAAGGTATTATTTCCACATCAGTCCGTGAGCTACATCCCTCTAAGAAAACTGATTGCATTGAAATTTTCTTCCCCAAATTAAACTGAAGATGTTTCTGATTTCATATCTTATATTACTAAGAAAGAATGAGCTATTTCAGGGACTTAATCTTTCACATGACTATGCAAGCAGGCGGAGGGCAAGCCTCAGTAGTAATTTGCCTAGTTGTTTGGGATATGGAATGACTTACACATTCAGATTGAAAACATCAAGATCTCACATACTTGCATTGTGCCCATATCTTCTACTGACTACATGCTCTGATTATAGAAATTTGATATAAAAGGGAAAAGCAGAGGCATGGTTATACCAGCATCAAACTGGTCCTTCAGGCTTAAGCCTAATGGCACATATGTGACAGGATAAAGGATCTGTAGGGCTGTTTGATTTCAGGTAAGAGTCAATTCATTTGCAAGTCATGACATCATCTTCCTCTTCAAGAATGAGAGATAAACCACACAGCTGTAAACAGGCCTAATCGCTGAATGGGCATTGTCCCAGGCAAAGGGAGAACTCAGAAAGACCTTAGCTTAAAAAAGGCCAAGGTTTCCCACTGCATCCTGGGCCATCTCGAGTTGTTCTTATCTATATCTGGCGACTGGACCCAGATGGCTCTGAAGGAGAAAGTGAAGCTGGTTGACTGCACAGCCCTCCCTCGCTTAAATCTCATTCAGTTGCAAGTCATGGCATCATCTTCCTGATGTCATGGTCCTCTTTGAGAATGAAGGACAAACTACCACAGTCCTTCAGACTTAAGCCTAAGTACACATATATGACAAGATAAGCATCTTTATCTGTGTTCGATTTCAGGTAAGAGCCACGGTTTAACAACCAACCATACAATAATAATTTATCTCATCGCCAGACTCAGGAATAGCCAGGTGGGAAACATTCCTGTTCAAAGGACCACATGGGGAAACTGAGCCAGAAGGATCCCACCTTAGGTTGATGCCAAGATTGTCCTGTTTAGTTTTTTATCCAGATGCAGAGCTCTACCTGTAACATTTCAGGAGGACATTCCCTCTGAGTAGCTTGTGGCATTTCTCTCAAATGGTGGATTACTGACTTAATGATTTATCAGACAACTATACTTAAATTCAAACCTCAAAAATAAAATCAGTTACAGTACCAAGAGCTTTTACCTCAAATGGCACGTTAAACTAATCCCAGCTTAGTACTTGATAGAATTAATTTTTATTCTCATGGCATTGTAATAAGCAGTAAAAATTTACCAGGGCTCACATATATAAAAGATTTCACTTAACATCTTTCACTTGTTTTTCTTTCTGAAGTTTAAATTTGTCCTGTTGTAAAAACCAATTATTAGAAATTATTTTTATATTATATACAAACTTGCAAGTCCTCAGCAAGCTATGTTCATTGTTTCGAAACTCCATAACCTAAAAAAGCTCTTTTCCCAGGGCTGGTGACAAGGGGAATCAATGGGGACCCCAGAAAAGGGGCTAATCCTGATGCCCCTACCTGTCTACCCCATGATATTCTTCCTTTGGACTGATGTAAACCACATACTCTCTGGGTGACAAGTCCCCTATTTTCAGTCTTTAGTTTGTTTTGTCCTGACTAAATTTCCCTTATGTACTTCTATGGCCATCCTCTTGGCAGCATGTATTTCGGGGTTCCCATATAGCATCATGCATTCTGCACTAGCATCTACCACAGTGTACATAGCTTATTTTTAGGACCCCATTATATGGTAACTGGCACTTGGAGCCCAGTCACCCCATATGACCCTACATTAATGGTGACCTTGGCTGTCTTCCTAGGGGAGGGGAATTGGGGCTATCCACCTTCATCTACCTTTAGAGCTGCTGTGGGCTGTGCTTTTTGACATCCTACTCCACCAAAAATAGGATAGATTAACCCTGCTGCATACCCTCATACCCCAAGGAGGATCACTCTGAATGGACAGAACCAATCTGGATAAGGCTTTCACCTTATCCTCTCCTCCTTTCCATACAGTAATCAGTGACTAGTTTTAGGTTTTAACATTAAAACAGTAGCCCCCAAATGACTTAGTTAACAATCTTACAATTTTCATAAGTGATAGCCAAATAGTTGTAGCTGTAACTTCTTTTTAACTACAAGCAAAGGTAGAAATACTCAGTTTTCTATATGGCAGTTACAAAACATAAGACAAGGTTAATAGGGCTGTTAACATAGCTGGTTTAAATAGATTTTCCACCATCTTTTAGTTTCAGTTTATATCTAATTAATAAAAAGTTGCTTGACATAACTGATATAAAACCTTGCCAGTTTGAAAAAAAATAGGTATTTGGAACTTGAAACCAACCCATTACTAATCAGGTGACTTCAGTTCTGTCGAATGCATTTCCAAATTACATAAAAAATCAGGCGTCTCATCACCATAGGCTTGGTATACTGGTCACATCTAATTAAGGAACTAGTAATAATAGTTAACATTTGTACCGTCTGCCCTCTGCCAGGCAGTGTTAGGCACTTTATACTCATCCGAAGTAAACTGAGATAACTTGCTTAAGGTCACACAACTAACACATTTCTGATCTGTGCATTTTCACAATTTGTCTTAGTGCCAAATAGCATAACCAATTCTGACTTGTCTTAAATATCAAGTTAGGAGAGACAATATTTCACTTTAAATGGGACTAGAATGAATTCAAATACCTGGATCTGTGTTGCGTATGTTATTATACAGAATCTAAGATTATGATTTTAATACTGACTGTAGTATTATATTTTACACAAATACTACTTAATCCAATCATTTCATATTATGGGGTTCACTATATCCAGCCAATCTACTGTCAAAGATTGTAAAAGTGGCAATCTGATATTACCCCAATCTATCCCAATTATTAAACTTAAGAGCATGTTTTACTTTAGTTCAAATCTTGGTTCCACAATCTCAGAAGGAACCCATAGTTTATCAATTTACCCGTAGCTCTCTATGATTTCTTCTTATGAATAGGATATATATATGTGTGTATGTAATTGTGTATATATATATACATACATATATATATACACATATATGTATATTACATATACACGTACATTACAAATTTCCAATTTTATCACACAACCCAATTTAAAAAGTTATTTTAAATTTGACTGTTACTTAATTTTAGTTTGTAAGACTCCTCAAATTCTAACTAGATATTCCAATCAAACTCAGTTACATTTTGATTCCTGATTCACACAAACCTTTTCCCTTTTTGTGAACCAAGAAAGGGTTAAGTGCCAATTCTACTCCAAAGTGCAACCTCTTTCCTCTCTTTACCTTGAAAAATTGATTAACAGCCCCCAAACCTGGTTCTCTATAATCAGTGAAGCAACCATCTTCTTTTTGTAAGCCAGGAAAGGGTTAAGTGCTAGTTCTGTTCCAAAATGCAAGCCTTGATACTTCAAATGACACAGCCCCCAAGCCCATCTCTCTATAATCAGTGAAGTGACCCTCTTCTTTTAATCAATCTGTCATTCTGGGGGAAAAGATTCGACTATTCCCCTTTTTTTCTTGTCTGTCCTTTTATACCCCAGAACCTGGCCACAGTTCAGTAATGTAGACGGAGAGAGAATATGTTTTGAATGTTTAAGGGTTTAATTATTCTACTCAAATAATCATTTCACTGAGTATATTTTCTATTTCACTCTCCCTCTTCTGTTCACCCACCCAGGCTGCTGCAGTCAGCCAGGGATGGAAGGAGAGATAGAGAAAGAGATTCACAGTTATATGCCTGTTTACATGCTTAACTCCCTTCAAGCTGGCTAGCTGGAAAACAAGTATTTCTGCATGTTTCTTCTAACTGGAATTCTTCCAGCAACTTTCTGTTCTTAGCCTCTGAGTCTAGGGACTTGATAGAGGCTTTTTTTTTTCTAATGATCTGAAAAGGGGCTGTCTAATCTTGCCACTATTTGTCTCTCTCCTTTTCCCAACCTGATGGAACATAATTCCATCAAAAGGAGACTCTAGGCCTTTTGCTGTGTTCAGAGAATCCCCCTATTTATGTGATGATTCACATGTGTCCAACACAGGGCCACCCCCCTCCCCAATGGAGGCCATCCAGGGTTTCCCCCCGGCCTATCCCCTTTGGCCTTGGGATTCCATTGGTGTACTGCTGGCTATACCAATTGTAAGGTCCGGAATTCCCTTCGTTGGAGAACCCTCTACTTCCCCCATAACTGTGGGATGTTCTTTTTGCTACCAAAGGGAGATGCCAAGTATCTCTAGATTGATTATAGATAGTAGTTTAATCAATCATTATTATCTCTTACAAAACAGGGTCTGGGTCTGGGGCAGCAGCCTCAGTGAATCCCTGCTAAGAACCCCCAAAATCTGCTGTGGTAATTATTGAAGACAGACAAAGGGAGGAGGAGCCAGAGAGTGCATCACTACTGATTGGTGGATGTTCTTTGTTTTTTGCTTAGTGATGAGCTTGGGCATTAAGCCAATGTTATGCCCAAACATAAATTTGTATATTGGTCATGTACCAGTCATGATACTCTTGTTAAGGTTTTCATAGGTCATACTATCTGAGGCTATGACTCAGTGTAGTCAATATCTAAGTTATGATTTTTAATAGTTCGCTATATTCAGGTGTCTACCTTTCACAGAGTTTAAGTTTTTATGGCTTTTTCCCAATAGGGACCCCACAGCAACTACATTGAGAAAACCAATATTAAGAATACTGGAGGTGAGATAGTCACACTGGACTTTGACTTGGCCATTACATATGAAGTATGTTCTTATATATAACTTATGAAGTATTGAGTTCTGAGTAACACATTTTTAGGAAGGTCTTGACGAGCTGAAGAACATCCAAGGGAAGGTTGTCCATTAAGATGTGAAGAGTCAAGGGGGCAGGATAATAATGGTGATGGTAGTAGTAATAGTAGTTGGCATCTGATAGAGTTTAGAAATTTCAAAATACTTTACGTACATTATCTTATTTAAATCTTACAATGGCCATGTGAGGTGGTGCTACAGGCATCACTCCCATTTTGCAGATGAGGAAATAGTTTTGGAGTGGCTAGGCAGTCAGTCTATGGTCTTAAGTTTCAGAGATGAGTTTCAAACCCAGGTCTTCTGGACTCTTAAGTCGAGGACTTTGATCTACTATGTCAAGCTGTCTCATCATAGCTCTCTTCATGTAATTGAAGGACTTTTATGTGGAAGAGGGATTAGGACTGTTTTCCTTGATTCTGGAGGCAGAACTAGGGGCAATGGACAGGAAGATTTTAGCTCAGTGAGAAGAAAAACTTGCTATTGATTAGAACTTTCCCCAAACGGAATAGATTACCTCCTGTAGTAATGATTCTTCCCATTTTTAGATGTTTTCAAGAGAATGAATATTGAATGAATTCAGTTATAATTTGGACTAGATGACCTCTTGCTCCCTTCCAGCTCTTGAGATCCTTTAGATATTTACAGATTGCTTTATAAAAAGGACCTCAGATTATATTGAGATATCAGTTATATTTATAGCAAACTTTAAATTTCCTGTGGATACAATTTTGTGGCAAATTTAACTATGAATAGAAAAGGAAATACTCATAAGTTTAGAGTGATGACAAGAAATAAAATCTAGAATAAATTTATAAGATACTTTTCATACAAATAAAAAGGTACATAACATTGTAAAAATGAAAAAGAAGCATATGATAAAAACATTGAATGTAGTTCTCTAGCCATAAGGGGGTCTCGGGTATAAAATAGGCACTTGGATTAAATGTCCCTTTTTAGGAACCTTTCTAGTCTCGATCCTGTTTTAACAAGGCATATTTTAGTTAGGTGCAAAGTTGATGAAGAATAATCATTTTGAATAGAATTTTTGTTTTCAGATCTAAACAGATCTTTTTTGCATGTGTTGCGGATTATGCTTTTCTCCTCCTGAGTTTTTATTGGAAAACTCAAATGTTTTCTCCTATCCATGGTTTTATGCCATTTTTTATGTCTTTAAGTAACTTTCACTACACTCTTGAGGCTGCTTCTGATCTGTGTGTAGGTACTACCAGTCTAATATATAGGATTTTTTTCTTTGGATAAGTATTGATTTTTTTTTCAACCTCATGACTTTAAAGTCTTGAAGTGGTTATTTTTTAATAAATGCCATCTTACACACATGAATTTTTACTAACTGACATAAGATTAAAATTGACAATGTTTGCCCCACAGTACCATTTGAAGTAATTGAGATTTTTTTTCCCTCCTCTTCTGTAACAAAGTAGTAAATACACTGTCACTGTGTTGCTTTTGTTTTTTAAATATTAGTGGAGTCTTGTTTCTTAGGCCCTGCCCCTAGTATAAATATTTCTTTTTCCTCATTTAGGTTATACCCATATGCCATCAGCTAAATCCGAAAACTTCTCAGACTCAAGCCATAGTGAGATTTCATCAAGGTCCAGCATCGTGAGTAATTGTTCTATTGACTCAATGTCTGCAGCTCTACAGGAGGATCGATGCTTACCCCAGTCTCTTAGCGGCATGGATTCAGTTGGAACAGCAGAAAAAAAGGAGCACCCTCCAGTGACAACTGACCATAGCCAGCATGTGATTGGGTGAGCTGCTTTAATAATGTGTTGGCTGCAAGAGGCAGGGAACCTCTAGTAGACAAAGTCATGTATTCATCAGTAATTTTAAAGAAGGCTGATTCAGTGTCCTTGATTGGTCAGTCAACCAAATGTTGTTTGAGTTTTACGAGAACAAGAAGGAAAGTGAAAGTTCTAAACTGTTAAATATTTTTCAATCCAGTATAAAGGTTCTTAGCCTTTGGACAGTCAGATTATTGAAATGAGCAAAACAGGTTAAAGATGTGCTGCTTAAAACTGGGTATGCGGTATTGCTATTATCTCTAAAATCTGGTTGTTGTTTTTTAAAGGACAAATTAATTAAAGTAGAATTAAATACTGCTCAGTAATTTTTTTAACATTTCTAAAATACTCCAAACTATGATACTCTCTGAATACTATAATCACAGAGACCAACCCAGAATTTTATTCCATTGACTTATTGAGGAGGAATATACCAATTACAAGCCACATTTTTTCATTTGATTTTAAAAATGTTTTAATGCTGATTTTCAAGGTAACCCTTATGCATAGTTTTAAGGAATGCCATTTTGATCAGTGATGCTATCCTTCAAATTTCTTTCTGTTTTAATATTCAAACTAAATGCCATTAGAAAATTTAGAGATATCTTTTATCGTTCGCAGTTTTACTAATCATACTTTTATGAGCTTATTTTGTCATTCACAGTTGTACTTGACACACTGCTAAACACCTCACAGCAATGTAGGTACATTCATTTGAAAAGATTTCTTTTAAACTAGTAAACAAGGAAAGAGGTTTTCATTTTTACCAGAAAAACAAGGCTTATTGTTCACATGTATATTGTTTCCATCTTTAGATGGACACTCTCGAGGCCTTCTGTAGTTAAGAGTTTAGCTGTTTCATCATCTGTGAGCACTGAGGAGATTTCTCATGAACACATCACCATAGAAGCAGCTGACAGTGGCCGTGGAAGTTGGACTTCATGTTCAAGTAGTTCCCATGACAACTTCCAGAATATTCAGAACCAGAAGAGCTGGGACCTCTTAAATTCTTATCGACACACCCATTTGGATGTCCCCATTGCTGAAGTGGAACCCACAAACTGTGAGCCTTATTTGTATCTAGAGGGCTACTCTCAGAGGAACAGTCAGCCTAAAGATGGCACAGAATGGGTGCAGTCAAGGCAGAGCTGGGCCTCCTCCAGCTCTCTCTCAGACACATATGAGACAAACTATGGGACAGTGAAGAGGAGAGTGGTAGAAGATTCCACTGCAGAGCCAGAGGAGGCTTTGGACTCTCATCCCAGCACTGATGCCACATATAAAACAGTTACATCCAGTACAGAAAAAGGCTTGATAGGTAAGTGGTGTGTTTTTTTTTTTAATCTTTGTAGCACCTTCTCTGAAGTGATTTGGAAATAATGTTGGCAGATTTTGGCTCCATCCATCTCTCTGGATGTTGACAAACAAGTACCTTAGAACTTGGGTAGCAGTGGGGGGAAAGCATGTTTAAAGTCCTCAGCGTGGCTGCCTTATTATGTAATAAAAGCCACATAAGTCAGCTAGCATTAAGTGTCTGTGTGCCTGCAGCTTTCAAAATCAGAGTTTGCCTTTTAGGAATGTGCCAGCAAATGCCCTCCAGGTAAAATGGCAGTAGTTGCATACTACATGCCTCTTATTTCTTGGAAGTTGAAGAGTAGCTTCACTGCTGTTGAAACTCAGAGAAGGAACACCATGATATGTCTTTCCTTTTTTCCATTTTCATGTTTTTATTTGACCTTTATATGAAATGAGTTATTTGTATTTAGTAGAAATCTTTTTTTTACTCACTCCCACTCTTCCCCTTGCATACAAACATTTTCAGAGTCCTCTCAGATTAGGCCTGAATAATTGAAAGGAAAAAAAGTGTCAGGGGGTAAAGAAAAGGGAAGTATTTTTAAAAAATATAGCCAAGTCTATAGGCATTTAAAAAGCTCTTGCTATATGCCAGAGACTAAGAAAGGAAAAATCAATCCCTGTTCTCAAGGATCTCACAGTCTCTTGCAAACAGCTATATACAAACAAGCTGTAGACAGGATAAATTGGAGATAATCTCAGAGGAAGGCACTAACATTAAGGGGAATCACTACAGATGGCATATAGAAGGTATGTTCTTAGTTGAGATAAAGAGAGAAAGAATGCCAAACACGGGAGACAGCCACTGAAAAAACACATAGCCAAGAGATGGAGTGTTATGTTTAGGGAATGGCAAGGAGGCTGGTGTCACTGGGTTGTAGAGTGTGGAAGAGGGGAAGGTGTAAGAAGGCTGGAAAGTTAGTAAGGGGCCAGGTCATGAAGGGCTTTAAAAGACAAAAGGAAGATTTTGTATTTGTTCCTGGGTGTAACAGGGAGCTGCTGGAGTTTATTGAATAGGGGTAGATTTGCTTTAGTCAAGGGAACTTCATTTCCCCGAAAACAACTTTATTACTATACTAACGCTGAAGCACAAGAGACTGGGAAGGTAGGTGACAGTGGGTAGAGTTTTGGGTCTGAAGTCAGGAAGACTCATCTTTGTGAATTCAAAAGAAACTTACTAGCTGGGTGACCCTGGGCAAGTCACTTAGCCCTGTTCGCTTCAGTTCCTCATCTGTAAAAAATGATCTGGAGAAGGAAATAGCAAACCATTTCAGTATCTTTGCCAAGAATATCCCAAAATGGGGTCACAGAGTCAGACATGACTGAAACGACTGAAGAACAACCACAGAATTACTCAAGCAAGCCCCTCTTGGATTTAATGTTGCTCTTTCTGGCTTCTTAGGGGGGAAAAGAAACTTGATTAGTAGGCCTAAAACAATTTTAACACACTTTCCTAGTCTACGGCATATGCAGGGTGCCCTAACATTCATGCCTATACCAGAAGTTACTCATGAAAGCTACGCTAACTTATTATTCAGGTATTTAGCCATCCACTGCATTTTCCTACCTGTATCTCTCCTGCTCCTCATTCCCGCTCCCCATTTTACTCCAGTTGAGGAAGTATCCTTGAATACCATAGCACCCCTGCCACTCCCCTCCCCTTTTATAGCTGACATTCCCATTAGTGCTTAATGTATTCAATGAATTCTACACAGTATTTATAATTATGCCAAATAGGCATTGAAGGTCGAATTCTGCTATCAGCATGCGAAAAGAACAGAGGTATAGTGTTTTATCCATTCATTCAGTGAAGAGTTATTGAAGCTTATTATATGCCCACTGTAGGGGGAAGTAAAGATTGTGACATGCTTTGTACCCTCAAGCATTTTATAGACTTTGGGTGAAAAAAAACATACTTAGATAAAAGAGGTTAATCTTGCCTTTTCCTGACTTTCTCAATGATTGGGGGTGCAAATCTTTTTGTGGCTCAGAGTAAACTTCCCTTATCTCAGACAGAAAACTATTCTTAGGCTGTGTATGGTACATGAGATTAATTGTTCTGTAGGGCAACAGGCATCTAGAACTGTCCAGTGAAAGTGACTTTGGCATCTGATATAACCCCTTCCCTCTCCCCCCCCCCAAAAATCTTGAAGTATATAAATAAAGAGAAACTGGCACTGGATTCCTGGCCAACAAGACATTTATACTTCCCTCCACAAAACATCCTTCAGGAGAAATACGGTCTCTTTGTGACATGTCTGATCTTTTCTTCTTTCACGTTGCCTCAGTGGTTTTTGGAACCTGATCCCACTGATATCAGTCAACAAACATTTATTAGGTACCTACTAAAAGCCATAGGCACCATATTAAGTGATACTTATGCAAATACAAAGAATGAAACAATCTCTACTCTCATGATGCTTATATTCTATTGATTTAGAAGTATATATATATATATGTATGTATATATATGTATATATATGTATGTGTGTGTATATGTATATGTATATATATATATATATTGAATGCTAGTCAGAAAAAAAATGCCCAGTGCTTTGAGGTTCTTAAAAGGATGAGATGAATTCAAGGCTTAATGAACCTTCTACTTCAGTTCTTCCATCGCAGCTACTTTTAGAGGTAATTTGTTTTACTTTCACTTATTAGAACAGTGCTCTATACCTCTAAGATATAAAACTGAATAGTTAAATGTATTTTCTTAGGGTCCTAATATGCAATAACCTTCCTAAAGAACTAGATATAAAATCTTTGGCTTAAGCCCTTTTCCGGACAGTATTAGAAAATGTGCTTTTTAAATCTCAACAAATTAACGAAGTAATTTAGTGAAAGACTTCCATCTCTACATTTGTTTCACTAATAATTGGTTTTGAATAAGATGCCACACAATATAGTCACTATTTGTTTTGATTTGATTAAATGACTTAATTTTTGTGATTATCCTGGGCGAGGATTAGATAGGGGAGAATCGTCAACATATAAATATAATTATTGACGCTTTTCAGCCCAACTAATCAAGAAGGATGAAATTTTATGTTCACTTTGATATTTCAGTAATGCTTTATCTTTACCTTGTTGCCACATAAGTGATTAGTTCTTTTAGTCCCCCTAAGTGACTAACTGCCATATGTACATGAGCAAAAGATGCAAAGCCCCTTTTAAAGATTTGATTCTGTGCTTTGGACTTAATCCCCGTGTTCTACTGTGTTTTTAGCCTGACAGTTTTACCTTCCTTTTTGAAGTTTTGATGTAGAGCATTCAATCTGCAAAACTCACTGACGGTGTAAGGGGATCATGTAGAGTTGAGGAAGAAATTTTATTAGCTGATGATTCTTTTTCTAGTAAAAATAGGAAATTATTAATTTGTTTTTCTCCGAACTTATTAGAAAGCAGGAGGATCTTTTTTGGAATGGAATAGTTACATAGTAGAGGTGCATACTGGGACCCTAATCTGTATTGTGTTTATCAGAGGCTATTTATACACTATTCACTATATTATTTGAAAGCATGACTAAAAAGAGCATATCATGTCTTTGGAGGGGGAATCTGCATTATTATGTAGGAATTTCATTATCCAGTGTTCATGCAGATATGTGAGTGCAGAAACAACCAGTCTTGTGAGAAATACTATTTTGATTTACTGATTGTAGGACACTAGTGTTACTCTTGATTACACACAAGTATTCTAAAACAGATGAAAATTCCTAGAAGTAAAAAAATCTTCATTATATTTGATGTTTTAATGGAGGAGTGAACATTCCTTTCAGTTTTTCGGCACCAAAAGGTTTTCTTTAAATATTTCATTGTTGGAGAGCATTTTTGAAACCAGGGTTTTCAATGGGGGAGGGTTGTCATTGATGTAATCTCTTGTAGTTCTTGATAATTCTACTTTATACTATGGTAAGAATCAGTAGAGTTCCTTTTCAGTAGGCATTTAGTATCGTTTTGAACAAAAAGATGGTTTTTAAAAATTGAAAACAAAAATCTACCACTATCATTATATACTGAGGTTTTTTCATTTGCCTTTTTAATCATTTTTCCCATTGTAACATTTTGCTTTTCTTTAAGTTTGTTTTTTCAAATCTTATTTCCTCATTAACATTTCCATTGCTTATTTCTTATGCCAGTGTACTGTGTCACCTCACCTAAGAAGGACGATAGGTATAGGGGGCCACCTCCCACCCCACCAGGATACATGGGGATTTCTTTAGCGGACATAAAAGAAGGATCACCCCACCACCCACACGTAAAACCTCCAGACTATAGTGTGGCAGTACAGAGGTCAAAGATGGTACATAGCAACCTCTCTAGACTTTCATCAGCCTCCCTCGTTAGTGAACCTATGGCCTGTATTTCATCGAAGATCCTATCTCAGCCGCAGTGGCATAGTCTGCAGCCATCCCATCCTAAACTAGCCGATGTGACTGATGCAGATAGTGAAGCAGATGGTATGTTGACAAACTACCTTTGATTACTATTAAATAGATTTTTATGCAAATAAATCAATTCTTACAACTGTATGATTTTTCTGCTTTAATTTTTCTTACTCATTGATGGTTTTGTAAACTATGATTTTGAAATGTATTTTTAAAGCCTCTCAAAAAGTATGTCAGACTCTTGTATATATGGAGACAACAGGTGGACTTCAGGGCTTACACCAAGTACTGTTACCTTTTTTATAATAGTGTTCATACTAAGGTGCTGTTTTGGGGAGTAATCATCTCAAAAGTTTTGTATTATAAAAATGAATAAAAAGTTGTAATACAAAAAAAAAATTGTAATGCAAAAATTTTGTATTACAAAATTGATTTATTATACTGGTATCATTATGAGAACCTTAAACAATAATCTTTTTGTTGTTAAAAATCATTTTGCCTGACAGTTACAGATCCCTCTGAACTTGTGTTGTACAATTGTTAGCATTACTGTATGTCAAGAGGCAGCTAGGTGTCCCAGTGAATAGAGCACTGGTCCTAATATCAGAAGGATCTGAGTTCAAATCTATATTCAGACATTTACTAGCTGCCCTGGGCAAGGCACTTAATTGCTGTTTGCCTCAGGTTCCTGGACTGTAATATGGGTATAATAACAGCATTTCCTTCCCAGGGTTGTTGTAAGGATCTAATGAGATAACATCTGTAGTGCACTTAACACAGTGGCTCTAATATAAACACCAGTTTCTATTGTTTAATATTGTCATTATCCTCATTATTATCATTGTTCTGCATTAGGCTGTCACAGCTATCAGTCATCACCTTAAACTCCTGAACCTGGTAAATCTCTTCCCTACTCCCCAGTGGGTAAGCCCTAAGTACAAATTTTTCAAAATGTCCACTGTTGAAAATCAATATTATAGATATTTTTCTTTAGTATTAAAACTCTTGGCTGGTTTCCCCTGTAGGCTTTGTCCAAGTATAGTTATAGTTTGAGAAATAGCCTACTTTTTTTTAAACCTATTTTTTTTGGTGTGTGTGTTTTCTAAGCACAATTGTAGTAATGATGAAATCTGGGCCTTTGAAAGTTATTAATGTTGGAATCAAATAAGAGGAGGTTGGCTTATTTTCATTAATATGGTTGTAGAAAAAAATATTTCTTAATTATTTAACATCTACTTTTTTCCCCTCATTTTCAGAAAATGAGCAAGTTTCAGCAGTCTAGCCTTTGGGGAAGTCATCTCGAAAACAAGTTCGAATCAAAGTACTTTGGGAAGAAGGACCTTAAGATTCTGTTAGCCAGTGCTGACAGCTTGCTGCTACTACACTAAGAAATTTTTAGTGCCTGTGTTATGACCAGTGAGGTGGACCTGGCTAAATTGTGCCTCAATTGCATGTCGTCTCAACAGCCCGTGAAGTCCATGCTTCCGTGTGACAGAGCATCCAGTCTGCAAAACTCACTGACACTGTACATTGATCTAAGTGTCCCAAGTGTCTGTCTACACACTAGGCCTTCGTTGGGATAATCAATTTTGAGAACCACTCAAAGTGTGGAAAATCGTGTTTAGCATCATATAGTATTTCTATGGATTTCTCTTGAAAATTATTTTAAGGTAACATTATGGTTTTCCAGCCAAGAATGTTAATTTCATGGACCTGTTGGACATATGTTATTTCCATGTCCATATTTTCATGCACAAAATCAAAACTTCTGCCAAAAACCAAGGACTTCGCAGTGGTGTATGAATAATAATTTATTAACTAATTGAGAGTTTGTAGAGTTTTCTTTATTTGTGTTTGAGTGTTATGCTCTGGTTGGCTTATGTGTATGTTTAGAAGGAAATTAAAAATTAGACTCACTTTAACTCTTCTTAGGATAGCCAAACAAGTGTCCTTTAAAGCAAAGCTTGTGTTCCCCAAGGAAAAAGCCAAGGAGTACAGATTATAGCATGGTTATATACATAACTAAAACTGAGATATACTCTGAGTGGAATGGGAACACTTTTTTTGTTTGTGAACATAGATCAGTGAAATGTTGCCATCTTGTAGTCCCAGTTTGAAAAGTTTGGTGAAGCTGTCTTTTTTTAAAAAAAAGAATCTAGATAAGAATCAATCAGTAAATATTTATTAAATGCCTACTACGTGCCAAGCACTGAGCTGGGCCCAGGGGATACAAATACAGTGAATACAACAATCACTGACTCTCAAGAAACTTAGTTTCTGATGGGGGGAAATCATTACCTTGAAGTCTTAGAGATAACCAGATTATTAAAATGGAGGTGCTCAAATGCATGAAACATCTCTATGACTAAAACGCTATAAGCTTAGTTAAATAGAACTCCGCTGTTTCTGAAGGTAAAAAGCAGCCTGGCAAATATACTTTAACTGGGAGTATAAAACAAGTAGGTCATGGTTTTGAATTGGGCTTTCGATTCCAGATAATCATTTTGGGTACCTACAGAGAAGCAGAGGGGAAATGCTGTCTACTAAGCCATTCAGTGCTACAAAAATATTTGAAATGGAATCGCTGCATTTTTACCTATTTCTGATAATTTGCAATTATCATTGGGTTTCATTTTATTGGTATGTATGCGTTTATGTATAGCAGCCCCACTCTCAGGTGGCCTGTTTTAAAAATTTAGCCAACCAAAGTATATGCTTGTTTATTTTTTGTTGGGAGAAAGGGGAGACCCAAACACGGGGGTGTTAAAATGAACGTGCTTGTTCTTTCCTAGTGTAGCACTCAAAGATCCATTCCAGTGACTTAATTGGACATGAATGTGTTAATATAGATTTGAACATGTAATTGTACATTTCTGTGACCTCATTTACAAAGTGGGGTAGGTTTTTAATGTTTTTTACAAGCTGGGCGAAATGTTTTCTACATCTTAAGTTAAAAGTTTTTAAAGTTATTTTATATTATTTCAATTTTATAGTGTGCAAGGTAAGTAAAGTAACATATTCAGAAAGTTACACGAGTACCAAAAAAACCCACAAAACTCCAAAGCCAATCATGTGCATTACCCAAATAAATTTTGGGCAGAAATTGGTTCATATTTGAGTGTATGTTGTTAACCGTGTTTTCATCTGTGACTTCTTGTGTAAATGTTACTCTCAGTAGGACTGTCTTGCCCCCTTCTATCCTTTCCTCTCAAAGCCCCAAGTCAGTACAGAGTTCTAAATGACATTTGTCTCTTTCCTTCTGTAGGGCTTACAGTTAATCTTAAGGAAAGCAAAAAAGAAATCCATGCCTAAAAAAATATTTTGCAGAAATCATAGCTGATACCTGAAGCTCACATATTTCTTTCTTAGAGTCAAGAATTCTGGATTAGATTAGCTGCTGCAGTAAGAACGTGACGTAACAGCTTTTTTGCCCTTATGGATTAGGAATAACATTAAAATAATATGGGAAATAAATTACATGCTTTAAAACAATGTTATAGTCATCCGACTGATAAAGAATTAATATTTAATCAGGAAGCTGTATATGCACATTGCCTGAAAAGAGGAATATTTTTTTCTTTCACAGACTTCTTTTGCTCCTAGTTTGTGGACCACTTGCCATGGCTAACAAAAAATAAAGCTGTGTTTTTCCTGCAAGGTCTTGTTTAATTAGGGTGCAATATTCAGTAAGCTGTTTTATATCCATTTCCCGTTAGACCTGGGGTTTGTAAAATCTCTTTTTCTTGTTTAGCAGGCTTTTTCATGTGATAGGACATCTGAGTAGGCGTTTTACCTGGATAGAAGGTATTTTTTTGTAAATCAAGACAGTCACATGAAAGGGACTGAGAAGCAGGTGACTTTCTGTGCTTCGGATTCAGGGTGGCTTGCGGCTGCCTGGCTCAGTCAGCTGTGCACATTAGGGATTCCAGTGATCACAGTGATCAGGGATGGCAGGTAACTGTGTTGTAGTCGTGTGTGGGTTTGAGAAGTAATTACTTCCTTTTTTTTTTTAATTTGATTTTAGGGATTATTTTAAGTTGGTTTACAGTTTTTCACTTTCTTGGTTCGTCACAAAGCCATAGTGAGTGAAGCCAGTGACCTTGTGTGTCCCATATCCCCTGTCTGGTTTCTTTTGACTTCTTCCAAATTTCTAACTTCAGCCAAGAGATGAACATGCCTCTCCCTTCCCTTCTTACTTCACTAGAGCACTGCTATTTGGAGGAAGTGCATTAAAAATCCCCGATGTGCCAGATGGGGCCAAGAAAGCAATTTAATTTCAACCAAATAGTTTCTTAAAAATAAAAGTTTAAGGAAAATAAGTAATTCCAAAGAGCATCTTAATTTAAGATTAATATGATTAGTGTTCATTTTTCAAGTAGATGCTCAGTATTTGGAAAAATGACTGATAAAAATACCCACAAAATTAGTTTTAGCAGAGTGCTAAATTGCAAAGGAAATTCAATAACGTTCTAATCTTAAAACTCAGAATCTTAGAGTAGCAGGACTTAGGGATGACTCTGCCTGGCTTGTGAACATGAACCTAAGGACCCCTTGTAGTTATGTAGATCCCCTCATGTGCAAGATTGATTAAGTCCTTGTAAAACATTTCATCCCAAATCAGGAATGGAGGGAAAGCATTCTTATTCCATTTATCTTAAAAGCAATTTGATTGCAATGGACTGATAACAATTTTGTTGTCTTTTTAAGCTTTATTGAACATTAGAAATAGTTTGAGAAATCCATTAACTTAAACTGATTGGGAGAAAAGGGATACTCTGTTTAGAAAAGCTTCCCAATATATTTAAAAATTAAAACTTGAACACCCAGTTCAGCTTTAGCTTAGGTTGTGCTTTTCGTGGCTTTTATTTTTGATACACATGGAATGCAGTTTAACTTGGTATTATAAATTCTAAATATGTGAGAATATTGGCAAAAAAAACTGCACAGTTGAAATAATACTCCAATAGCAACTGTACTGCACAATTCAGTGATTGTAAAGTATTCTGTAACAAGCAATGTTTGTCTCCTATTTTTTGATACCTCTTACACTTATGTCTTTTAGAAAGACAGTGCCTCTGTATGCTTTTTGTATTTTTACTGAGTGATTGTAAATATTTGTTATATTTTTGGTTAAGAGAATGTTTAAAAGTAATGTTTATTATCCAATCTACTAATATGTTGTTGAAAACAATAAACAATATATATACATTAAGATTCACTGGACCTTTTTTTATATAGATTACATAGATATTAACTCTGAAATCAAATAGTAAGAATTGACTGGTGAACTTCCTTGTGTATTGGTGCTATCTCTGAGATTCTAAAACCCTTATAGATTGTATTCTTTTCAGATAGTATATAGTGAGCCACTAATTGTCATCTTGTTATCACTGATGTGGTTCTTTCATATTGGACTGAGAGTAGGTTCTCTGTCTCTGTAACTATTCTTTCTCATTCATTCGAACTCAGTGTTCTCCCTTTTCTGTCATATCAGTCGGATAGCCAGCCCAATGAGTTTTAGTATCTTAGTACATAGGTGTATGTATGTATGTATACACCTGTAAATGTATAAAGATAACGAAGCTGAATTATTTAAAGATGGATAATGAATTGAGTCAGAATATAAAAGGAGAGAGTGGGCTAGCTTGCAAATAGGAAATTGCGTTGGACTTTTAAGAATCCCAAGTTGCCCCCTAGTTGAGATAATCTTTTGAACACAAATGTTCTTTCAGAGATGGCTCTGTAGTTTTAAGTCTTGAAATATCACAATCTCTGAAGAGTCAAAATTTCTGATGACGTATCCTTGAAGGTAATAGGGAAGCATATTAAAAACATCCTTTTTAGTCTCTCCAGAAATATTTTTAAAAATGATTTCTAAAATCCTTTCCAGACTTTTCCCTTGAAGAAAGTAGGTAGAAAAAGAGCTAAGGCCTTCCTTAGGGAAGTGAATTAATCTTGATAAGCAAACTTAATTCAAAGATCATTACCTTCTCCACCCTTGAAGCAATTCTCTGAGAAGAATACCATGGATTCCTCCAAGGCTGTTGGTCAGGAGGAATGGGATGTTTGAAATGTTAGCCCCAACTGTGTGTTACATAGTGTGGTTTTCATTCTCCAATAAATGTTACCTAAAATCATCTCGGGACAGAGAGTCATGTGAGTGGGAAGAAGGGGGACCATTCTAGTTTAGACATCCTTCTCCGAACTAGAAATGTCTTGTATATTAGATTGTTAAATTGTTTCTGGAAAACCTAAATCACAGAGTACAGTATTGGTATTAATATTTTTGTTTACACCTGGTACTGTTTCACATATTTTTGTATTTCTCATGCTGAGCATATTGTAGATGTTTAATAAATGCTTGATTGATTTCAGGTGACCCAAAATGGAAATGGAAAGGCCCATTGTGGGTGCAAATAGAAATAATAATAGTAATGATAATAATAATATTTATATGGCACCTACTATGTAGCACCTTTATGTAACACCTGCCCCAGGTGCTGTGCTGAGAGCTTTGCTGTCTCATTTCATCCTCATAACAACCGTGAGAGGTAGTTGCTGTTATTATCCACATTTTGCAGATGAAGAAACTGAGGCAGAGTGACTTGTCCAGGATTATGCAGCTAGTAAGTTTCTGAAACTGAATTTTAATTCAAGTCTTCCTGAATCCAGACTGAGGTCTCTATTCTCTGTGTCACTGATGGAATCCTAGCTGTTGCCCCTAGTCTCAATATCCCAACTTCCTCATGTGTCCCATTAGACCAGCAGGCATGATCTGACCACACCATCTAGTTTTAGACATACCACAGGAGCCAGTCAATAAGGAAGTAGCACCAACACAATGCCAAGCAGGATGTTCACCACAAAACCACTGAAGGTACTTTCCCTAAGTAGACACCTGCACAGTAATAGCAAAAACTGACCTTTGGGTAAACTTAAAACATAGAGAGGCATATTATAATATCATTATCTTACATTAATACCCCCTTGAGTAGGCTTTTCTGTATACATTCTGGGTAGCTGCGTGCATAGTTCCACCAAGGCTATAAGACCTCCCCGTATTAGCAAATCCCTCCTATATTTTAATACTCATATATTCTGATATGCTAAAAGCATCATTTGCTCTATAAAAATGCTTATCTTGCCTTGTTAGCCTGTTAGCTCCTTCAAAGAGCCTAGCCTGCTGAGAACGTAATCCTCAGTAAATACCTTCACTTGGTTTGGAGATGGTCTGAGTCTGTAAATTCTTTCAAAATGACTTTGTAACACACCTGGATACCCCAACAACAGGAAGTGGAATGTTGCATCTTTGGTCTTCTGGAACCAACACTGTTGACTGCATTCATTCTGAAATTTTTATTATTTGTGTCTTTGTGTTTGTGTGTGTGTATATGCCTGCTGTTACAAAAAGTACTACTACTAATAGTTTGGTATCTATGGAGGAAAATAGAATACAAGCTCTTGGAGAGTAGCAACTGTATCATTTTTTATCTTTGCATCTCCAATGTCTGGCACATTTTGGGCACTTGGGAATGCTCGTTGGATGAGTAGCCTTTTGTCATTGATTTTCTTGGGGTTATATGATAAAAGACCTATTGTTAAAACTATTGACTGAATTGATCTCCTTGCTGTTCGAGAGACTCTCAAAAGTCTTCTCCAGCACCACATTTCAAAAGTGTCAGTTCTGTGGAGCTCAGCTTTGCTTATAGTTCAACTCTTACAGCCAAATGTGGCTACTGCAAAAATCACAGCTTTGACTATACAGACCTTTCTTGGCAAAAAGATGTCTCTGCTTTTTATTGTACTTTCCAGATTTGTCATAGCTTTCCTTCCGAGGAGCCAAGTGTCTTTTAATTTCGTGGCTACTGTTGCTGTCTGCAGTGACCTTTGAGCCCAAGAATATAAAATCTGACACTGCTTCCATTTCTTCTCTACTTGCCAGGAATTGATGGGATCAGTTGCCAAGATCTTAGTTTTTTTTGATGTTAAGCTTTGAACCAGTCTTCATATTCTCCTCTTCCACCGTCATCAAGAGGCTTCTTTATTCATCTTTACTTTTTGCCATCAAAGTGGTATCATCTGCATATCTGAGACTTTAGGTATTTTTTCCAGCCAACCTTAATTCCAGGTTCTGATTCATCCAGCCTGTCATTTCACATGATGTACTTTGCATATAAGTGAAATAAATAACGTGATAATATACAGCCTCATCATCATGCTCCTTTTTCAGTCTTAAACTAATCAGTTGTTCCATGTTTGGCTCTAACTGTTGCTTCTTGGCCTGCGTACAGGTTCCTCAGGAGACAAGTAAGATGATCTGATATTCCCATCTCTTTGAGGCCTTGTTGCATTTTGTTGTAGCCTAGCAAGTCAAAAGTTTTAGTATAGTCACTGAAGCAAAAGTAGATGTTTTTCTGGAACTCCCTTGCGTTCTCCATAATCCAGCAAATGTTGGCAATTTGGTCTCTAATTCCTTTGCCTCTTCAAAAACCAGCCTGCTCACTCTTTTTGTGGTGGCAAAGAATTGGAAATTTAGGGGACACCCATTAGTTAGTGTAATGTTAATGAGTTATGAATATCTTCCCTGCCCATTAATAGGCTTCCCACAGAGCCCATTAAGAGAAGCTTGCTTAGGGGAGGCTTGCTTGTAGAAAGGCTTTCATACTTTTTGCTAATTTCTAATTAGGCACTGAGTCATGAGGGTTGTGATGCTTTCTGGCTCTGAGAAGTGTATATATACTCTGAGTTGGTATTTTGGTTTGGGGGTTTGCTTATGAGAAGGACTTTGTGATTCCCTGGTCAGAACTCATGAGTAGCCATATGTTCAGACTCCCCAACTGCTCAAATGTAAAGGCTTTCTTGATCCAGTGGTGCATGTAAAGTGTATAGCAATATTGCTTTGGTTAAGGCAGTTAAGAGCCCTGTCTGTTGGTCTTTGCGCCAATTTCTGTGCTTGTATTTTCTCTGATGTTCAGGGTGCTGACCCTTCCCCTGAACTAGTGAATGTAATTAAAAGTAAGATTGTTAACCTCTTTTTGAACAGTCTTTCCTAGAAAAGCAGATCTAAGAACCCGTGCTAGCAGGCCATCTTGGGTATGCTGGGGTGTTTACTGTTACATAGGGAGTAGTCGGTCAGAATCTGCAAACTAAAAGGAAAGTATGAGGACTGGGATGATTGTCCGTTGTTTCCAGTTGTGGTGGCTATGGTTCTGTGGAGCCCCAGGAGCAGCAGCAGCCTGAGGGGAAACAGGCGAGTAGCAGTGATGGGAGCAGTTTCCCCAGTGCCCAGCGCAGGGCTCCTGGGAGATAACCTCTCCTTCCCCCACCCTACCACACAAGCGCTCCTGAAGAGAGAGAATGGAATAGCAGCTATGGGAACAAAAGAAGCCTGTGGGAGGTGGGAATGACCAGGGCCAGAGCCAGTGCTCAGGTGGAGCAGCCCCACCCCAGACTGTGAAGTGTATTGTATTCAGAGCCCAGGCAGGAGCAGTAAGAGTTGTAACAGTGTTGCTAGCAGCTACTGTGGCTGTGTAAGACCAGTAACACCAGCACACAGAAGGGCTGCCAACAAAGGTTCTTTGATCTGCTTTTCTAAGGAAAGCAACTTTAATGGATTAAAAATCTCAGTTTAATTAAACATACATACATCATTCGCTTAGTTCAGAGGGAAAAGATCAGCCCGCTGGACTTCAGGGCAAATACAAACAGAAATTACAACCATATATTATAAACAGAGCAAATAACACAAACCAGTCTATCCGTAGCAATACAGTTACCAGAGAAGCACCAACATCTGGGTTACCAAAGCCAAGGGGGCTGTTTCAACAGCTTGCCCAGAGTCTCATCACTGTTTCAATGAGTGTACCCTCAAAGGCAAAACACCAACCTCAGAGCTCTTATACTCTGTTCAGGACCCTGAGGGCTGAGGCCAACTTAGTGTTTAGGGTGTGGGAAATTTCTTCATTCACTAGTACCATATATACATTTCAGCGACTCCCAATTACTTTAGTGCTGAGGAACACTCCAAAACAAAAAAGATCCCACTTTACCTGCCCCGTTCAAACAAAGGCCAGACTTAAAGGCACTTGATAGCCTTAGCATCCCAAAAGAGAAGACCAGCAAAAAGTCCTGTCCTGATTACCATTACAAGAATTTGGAATGGAGCCCTGGAGCAGGAGCAGAGAGCTGCCTGAGTTTGGACCTTGGAGAGGTGACAGCAGGAATGGAGAGCTACTTGCATGCTGACCCAGGCAAGAGCCAGGAGCGGTTTGCCACTGCAAGAGGAAGAAGCCCCGAGACAAGATAAAAACTTTCCGGCAAGGCAGGAATGCTGACCGTGCCTTCCTGCTGCATCTCCCTGGGATGCTTTAGGACCCAGGAAGGGTGGAGTTGTCTATAGTGGGTGGGGGAAAGTGCTGTGGACCCCCGAGGACCCACCTTGGTAGCTTTGTTGCCCAGCCGCCCCTCAGAACTTGGAAGCAGGGGCTGGAGCAATGTTAAGACTGGGACTTGGCTCATTAGAGCATTCACCTGAGAGTGCCAAGAGGAAGCTGGCATTGTGGGGAGAAGGACACACCCCAAAGAGAACTTTTACTGGGATATTTTTGTTTTGGATTGAGGGAGGAGGAGCTGGTTGTTCACTCTTCAAAGATTTTGCCCCCTGAAGAATGTATAGGGTGTGGAGTATGTTACGTTATATACCTTTGTGTTTGTTTAAGGCCATGTGTCCACTCTGGTAATGAGTTATGATGCTATGTATTTTGCAAATGTGATGTGTTCATTTTGTGGGAATTATGTTGATCCGATGAGATATTAATGCCTATCCAGATACAAGTTGCCTGTGTAATGGACATGTCAGATCTTGGGGCCAAATGTAATGTTAATGGGATATAAAGATCTTCCCCTCACATGGAGCTCATTAAGGGAAGCTTGCTTAGGGGAGGCTTGCTTGTAGAAACGCTTTCACTCCTTTTGCTAATTTCTAATTAGGCACTGAGTCATGAGGTTTGTGATGCCTTCTGGCCCTAAGAAGTGTATATAAACCCTGAGTTGGTATTTTGCTTTGGGGGTTCACTTATGAGAAGGACCTTGGGATTCCCTGGTTGAGACTCTGAGTAGCCATATGTTCAGTGCCGCCCCCCCTCATCCACCCAACTGTTCAGATGTAAAGGCTCTTTCGATCCAGTGGTGTATGTAAAGTGTATAGCACTATTGTTTTGGTTCAGGCAGTTGAGAGCCCTATCTGTTGGTCTTTGTGCTAATTTCTCTGCTTATATTTTCTAACATTCACCGTGCTGACCCTTCCCTTGAACTAGTGGATATAATTAAAAGTAAGATTGTTAACCCCTTTTTGAGCAGTCTTTCCCAGAAAAGCAAATCAAACAACCTGTGCTAGCAGGCCATCCTGGGTATGCTAGGGTGCTTGCTGTTACATCTGGGGAATAGCTGAACAAGTTGTGGTATATGAATGTAATGGAAAGCTATTGTGCTGTAAGAAATGATGAGAAGGCGGACTTCAGAAAAACCTGGAAAGACTTATATGAACTGATTCTGAAAGAAGTGAGCAGAACCAGGAGAACGTTGTACACATTAATGGCCACATTATGCAATGACTAACTTTGATAGATTTATCTCTTCTTAGCAATGCAAGGATCTGAGATAGCTCCCAAAGATTCAAGGTGGAAAATGCTGTCCATATCCAGAAAAAGAACAGTGCAGTCTGAATGCAGTTGAAGCATATTATTTGTTTTCTCTTTTTTTTTTGTTTGTTTCTTCTTTCTCATGGTTTCTCCCATTGCTTCTAATTCTTCTTTACAACATGACTAATGTGAAAATAGGTTTAATATGAATGTATATGTAGAACCTGTATCAAATACATGCCATCTTGGGGTGGGAGGAGAGGTGAGATGGGGAGATAATTTGAAATTCAAAATCTTACGGAAGCGAATATTGAAAATTAAAAATAAATAAATTTTTAAAAGCGCAGCATGCTGTTCTGGAAATTCTCAATGTACACATTAAAGCTGTGCTTAAGCATAGCTCTCAGAAGCTTAAATATGACCTTACTGGCACGAAATGAGCACAATTGTTCAGTAATTTGAATATTACTTGGCATTGCCAAGTAGGATGTAAACTGATCTTTCAAATCCAGTGGCCACTGTCATGTTTTCCAAATTTGCTGGTATATTGAGTGCTATGCTAATGGCATCATCTTTTAGGATTTTAAATAGCTTAGCTAGCATTCCATCACCTCAGCTAGGCTTATTGTTAGCAGTACTTCCTAAGGCCCACTTGACTTCATTCTCCAAAATGTTTGGCTCTAGATAAGTAAACATGCCATCATAGTTATTGGTGATATTAAGATCTTTCTTTTGTGTATTCTTCCACTCTTCTTAATCTCTTCTGTTTCTGTTAAGTCCCTACCGTTTTTATCTTTTATCATGCCCCTTTTCACGTGAAGTTTTACTTCATATTTCTTATTTTCTTGATGACATCTCTTGTCTTTCCCATTGTTTTCTTCTATTTATTTTCATTATTCATTTAAGAAAATCTTATCTTTCCACTATTCTCTGGAATTCTGCATCCAATTGGGTATATCTCCCCCCACCTTTTTTTTAACCTTTTGCTTTCTTTCCTTGTCTATTGGTAGAGCCTCATTAGGCAGCCATTTTTTTTCTTGCTCCTCGTTTTTCTTTGAAATGCACAATATTATGAACCTCTGTCCATAATTCTTCAAGCACTCTACCAGATTGAATCCCTTAACTTTATTCATCACTTCCACTTCAGGATATTATTCAGGTCATACCTCTATGGTTGGATAGTTTTCCATACTTTCTTCAATTTGTCTCAATTTTACAACAAGCAGCTGTAAGCGTAAGCAAAGTAGATTTTTGTTAATATTTTTTGAAGTTTGGTTTTCCAGGATCCTTGGCCAATAACAATCTCTTGATCCCCAATATTTTGCTTTGCCAATCAGATGTTGAGTCACATAGGTCTTTATGTCTCTGGCTCTGAAAAAATATATATTCTTGGGGCAGCTAGGTGGTGCAGTGAGTAGAGTACCAGCCCTGGAGTCAGGAAGACCTGAGGCCTCAGACACTTGACACACTTACTAGTGTGACCTTAGGCAAGTCACTTAACCCCAATTGCCCTGCCTTCCCCTCTCAAAAAATTTTTAAAAGTATATATCCTGAGAGACTGGCATTTTGCTTGGGGGCTCTTTTGCTTGGGGGCCTGCTCGTGGGAAGGACTTTTTGATTTCCTGGACAGGACTCTGGGTAGCTCTTTGTTAAGGAGCCCCCTGGCTTTGTGAACCTAGATGTTGGTGCTCTCCCAGTCTGGTGATGTATCGCTCTGTTAAGACAGTTGGAGCCCTGGCTCCAACTCTCTGTGCTAATTTCTCTCTGCTTGTATTTTCTCTATGTACAGGGTGCTGACCTATCCCCTGAACTAGTGAATGACCTTTACCTTCTTTACTTACGTGGTTTCATTACGGTAGGAATGTTAACCTTTTTTGAGCTGTCTTTCCTTTATAAAAGCAGATCAGAGGACCTGTGCTACAGGCCATCCTGGGTGTGCTGGGGTGCTTGCTCATGATCTGAGCCACAGTCACCTCCAGCTTTTATTTTAACTGACTGTGTAGAGCTTATCCACCTTTGGCTGCAAAGTGTATCATCAATCTGATGGCTATATTGACTATTTGATGAGATCCTTGTGTAGGGTTGTGTTTTGGGTTGTTGAAAAAGAGTATTTATTATGATCAATGAGTTATCTTGACATAACTTGGTTAGTCTCTGCCCTGCTTCATTTTGTATTCCAAGGCCAAACTTGCTTGTTATTCCAATTATCTTTTGATTTCCTACTTTAGCATTCCAGTCCCTTGTGATGAATGTGACACCTTTTTTTGGGGAGAGGCATTATTTCTAGAAGATGATGCAGGTCTTCATGGACCTGATCAACTGTGGTCTCTTTAGCATTGGTGGCTGGAGCATGGACTTGTATTACTGTGATCTTTGCAAAAGAAAACCCCATGGACAGTACTAAAAGATAAAGAGATGACATCAGAAGATGAACCTCTCAGGTCTGAAGGTGCACAAATGAATATCATGTTTGAATCCAAGGCAAACCCTTCCACATCACTGCTATAGGTAGCCTCCCCTGAATGATACAAATGGGTATGAATCTAAATTTAAAGACTACTTCAGGTTCGAGTGGTACTGAAGTGCCTCTAGTGGCATCAATCTGAATGCCCTTGTACAGTTTTATTTGCACCCCACCAGCCCCCACTGCACTTAGCCTTTAGAGGTATGAAACAGCAACAAAGGCGCAAGCAAGGGCCAGACTCAGAGCATTGAATGGCGCCTTCCCACAGTGTACTCGGCTGCTTCTGGAGAGTGGTAGTGGTGCAGATTGGCGTAGGTCCTTGGGGAAAACAGCTCTTACTGAGTACAATGCAACAGAGAGGTTTGCTCTCCTTTCAGACATGTGGAAGACATAGAGGAGATGGCAGCAGACTGAATATGGGAGGTAAGAGATAGTGAGGAATCCAGGATGATTCCTAGGTTTTGAACCTCAGGGACTGGGAGGATGGTGTTACAATAGGGAAGGTGGGAGGAGGGAGGGTTTAGAGGGAAAGATAATGAGTTCCATTTTGGACATTTTGAGTTTAAGATGTCTACTGGATATCCGGTTTGAGATGTCTGAAAGGCAGTTGCAGATGAGAGATTGGAGGTCAGCAGAGAGGTAAAGGGTAAGAAAGGTAGATTTGAGAATCCTGAGCACAGAAATAGTAATTAAGTCCATGGGAGCTGATGAGTTCACCAAGTAAAGTACTATGGAGGCAGAAGACAAAAGGTCCCAGAATAGAACCCTGAGGGACACCTCAGTGGGTGTGATATGGATGAGGTTCAGTCCAGGAGCAGTCAGGCAAGATGAGAACCAGGAGAGAGCAGTGTCTCAAAAGCCTATAGAGAAGAGAGTAGTGTGGACAGAGTGATCAGGAGCGTTATTAAGAGATCATTGGTAACTCCAGAAAGAACAATTTCAGTGGAGTAGTAAGGTCAAAATCCAGATTGTAAGGGTTTAAGAAAAATGAGAGGAAAGAAAGTAGAGGCATTTATTCTGGATAGCCTTTTTAAGGAGTTAAGCTATGAAGAACAGAAAAGATACAGGACAATAGCAGGGATGGAAGGATCGACTGGGGGATTTGTCAGCATCAGGGAGACGTGGACATGTTTGTAGATAGCAGGGAATGAACCAGTCGACAGGGAGAGATTGAAAATCATTGAGTGGGGCAAGCTGTTGGAGGAGATGGGATGGAATGGAATTATTTGAACAAGTGAAGAAGTTATCCTTGGTTAGGAGTAATTACGATCACCTCATCATGTGAGACAAGGGTGAAGGAGGAGAATGTGGCAGAAGGTACCTGAGTGATAAGAGATGAGGACTAGGGATCTCATGACAAATGGCTTGAATTTTTTCTGTAAGATGTGAGGCAAGGATTTCAGGTGTGAGGTTAAGGGCAGAGGTTGCTGTGAGAGGTTTGAGGGGGGATGAAAAGGTTGGAAAGAGTCACTGTGGAGAGTGGGAGAGTAGTAAGTGGATAAGAGTGGATAGTAAGATTGCCTAGCAGCGATGAGTGCCCAGTTGAGATTGGGTAGCATAAATGTGTAGTGGACTCGGGCAAAATGGTTGCATGATTTTTTTTCTACCTTCATTCAGCATTATGTATTATCACCAGGAAGATGGTGGGAGTGATACAAGGCTAAGGTTTGGCAGGGCATAATCAGTTTAATAAGTGGCAAGAGATTCAAGAGATGACAATGTGGAGTTTAATTGGTTCACCATGGGATTAAGATGAGGAAAAGTAGGGAGAATGGTTAGTTCAGGGGAAATGGCCTGTGAGATAATTGAGAGGTCAATAAATTGGAGGCCATAGTATGGACAAAAAGTACTGTTTTGTAAGGGGAGGCAGAGGGAAAGATGAGAAACCAATAGATTATGGTAGAATAAGAGGATTTCAAAATTTTTAAACATGAAGGGGCTATATTTGTAGGTGATGGTAAGATCAGGGGTATTTCCATCTTCATGTGTTGGCTGAGATAGATTGGAGAAGTAGCTCATTGGAGAAGTAGGTCAGTAGGTTGAGATGATGAATGGTTAGAGTGTTTGAGTGTCAGTATGCATTCTGAATTCCCCTAATATGAGAACAGGAATTAGAGAAGAGAGAAAAATTGTGAGTCATGGACCAAACTCATTGAGGAAGGAAGGGGAGTGACTGGTCTGGGAGGTTCTGTAGACAACAACTACCAGGATTTTGATTGAGTGGTAGATATGAATAGCAATGAACCTCAAAGGAAAAGAGATTACTGAGTGATGGATGTAGGGGGAGAAACTGGAAGTGGCAAAGGGGAGCAAAGAGCACTCCAACCTCTCTGCCTTCATTGCTTGATAAGTATTACTAGGTACTATAGGCAGAATGAATTAAGCTCAAGAGAACACCCCAGACGTTGGGGCTCAAGTTGTTCCTCTACAAAATGGTTTGAAGTAGATTACCTCTAAAATTGCACTCAACTTTAACGTGATTCTCGGCATAATATTTGATTGTGTAACAGATTGGTGGGGAAAAAAACTAGCTGTCTGACTTTTTTCCTTATGATTAGCTTTCAGGATGTTCTCAGTGACTAACATGGAGATCTACTGTGGTTTTTGGGGGGGCATATTTACTGTGGTTTCTGCTCTAGACTGCCAGATCTAGTAGAGTTAATTTCTTTGGCTCCTGTCTTCCATCGTCTCTATACACTTAAAAGTGTCACATGCCCTCATTCAATGTTCCTTTGCTCTAACACAGCAAGGACATGGTGGCAGTAAGATTTTCTGGACATGTCCCCCTTTGTCTCCATCTGGAAACATTTCTCATCAATATGTCATCAGGGTTTGACAACTTTGTTGTTCATTTGTTTTTCATTCACATCTGACTCTTTGTGACTTCCTTTGGGTTTTTAAATTTAATATTTTATTTTCCCCCCAATGACATGTAGAATCAATTTTTAACATTCATTAAAAATTTTTTTGAGTTGAATTTTTGAGTTCCAAATTCTCTCCCTTCCTCCCTCATTGAGAAGGCAAGCAATTAAATATAGGTTATTGTAGTAGGAAGGCCGAATTTATGATCTCAAATATAATCATATATATATTTGAATGGTTTGAAACCGCAAGGTATGAGGGATTCTCTAAGTAGAAAGCAACAAAACATTTATTTAGGCCCCACAGCAACAGATCCGCGAACCAGCCTCCCCATTTCAATCATCGTGATCATGAGCTTCCAGGCCCAGTAAGCCCGCCTCACAAGAGTAACCAGGAGGCCACAGAAAAACAAGATAGTATTTAACCTAATCATATTTACTGGCCTCAAATCCTTGCTTGTACTCCTGGGTCTACACACGGGTTGGCTCTGCTTCTGCGGCTTCTGCTTTGGCTTTGGCTTTTTTTTCAGCTTCAGCTGTAGCTGCCTCTTGGTTCACCTTTCCTCGCAGCCGAGCCTCTGGCGTCCTCAAGCCCCACCTGAATGACCAGAGGCAATTGGTTCCTGAGTTGGCCTCTCTTAAGTCATCAATCTACACCCATACAGGTTTCACACCTGATAGGGCTTTGGGCCTGGAGCTTAGCCCTTAGCAAAATTAAATGAAACAGCTGAATCACTCAAAGTAAACAAAAGTCAAACTCCTGAAGTGCTAAGGAGCCCATTTTGCCTTACCCACACAGTTATACATGTGCAGTCATGCAAAATATATCTCCATGTTAGTCATGTCATGAAAGAAAACAGACCAAAACAACAACAACAAAAGTAAAGAAAGGAAAGAAAAAGTATGCTTCTATCTGCATTCAAACTCCATCATTTCTCTGGAGATAGACAACATTTTTCATCATAAGTCCTTCAGAACTGTCTTGGATCATTGCATTCTGAGAAAAGTTAAGTCATTCACAATTCATGATCATACAATATTGCTGTTACTGTATACAGTGCTCTCCTGGTTCTGTTCATTTCACTTGGCATCAGTTCATGGAAGTCTTCCCAGGTTTTTCTGAGATCATCCTACTAGTCATTTCTCATAGTACAATAGTATTCCATCAAAACCAAATACAACAACGTGTTTATCCACTCCCCAATTAATGGATATCTCCTCTATTTCCAATTCTCTGCTACCATTGAAAGAGCTGCTATATCTTTTTTTTGTACATCTAGGTCTTTTGAACCCAAGCCCAGTGTTGACCAAGGGACAGAGCTAGGAGTGAATAAAGCAGGGTCTTTGTCCTAGCTATGCAGCTATATTTCCCGTGCACTTAGTCCAAGAGGCTAAGCAACTTCTACTATAGCTGTTTGTACTTACCTTATCGTATCTCCCTTCCCACCCCTATTGAAAATTCTTTGAGGCTCAGGTGAGATCATTTCTCAAATGCGATTTATGTTCTGTATCCCAACATTGCCCAGAATTTACCCTGTACACAGAAGCAGCTCAAATACTTGTTGAATTGAATTTAATTGACTTGGTCCTTACTTTTTGCCTCTGCAATATGGAGCTAAGTAGTCTGAGAATTAAATGAGAAAGTGCATCACACTTTTTCCAGAATTAGAAAAGGTGACTTTAATGTGAGGGATTTATTATGAATTTGGAATGCCCTACCTCCTGTCTTCCAGAGGTAAATAAAGGGAGAAGCTCCATGTAGAGGCCATTGAATGAGTAATGGTGGGAAGGACATTAGACCAAGTGGGAGGAGGCTGAATTTCTAAAGAAAAAGGAGAAAGGAGAAAGAACCCCTGCCCTGTCAGACAGGGATGTTGAGAGAACAAAAAAGAAACCTTGGTAAAGGCTCAAGTTCAAAGTTATATAAATAAAACTATTTCCTCCATCTCCCCAACAGCCTTACTGTGAGACTCAGATGAGATTGACATATGTAAAGCACTGTATAAATTTGAAAGCAATATAGATAATGGAGCTATATATTTGTCCACATCTGTAGTTTCTTTGATGTACAAGGCTTCTACCAATGAAGCTGTCCTCCAACTTAGAATCTTAGCAAGTAGCCCAGGGACACATAGCTAGTATGTGGCAGACCTGAATTCAGGCTGTCCTGTCTCTGAGGCCAGCTGCCTCTCTAAGTGCTATATTTTCCCATTATTAATCCAATATTGATTACTTGAGCAAGGTTTAAAAGAAAATTAAGATCATCTGGAAATTGACCAACTCTTTATTTGCATAACAGGACTTTCAAAAGAAATCTCTGCAACTTTATTGGTACAACCCTGCCTTCCTGAAAACCCTCCAAAGTGAAACTGGAAATAGGCTGCTGGCCTGCCCTGGACAGCCTAGAAACTTTTTGTTCAGGCTCTGATCTCAAAGACACCACAGGGAGGCAGCATTGCCTGTCACTTGGGGTTCTTCCAGGAAGCTCATTCTGAACATCTCAGAGCCCTGGCTGCTTTAGACATGCAGAGGCCCACAAAAGAAATAAACCAGCAACAAAAGAAAAACTAACTTCTTTGTCATGTTTGTTAAGTGGTCAGTCTGTGCTCTCAGAGTCATAGTTGTAGGTAACTTTGCAGGGACCTATAGCCATTCATTTTATAGATTAAGAAACTGAAGGGAAGACACTTGTTCAAGACTATGTAGCCAGTTTAATGATAGAGCCAGCACTGAAACCCCAGGTCTCTAGTGCTTGGAACAGACAAGACTCTATCTCTCTGTATCTCTCTTTCTCTCTGTCTGTCTCTGTCTCTTCATTACAGTACAGATAAATGGGTAGAGGCAATAGGGTATAATGAAAAGAGCCCTGGATGTGCGTTCAGAGAATCTAGGTTTGAATGCCTTGGAGAAATCCCTTTCTGAGCCTGTTTCCTTATGTGTGAAATAAGAGATTGGACCTTTCCAGTTTTACATTTATGACCTTGTGAATATAGTGTGTAGGGGACAAGATGGGACAGCTACTTAGATTCCCCATATTTTCCATGTTATGCTTGTTACATAGTGCCAGCTCTGGTAGGAGAATAGAATTTGAAGACGTGCTCTCTAGGTTTTTCCTGGACTGACAGCAGAAGGAGCAATGCCTCTGGAGACAGCAGACCTGGGTTCAAATCCTGCCTTGATTACACTGTAAACTTCTTGAGAACAAGGACACATAGTAAATTTTTACTAGTTGCTTGCTGACTTCATGCTTCTGGCACTACCTATATTACTCTCATCTTCATAGACTTTAGTTTCCTTATCTGTGCTATGAGGGGTTTGGATTAAATGATCTCAGAGGTCCCTTTCGGCTCTAGGTTGCACTGATAGCATCCTCTGAACTCATAGGATCCTGGAACATCAGAGGTGGAAGGGACCTTAATTATCTACTCCAGAGGTATCAAACTCAAATAGAAATAAGGCCACTATACTATACTGAAAGATCCGTGCAGTTGTATATTGACTTTAAAAATGCCATATTAACATTATCTGTGTTCTATTTTATTTTCATTTATTTTGTTAAATTATTTCCCCATTTGATTTTTATCTGGTTTGGTCCAGGGATTGTATGCTTGACATCACTGGAGAGTATGCATGCAAATGGCCAGATTAGACTCTGGCAAGTGTTCATTATCTCCCCCTTCCTGTGCTCCTCCGTGTCTCCTGTTTTGTGTAACTTGTCTGGATCATCCTCTTCTTCTCCCCATATACTGTGGATGGGTCTGACCCCTGTGCTGCTCCTGCCTGGAACTGAGAATGCACCAAAGACAGGATCTGAGGAATGAAGGCTACATATCTGGCAGATTTTCCCTAGAGCCTGGTATCTGATCCTCCGGAGTTCCATTGCTAGTGGGCATAGGGAGGTGAGAGTATCTATGAATACAATATATGGGTGTTGTCTCCCTAATTACATTCTGTCCCTCACAAAGGAACAGAGTCCAGGACTGTGCATAAATGGATAAGAAGAAACTATCTTTAGCTTTGATATTAAGGGACACTGTGGAATACCCCTCTACCAAAATCTCTGCATGCAACATTTCCCCTTCCCAATGAGATCAAAGAGGCAAGAAGAGAGTGAGGGGACTTAAGGGAGGGCTCCACTGCTTCAGGGTCCTTTTTAAAATATGATTTCACACCTTAGCATTGTTGAATGAATAAATGAATGAAGGGTTCTGTGTCCTACACAGAAGGTACCTTTGTACCAGTGCTGGGGGTAGACGTGGCTGATTTTATTTGGGGCGCAATATTTAAAATATACACAAGGTGGCACTCCAAGCTAGTTGCCAAATGTACAGAGCATTCTGGCGATACCTAGGTAAGCCATCAGATGGTGCTCCAACTCATGAATATCTAAGCATGCAGGGACTGGATCTAGGATTTTCCCCCTGGTGGGCTTCTCTGTCCTCTTACATGGGATATATGCCTATTCTGAACAATAATTTCATAACTTATGCAATGGCTTTACCCCCCATTCTAATAGGATTGTATTCTCTATTCCAGCTTTAAAGTTTACTCATATAAAAGTTGAGATTGATCAAAATGAACAAGATATAGCTTTAAAAGAAATCCTGAATGAGTAGAGTCACACCACAACCCCCATCCCCTGCCCTCTTTTTGACTATTCCTTGCAGGGCTCAAGGGAAGGATTAGGGGGAGGAACATCACACCCAGCCCACTGGAAAGTGTGCTGGGCTTGGAATCAAAGAACCTGGGTTCTGCTGCTTGACTTTGGACAAATCACTTTATGGACCTCAGTTTTCTCAAATGTAAAAAAGAGGGGTGTTGGATTCAATATCTAAGGTGACTTCCATCCCTCACAAGAGGGAACATTCATGTCTTCATTGTGAAATCACTTTTCATTATATAATAGATGGTCTCAAACATTTTAACGACATTCAAAATACAAAGAAACGCCTAGACTGATGCAGCAATAAGATGCATTAATGAAACTACTTCCTGTTAATTTGAGTTTGAGAGGCAGAAGAATGATGTAGTGGTTAGAGCCTCAAAGCCAGGAAGACTTGGCTTCAATCCCAGGTACATCCCTGGCACATAGTGACCTTGTGACTCTGGGCAAGTCATCCAGGACTCCAGGGCAACTCTCTAATGTTCAGAGAAGATGCTCACCTACAATGGTAGAAGGGATTTCCTCAACCTGGAGTTCCTTATACTAATGAAATTCCAAGTCTAGTCCCAGACACAGTTAACTGTTACAGTGGATATGGCAGTAGACCTGAAGTCAGGAAGACTTGAGTTCAGACCTGGCTTCAGACGTTATTAGCTGTGCGACCCTGGGCAAGTCACTAAACACTGTTTGGTTTCCTCAGCTGTAAAATGGGGATGCTAATAGTATCTACTTCATAGGGTTGTTGTGGGTATCATATAAGATAATATCTATAAAGTGCTTAGCATAGACCCTGGCACATTGTAAGTGCTTAATAAATGCTTATTCCTCTCCCCACCTCCCTGCTTCAACTTTTACAGGATATATTTTTTGTGGTCTAGCAGTAATTCAGTAGCCATTCACAGTCTTTCCTCAACTTACATCCTGGTATTTAAAAACAGCAACAACAACATTAATATACCTGGCCGGTATCTTCAAGAAGTATATTCTTAGGGGAAGTCATAAACTTTTGTGGCTTTACCTTAGACTCCCAGTCAGTGGGGATTCTCTGGCCAACAGGGACAGGGTCATAGAAAGGCAGAATTTGGAAAGATCTTCGATGCTATCCAATCCAACCTTGTTCTTAAAATGGAAAAACTGAGAATTGGACAGGGGATGAATTGTATGATGAGTGAATGGTGGAGCCAGAGCTAGAAACTGGGTCTCCGGCTTCCCAGTTAGAGCTCACCATGTGAGGGGCCCTAGATGGGAGACTGAAAACATGAGTCCTTGTTCTTCAATCCAGAGATTCCTGCTACAAACAATTGAAGTCTGCTGCTGTCTCCTGATCTTGATATCCAATGGATATCAATGGAAATAACTGATAACTTTGAACCTCTGTTCACTCATGGGACCCAGTAGTATTTGAGTACCTACATTGTGTTAAAGAGGAAAGGAAAGACAAGTTGTTACTCCTAAGCAGGGTAAAGTCTGGTTAGGGAGAAGAGGACAAATTTGCACTATAGGGCAGGTAGGAGGAAGGGAGGATTGGGCAGAGAGGACTAGGGGTCAGGGACCTTGGTCTATAGTTACTGGAGTCTCCTGGTATGCCTGCCATAGTTTCCTCCCTCCAAGGTTTCTTGTGGCCCACAAGCACCATAACCTGCTATTACAATGAACTATGCCCCTTTTGGGGGTGATGACATGTTGCATTTGTTGGAAAGAGACTTGCATTCTAGGCTAACTCTGCAGCCTTGTGACCTGGAGCAAGACACCTTGGTGTCTTTATAGGACAAATAAGCAGGTCAGAGCAGATGATCTCTAAAGGCCCATCAGCTCTAGTAAGTTGTGTAAGGAATGTAAGTGTAAGGAGAGGCTGAAGATGGAACGCCTATGTGCTCAGTTGATGCAGTCCTCCACGTGGGAGAGGCAGGAAGATGTATAAGAGAAGGGCCTTGCTCCCTGAGCTGGGCCATGAACTGACATTCTGTAACTGTTGTGGTCTACCAACCATGTGATGAAGAGGCAGATGTTTGATTGATGTGAAGCTGGACTAGGGTGCATTCAAAAGTGAGTAGTCAGCCAGAGCCTGTCCCTAGGCTTTCCTGCCTGCCTGGTATCTTGGTGAGAGACAATGATGTAAGGGGAGAGGCCTGAGTCTTTCCTTGTCTGAGGCTAATATGTGTGGCCTGTGAAGATAGGATTCTGTCCTCTGCCTTTTTTCATTCATTCTTTCCAGTTTTGGGGGAAGGGGCTTGAAGAGGGTTACAACCTTGTGAGCCTCAAAAGATCAGGAGGTCCAAGAGCACAGACCATGCAGGGCTTAGCAGCCAACACCTCCAGCATCAATACCCGAAGGAACGAACGTGGTGACCCAGCCCAACCATTGGGGCTCAGACTCATTCAGCGGTTATGACACATTTAGATGTGAACTTGGTGAGACCAAACTGAATTAAATCTGAGTCCAAGGTGAGGTAAGGAAGATGGGCCCCAGGTGTTGGGGGACAGAATATTTGCAAATCTGTTTTTGATATATCTTTAAAGTAAATACCCCTTTACAAAAGCTGATCAGTGGGTCAAAAAAATTTATTAAGCACTTACTATGTGCCCAGCATTGTGTTAAGCACTAAGGATGAAGATAGTCCCTGCTTTTGAAAAGTTCACAGGCTAATTGGGGAGATATTATGCTAACAGTTATGTACAAACAAAATACATATAGAATAAATCTGAAATAATCAACAGAGAGACGTTAATTAAGTGGAAGTGGAATGTTAATTACTGGCAGATAATAGTGGGAGGAAACAAATTAAAAGAGGAGCTTAAGTGCATAGCAGTAGAGAAAAATCCCACTAAGCCTTCAAGGGTACCACTAGAACTTTGGGGATACCAATAGAACCCTAATGGAGAGATGCAGTGAGCCTTACTTTGGAAGAGTGAGAAAAGAGAATTGTTACATGAGATCAGAATGATTTGGGGCCTCCGGATGGTCACTTAGCATTTCTGACATACGCTTTTCCTGTTTCCTCCAGGAGTAGGACTTGAGAACCTCAGTGTTTCAGTGGCTGTCTCCCATTATAGTTAATCCTTTCCTAAAGGGACAAGGCAGTTTTGTTTTGCCACTTAGGGGACTTCACCCAGACTGTAAGCTCCCTGAGAGCAGTCAAGACGCTTTTTGCCTTTTTTCCCCTCCATCTCATTTAAGCTGGAGAAGAGAATACTGACTATACACAGAACAGATTCTCATCCTGGTTGATTCAGTGAAAAAATAAGACCATGGGCTATGAAATTCTTCAGGAATTCATGTTAGCTACCAAAGGACCTGAGTAGGAGCAAGCCTGTGCAGTGCGATGAAACCTTTGTTTGAGGCTTTGATCACCCAATGAAAGGTAAGGAGACCCCTCAGTAGAACCTCACTGAGATGACTGACAGATATCACTCTGAGGGGGCTGGGAAATATGTTGGGGCTCAGAGCTTGTTGACATAAACATAAATACAAACATTATAATAACGTTAATAACCACTGACACTTTTGCATACATGTCCTTATTTGATCCTCAATAACAACTCTGTTGTAAGTACTGTTTATCTCCATTTTGGAGATAAAGAAATTGAGGCAGAAGGAGGTTAACTGACTTGCCCAGGGTCACATAGCTGGCCAGTATCTGGGGAATGGAGCTGAACACAGACTTCCTTGGCTCTAAGTCTGGATCTTTCTCCACTAAAGCAGACTGACTCTGGGAATACTCAACTTTTTAAAGATGAGGAAGTTTCAGCATTCAGGATGACTTAATTGGCTTAGGCCATTGTGGATTTGAGATGTCCTTGGTTATTGAGCCTATAAAAGAAGGAAAGATTTGCAACAGTCAGTTAAGGAAGATCCAGAAAGAACTGAGATGGGCCAGAAGACTATAAGAAGACTCCCTGAGCTCCAACTCTCTGGAAGAGAATCCTAGACTACCGATGAGGCATGCTCCTAGAGCTGGTAGAAGAGCAAGAGACAGAAGAGCAAGGGGCCACATCTATGGAAGAGCAAGAGACAGAACTATGCTATGAAAGAACAAAACCAGGACTCTGTCCTCCATGACAGAGGCAGCTCTGTTAGATCCCCATGCCAAGACCACCCCTCTCTTTTACTATTGGAGGACAACCTGTTTTCCAGAACTCAGGCCCAGCAAGCAGGCTGTGCCCTGAGCTTGGCATAAAAACAATCCTTTGCACTCACCCTCTGGATGAACTCTGCCGCAGCAAAATCCCAGAATGGTTTCATGCCTGCTTCAGGTGGTCCCTGATCTTGGACAAACACCTGCAAGAACCATCTTCTGGTCATGAAGCCCTGCTGTGCATCAAACTTGTCTCATCACTGCTGTTACCCCTCATTGCCATGGCCAACTCACATGCTGTATGTATCAAGGTTTGGCCTCACCAAAGTGGATCTCTTCCTAGAGGAGGCCCCTTCCACCCGTGTTTCTAAGCTAACTTGGTATTTTAAATCAGGAATAAATATTCAGAGCAGGTGAGTGCAGCCCTCTCTGCCAGGCATTGAGCTCTCCACACTGTTTCCTTTGGTCCAGGCCAGTGTTATTGCTTGGAAGGAGAATATCCTTCAAGGAGAACATCGGGGATTTCAATGTCGGCAGTGTTCTCTCTTATGCTACTTTCACTAAAAGTATGACTCTACTGCCTTCACTTAGTTTTTGTTTTTTAGAATGACTTTCATGTTTTGACTCACTGATTTTTTTTCAAGTTCAGACATGATGTTTGTACTGCAAATTTTTGTTCGTCCTGCAAGACAAATTTTGTGAAAATTTTTTCCTTGTCCAGCGAAGTGTATGTAAAGCAGGTTACTTGTAAACAGAGATTCTACTGTACAAGCAGAGAAGTAAAGAAGGTCATTCACTAGTTCAGGGAAAAGGTCAGCATGCTGAACATGGAGAAAATACAAGCAGAGAGAAATTAGCATAGAGATCCAATAAACAGGTGTTTTGGTAATTAGGCTGGGATCTTTATTTACTGTTTTCTCTTTTGGAGCACTTAGGTAATCAAGTACATTTGATGAGTATGGCCTTTGTTTCTTTGATTAAATCAGAAGTCTTTGATGACCTGCTTACTTCAAGAGAAAGCCTAGTTCACATAGGTCTGGGTTGCGTGGTTGTGGCACCCTTTGACCCTGAACAGGGTGTATAAACTCAGAGGTTAGCTTATCTAGTTTCCCTCCTCCAACAGAATAAAGAAAGTTTTTGCTTATAACCACTGTTAGTTTTTTTGTTTTTATTTTTTTTTTAGAGTTAACTGTAGTCATAATCATTTGTGTGAGCTCTTGGGTATTTTCAGAGTTAACAGTGGTTGCATAATCTCTGTTACTCTTTGGTCATTTGTTTTTAGAGTTGACAGCTAGGTAGCCCAGTGGGTAGAACCCTGGGTATTAAATCAGGAAGAACTGAGTTCAAATCCAGTCTCAGACACCTACTAGCTGTGTGACCCTGGGCAAGTCGCTTAACCTCTCTTAGCCTCAGTTTTCTCAACTGTTAAATAGAGATAATCACAGCACCTTCCTCCCAGGGCTGCTGCGAGGATCAGTTGAGGTAATATTTGTAAGACCCTCGGCACAGTGACCGCACATAGTAGGTGCTTGATAAATGTTTGGTTTTCTCCTACTATGAGTTGTTCAGACGCTGCAGGTCTGATAATAAGGTAGTTTCCATTCTAGTGACACCAAAATTGTTTCCCTTCTGGGGGCAAGGGGTAGGGAAGAATCCAAACTCTTAGGTAGCATTGTAAGTCTATAGAGCTATATAGGTTCCTGGGGTGTAAAGTCACACTTAGTAGAGAGATGAAAGGAGATTATCTTGATTATTTTTACGGACTCTCGTAAGTCCTTTGTGTTTTCTGCAGTATTTCTGTAGGTGGAGTAAAGGCTGCCCTGCAATCAATAGATACTATTACTATGCATACTTCCATGGGATCAGGTCTGGGTGTGCTGGAGCTTCAGATTATTAAATTTTCAGTGTGAGTATTTACGTCTTGGGAACCAGCTGCATGCCAAAAATCAGGGCTTGACTGTTTTATTGATTATCTAGACTTAAGAAAGTGATTGAGAAAATGTTACTAATACATATTAAACTTAAAAAGACATCTTGCCTTTTTAGGGAGCTGATTGTTAAACATTTAATAGCAAACCTTTGGATTGGGGGGCCACATCTGTGGAGAGCTGGACCTGAGCTATATTCTGAGACTCCTGGAGGAAACTTTGGTTGGGAGCAAACAAGTCAAATTTTGAGGCTTTTAGAAAGGAGTCTGGCTGAGGGCCCCCAGGGTAGGGGTACGGTGAGCCAAAAAGAATGAACACAGTCCATGAAAACCCAGGGCATGAGGCTCTGAGCCGATAAGTACTTCTCATATAAGCACCAACAGTTTAGACCTTCCTTTTTGCTGCTAGATCTTCTCTCTCTGCCTCCCTCTTTCCCCTGAGTGAACTATAAGACGGAAAAGGCAAACATGTGCCATCCCAACCTCCTCCACTTAGCAGGAAGGTAACACTTGGGTCAAGGGAGAAGGGGGGCTAGATGAGGCAGGTTACACCATTTGCACTATTCCATCCTGAATATTCTTTGCAGCATTTGGCACTGTTGACTCCCTTCTCTTCCTAGGTTATATACACTCTTTCTTCTGGGTCTTCATAGCCTTTTCTTGCTCAGGTTCTCTTACCCCTCTTCTGACCCCTCTTCAGTCTCCATGGCTGGATTTTTATCCACATCATGCCTGTGAATTATGGGTGTCACTGACAGCTTTGTTTTGGTCCTCCTTTCTCCCTGCTTCCTCAGTAGGTGATCTCATCCACTGCGGGGGCTTAGTTAACATCTCTGTGCAGATGAGTCCCGCTTCTTCTTATCTAGCCCTTATCTCCTAAGCAACAGTCCTCTATTACAAACTGCTGTCTCAAACTAGATCTCCTGTAGGCATCACCACCTAGGGCAGCTAGAGCTAGAGTGACAGGCCTGGAGTCAGGAAGACTCATCTTCCAGAGTTCAAATTTGGTCTCAGGAATTTACTGGCTATATGACCCTGGGTAAGTCACTTGACCCTGTTTGCCTCAGGTTCCTCATCTATAAAATGAGCTGGAAAAGAAACTGGCAAACCACTCCAGTATCTTTGCCAAGAAAACCCAAAATGGGGTCATGAAGAGTCACAAGACTCAAAACCAACTGAACAACAACAAAGGCATCTCAAGAATCACTCAAACAAAATCAAAAGAATGAAAAAATAGAAGAAAACATAAAATCTCATTGGAAAAACAACTGACCTGGAAAATAGATCCAGGAGAGAGAATTTAATAAGTATTGGATTACCCAAAGGCCATGATAAAAAAAAAAAAGAGCCTGGACAGCATCTTTCAAGAAATTATCAAGGAAAACTGCCCCTGCTCTAATAGCCTAGGACCAGAGGGTAAAATAGTCATTGAAAGAATCCCCTATCACCTCCTGAAAAAGATCTCAAAATGGAAACTCCAAGGAATATTGTAGCCAAATTTCAGAATTATCAAGTCAAAGAGAAAATACTGTGAACAGCAGGAAAGAAACAGTTCAAATATCAAGGAGTCACAGTTAGGATTACATAGGATTTAGCAGCTTCTACATTAAAGGATCAGAGAGCCTAGAATATGATATTCCACAAGGCAAAAGAGCTTGGATTACAACCAAGAATCAACTACCCAGCAAAACTGAGCATAATATTTCAGGGGAAAAGATGACTATTCAATGAAATAGGGGACTTTCGAATTTTCCTGATGAAAAGACCAGAGCTGAAGAGAAAATTCGATCTTTAAATATAAGACTCAAGAGAAACACAAAAAATAAACAGGAAAGAAAAAAAAAACATTATTTAATTAGATCAAACTGTTTATATCCTACACAGGAAGATGATACTTGTAACTCTTTAGAACTGTTTCTCTATTAGGGAAGTTAGAATGAGTCTACATAGATAGAGGGTGTGGGTATAAGATGACTTAGATGTGATGATATAAAACAATTAAGGGGTGAAAAAAGGATTGTATTGGGAGAAGAGGAAAGAGGGAGACAGAATAGGGTAAATTACATCATATGAAACATCACAAAAGACTTATTACAGTAAAGGTTAAGAAAGGAGGGGATGAGCATTGTTAAAACCTTACTTTCATTGGATTTGGCTCAGAGAGGGCATAACATACATTCAGTTGGGCAGAGAAATTTATCTTACCCTACAGGGAAGTGGGAGGGAAAAGGGAAAAGAAAAGGGAAAGGGGGGCCAATAGAAGGGAGGGCATTTAGGGAGGTGGTGGTCAGAAGTAAAACACTGGTAAGGAGGGACAAGGTGAAAGAAAACAGAAAAGTGTAACGGGAAAATTGGATGGTAGGAAATACACAATTAGTAATCATAACTGTGAATGCAAATGGGATGAACTCTCCCATGAAATAGAAGCAGACAGCAGAGTGGATCAAAAACTAGAATCCTACAAAATGTTGTTTACAAGAAACACATTTGAAGCAGAGGGATAGGTAAAAAGACTGGAGCAGAATATATTATGCTTCAACTAAAGTTTAAAAAGCACAGGTAGCAAACCTGATCCCAGAAAAAGCAAAAGCAAAAATAGATCTAATTAAAAGAGATAAAGAAGAAAACTTACAAGGTAATGAAGTAA
>CM053625.1:27091662-27117303 GCA_028646595.1 Phalanger gymnotis | reverse complement strand
TGATAAGTATTGATTTAATAGCATGGCTATTCCACTGTCAGCAGCCATAGGGAGGGAAGGATAGAATTTGGAACTCAAAACTTAAATAAAAGTTTTAAAATTGTTTTAGCAGGTAATTCAGGAAAAAAAAACCAAAATGTATATTAAAATTTTAAAAAACGCACTTAGTTGATGCCTTTTTTTGTCTTCATGTCATAGTCACTTCCTGCTCTACTTCCAGGTTGAACAAAGAAAAATGACAAAGAAAAGCAATTGAGTAAAAGCATTAAGTGCAGAAACTGTTTCCAACAATGTCTATCTTAATAGCCCCTCCCCCCAGACCCTATTCTCTCTTACTCAGAATCAACTTCCTTTTAGTGATTTTTAATTGCACTTGTATAGTAATTGGATATATAGTTTTCTAAGTTCTGCTTATAAAAAAGAAGTCTCCCCAAAACTGGAGGCTCTGCTCTTGGTATTGAAATATTCCCTACATCCGACCTTAAATAATCGATTTTTGTTTGTTTTGTTGTTTCAGTTGTGTCTGACTCTTTGCGATCCCATATTGGGGTTTTCTTGACAGAGAAACTGGAAGAATTTGCCGTTTCCTTCTCTAGCTCATTTTATAGATGAGGAAGCTGAGACAAACAGGGATAAGTGACTTGTCCAGGGTCGCACAGCTACTAAGTGTTTGAGGCTGGATTCGACCTCATGAAGATGAGTCTTCCTTATTCCAAGTCCAGTGCTCTATCGCCTGTGACACCTAGCTACCCCAGTAATACTGACAGTTAATACTTATAGAGTGCTTTAAGGTTTGTGAAGTGCTTTACAAATATCTCATTTTATCCTCACAACAACCCTGGGAGGTAGGTGGTATTATTGTCCCCATTTTATAGATGGAATAATTGAGACCCAGGGTGGGTAGGTGACTTGTCCAAGATCAAGAATCTGGAGTCACATTTGAATTCAGGGCTTCCTGACTCCAAGTCCAATGTGCTACCTAGCTGCCTTCTACACACCAACTTCTGGCAACAACATCTGTATATTACTCCTTTTTCTATGATTTCCTTCTTATTCCCACCATAGCTGGGACCTGGTAGAGTCATCACAGTATTACCACTCAGCTGAATTTTCTCTGCTACTCTGTTCCTTCCAATCTATCCTTCAAACTACTTCCTTCTATACAGATCTTGTTGCGTTACTTACTCCTTCAGTGTATTCTATTGCTTGCTAAATTCATACTTTGCTTAGCAAAAGGGTCCTTCCCGATCTGGCGCCATGAGCCTTTTCTATCTGTATCTTGCACTGCTTTCCACCACCCCTTCCACATTTCCTCCAGCCTTGGCACCTTTCTCAACTATTCTTCAATGTCTGACCTGACCTCCCTCTCTGTGTTTGAATGATTTAATACTAATCATACTTTAAGGTCTCACTCCTATGTCACCTTCTCCAGGAATCTTCCCCTCATATTCCTGTTCCCTTCTGATCTTTCCTTCCCAGGGCCCCAATGAGCACATTTGCTCATACTTTTTCAATGAGTAAGTGAATGAATTAATTTTTATTATGTGTTAAGGCACTAAGGATACACACACAAAAGCCAAAAGTCAGGAAGCTCCAGGAGCTTATTTGCCAGTAGAGGGAGATCACACTTGTATTGGGGAGTGATGGCCTGAAAGAAATGTGGTTTGGAAAGTCACTGAGACAGTGAGTAGAGCCTTTGGGAAGCTGCCTTTTCTAGTGACAATGATAATACCGATTTGATTATGCTTCCAGAACTGAAAGGCCTTGGATGCCCAGAGGATGGTCTCTCTTATGGCAATACTGCCAAAGATTGCTGGGGTGACTTGTCAGATATTATATTAATATTATATGTTATTTAATATTAAGGTTATCTTTCTGCGTGTCTTCTCACCTTCATAGATGATAAACTCCTTGAGGACAGAGGCTGGGATTTATTTAATTTTTGTATCACTAGGTGTCTAATGCTGGGTTCTGTCCACGGTAGACCCTTGATAGATGTTCCAATATTAAATTGAATATCTAACCTTCTGTCCTACTTCCCCTCCAGAGATGAAGAAAGGAATGGCTGGTCCTAGATCCTAGAACCAAGAACATTTCAAACAGGGACCTTATATTTCCAGTTATAGGAGAAAGTCTGCTGGATTTGATCAGATGACATGGGTTTGACCTTGGGTAAGTCACTTAAATTAAGAATCTTAATTTCCCCATCTATCAGATAGGGTGCTTGGACTAGATGATCTTCAAGGTCAAATTCAAAATCTATGATTCCATGATCTCCTTTGAGAAAAGACTGTGGAAGCCAGAGCTGAACACGATAAAAGGACACCCCAGTTAGAAGAAGGAGAAACTTCCACCCCAGCTCTGTTGTCCTGTCTAAGCATATTGGGGCCCTTTGGGGCTGCTGCCTGCCTGTCAGGCAGGGGCCTGGAGCTGGATCCAGATTGCCTTTTCCGAGTGGGGTTAATTAGGAGGTAGCCAGGGTTAATTTTGGTCTAATTAGGCAGTGACCGTGAGGCCGTTCTCACCGGGAGAGCCAGGCAGGGCTGACCTCTCAGCCGTCTGGCCCGGGCCCCAGAACTGCCACACAGAAAGATGCTATTTAGAGGGTGAAGGCTGGTCCAAAAGATGGCACTGTCCTTCTGTGTCCCTGAGGCTGGAGACCCGAGGCTGAATGACTTCACACTGTTTGACTCTCCTCGATTGGGTTATTTTCTTTTAACACTTTGCATTCTATAAAGTAATGAAAGCGGGTCTTAGAACCCAGAAGGCAAACTGCAAACATACCTCTCTTCTTCCTTGAGGGAAAGACCTCAGTGTGTCCTGGGGTCTCTCCCATGCAAGGCCGCGTCTCATGAGGGTAAAGGGCTAGTCAAAATGAGCAAATAAAATATGCCCACAGTCCAGAAATTGAGGATAATATTTGCATTGTTTCGCTCTTAGGATTGTTGTTAGGTTTTTAAACTTTGTTGTTCAGTTGTTTCAGTTGCGTCTGACTCTTTGTGACCCCATTTGGGTTTTTCTTGGCAGAGATACTAGAGTGGTTTGCCATTTGCTTCTCCAGCTCATTTCATAGATGAATAAACTGAGGAAAACAGGGTTAAGTGACTCGCCCATATAAAAACCCAGCTAATGAGTGTCTGAGGCCTGATGTGAATTCATGTCTTCCTGATTCCAGGTCTGGCACTCTATCCACTTGACCACCTAGCTGCCTCGTGTAAACTTTAATGATCTATAGAATGGTGAGTTATTATTTATTGATTGGAAGTAGGAACCAAGAGATGAATATTATACTATTCAGTTCAATTAATGAGTCTCATTTGGGCTGTTCCCTGAGCTTGTTGGTCATGAGGGAAAAAGAGAATGATAACAGCAGATGACATTTCTATAGTGCTTTGAGATTTTTCAAAACATTTTACTTACATGATCTCATTTTGTCCTCCAAATGACCCTGTGAGGATATTGTTATCCCTATTTTACAGATGAGGAAACTGAGGCTCAGAGAGGTAAAATGACTTGCTCATAGTCACACAGTTAGTCAGAGGCAGGATTTGAACTCAGGTCTTCCCCATTCCAAGTCTAGTTCTCTTTTCACTATTCCATGCTGAGAAGGAAGAGGTGACTCTTCTCCTGGCATGGGTTTGCTCACAGCCTAGTTGGAAAGACAGCAGCTGAGCCTCATAGTAGATACTCAATGAATAGTCGATGAGTTGAAATGAACCAGAGAGACTGGCACAAAACAGAACTTCATCTTGTCCAGACATGAATGGCGCCAGTCCTGGGACTCAGAAGGAAGGAAGGCGGGCCATCCAATGGAGTTCAAGGGGTTGTTGATGACTAGCCATGTGTTTCTTGGTTCCCCCTTCCCTCCCATGGCCAGACCTGTACTTGACTACATGCAGGGCTTCTTTCTACTCATGACCCCATATGGGGTTGTGACTCACAGTTTAAGAAGCTCTGGGAGAGAAAAGAGACAGCCCCATGTCCTGTCCTGAGGAAGCTTGCTATTCAGAGGGAGAGAAGCACACCTGAGCTTTGCTTTTAGGGAGCTCCAGTCTGGAGAACTATGGTGGACCTGAGTCATAGCCGTGTAGATCTTAGTTTGAAGTGGAAAGAGAGAAGGAGGAGACTCAGCTTCTGCCCTTAGGCAGCTGCCAGTGCAAGGCTCGGGAACAATACATAGGCATGGCACGAGGAAGGGAAGGAGGAAAAGAAGAATGGAAGGGGAGAAATGAACAAAAGAAAGGAGAGGAAAGGAGGAAGGAAAGTCGAGGAAGGAAAAGAAGGGGAGCAGGGAGAGGGGAAGGAAAGGCGGAGGAAGAAAGAAAGGATGGAAGGAAGGAAAAAAGTGCTGGCGATACCCATCAATCACCATCAATGAATAAACATTTGTTAAGCCCTGACTATGTGCCAGGCTCTATGCTAAGCTCTGAGATTAACAGAGACAAAAGACAGTTCCTGTCCTCAAGGAGCTTACAGTTTAATGGGGGAGACAACATGTAAACAAATGTATACAAATAAGCTATATACCGGATAAATAGGAAATAATCAACAGAGAGAAGGCACTGGAATTAAAAGGGGCTGAGAAAGGCTTTCTATAAAAGGGAGGATTTCATTCGGGACTTAGATAAAGGAAGCCAGGGAAGTCAGTAGGCTGAATTGAGGAGAGAGAGTATTCCAGGCACAAGGAGCAGTCAGAGAAAATGCCCAAAGCTGACAGATGAAGTGTCTTGTTTGTGGAACAGCAAGGAGGCCAGTATCACTAGTTCAAAGAGTAAGTGACTGGGAATAAGGAAGACTGGAAAGTTAGGAAGGGGCTAAATTAGAAAGGGCTTTTTGCATTTGATCCTCCAGGTGATAGGGAACCACTGGAATTTATTGAGTGGGGAAGTGAAATAATCGGATCTATACTTTAGGAAAATCACTGTAGCGGCTGAATGGAGGATGGATTGGAGTGGGGAGAGACTTGAGGCAGGCTGACCCTCTTGCAGGCTGTCACAGTAATACAGGTGTGAAGTAATGGGGTTCTTCATTAGAGTGGTGGCAGTATCAGAGGAGAGAAGGGGACATACACAATTGACAGGCTTTGGCAACAAATTAGATATGGGGTGGTGGGGTGAGTGGTGTCCCAAAAACCTAAAGAAAGGGAGTATCAGAGAGAAAAGGGTGATCAACACTGTCAAAGGCTAAAGGGAGGTCAAGGAGAATGACAGAGAAAAAAGGCCGTTGGCTTTAGCAACTAAGAGATCATTGGCAACTTTGGAGAGAAGAGTTTTGGTGGAATGATAAGGTTGGAAGCTGGATTGTAAAGGGTTGAGAATGAGTAAGAGAAAAGAAAGTGGAGGCACAGAACGTAGATGGCTTTTCGAAGAGTTTAGCTGCAAAGAACAGTAGAGATATAGAGCAATAGTTAGCAGGGATGGAAGGATGGAGTGAGAGCTGTTTTTTTTTTTTTTAGGATGGGGGAGATATGGGTGTGTTTGTAGGTAGCAGGGAATGAGCCAGTAGAGAGGGAAGAGTTTGAAAATAAGGGATAGAGTGGGGACAGAGGGGAGCAATCTGTTGGAGGAGACAGGGTGGAATGAGATTTCTTGAACAAGTAGAGGGGTTAGCCTTGGCAAGGAGTAAAACCACTTCATCACATGAAACACGGGTAAAGGTAGAAAAAAAAGAAGGCTCAGGGTGGTTCTAGGGGCAGATCATTTGATCTGAGATTCAGAGGTTGAAGGTGCCTTGGAGATCATCTAGTCCAACTCAATCATTTAACAAGAGGGAGAAACTGAGGCCCAGGGAGGTAAAATGATTTGCCCAAGGTCACACAGGTTATACATGACAGCACCAGGAATTTAAACCATTTACTCTGATGACAAATGCATCATTCTCTTCACAGCACTACCCTGTCTCCTACTCCTTCCAGATGTGAAGTTTCTTCTACTTGCCTACTGTAGAATGAAGGAAAGCAAAGCCTTCTTTAGAGGCAATGGAAAAAAGAGGAAAGAAGGAAAGAGCCAGGAGGCCTCCCTTCAAACCTGGCTTGGACGCTGACCAGCTGTGTCCCCCTTAGCTCCTTCAAACCCCAGCTGTAAAATGATGATGATACCTAAAATACCAAGCTCCCAGAGTTCTTGTGAAGAAATCTCTCAGAAATTTTAAAGTGCTGGATAAGTATCAGTTATTTTTTTTTAAGGAAAGAGGCAGCTTCTCAGCAGATCCACAGTAAGGCAAATGCCTTAGCCAAAGGTACAAATGTTGGTGATGAAAGAAAGCTCTGATCTTACACTGGACTATAGGGTTGTTATGAGGAGCTGATGAGACAGTTTATGTAAAAAAAAAATGAAGTCCCTCTCAAGGGTGAGACATTATTAGGATGACAAATGGGGAACTGACCTAAGTGTGCCTGGCAGGCTGCCATATAAAGTCTGGTTATTTTCTGATTCTTTCCGAAAGCTCCCATCCCACCTTGAAAATGTAATGCTGCTCAGTGGTGCTGGACAGATTACAGAAGAAGCAATACCGGTCCTCGGCAGTCTACCTCACAGACTCATGTTTCTCGCTGGTGTTTTAAGTGAGAAGACACCCCATTTGTTATTATTTTGGGGGTGGGGGCAGTGTTTGGCACTTGGTATTCAGGCTTGCCAGTCAGTATTTATCTCTCTGAATCCATCCTGCTTAAGACTTGGAAGGAATTCTCATACTGGAGCTTCCTAAGGATCTTGCTAAGGACTCCCTTTTTTTGTTAATGAGTTTACTTGTTTTTTCTCTTTTCAGAACCAGCAAGAATTGGAAACTGGAAGCACTAAGTTTTCTGGCTGGTCAGGAGATTATTCTGCAAAAATATGGGGTCCAAGAGAGAATAAGGCTCAGCTATATACTGGGGAACAGGTACAGGGACCCAAGTATTCTCTTAGCCTTCTCTGACAAGATGATAGTTTTAATAATGATGACAATAGTAACTGAAATTTACATATTGTTTGAATGTTTGCAAAGTATTTTATATAAATTATGTCATTTGATCCTCTTAACAATTCTGTGAGATAAGTACTAAATGCTGCTATTATTAAACCCATTTTCCAGATGAAGAAAATAAGACTTAGAGAACCCTACGTGACTTGCCTATGGTCACACAGCAAGATTTGAACTCATCTCCCAGAGTCCAAGTCCATAACTCTATCCACCAGGCTACATAATAAGGCAATCCCTGATAAGCCTGTTTCTGAAAATTGATTTTATAGGCCTGATTTGTGTTTCCTTGGACTGTTAGCTATCCTAGACTAAGGGCTTTGTGTCTTTCTTCTATGTACTCTTTATGTTTTTTACAGGGTGTTTTTGATTGATACCCTCTGGAGTTGAGGCATTTGCATTCAAACAGTGGTCAAAACCTCAAGTCAAGCTACCTGAAGCCCCAAGAGTAGAATTTCAGGAACTGGGTGGCTGGGTAGAGAAATATTTAGGAAGAACCTTCCTATTCTGAATCCTTACAACTCCTTCTGCTTCAGTATCATGGATGATACTGGCATTGGTCTGAGTTAGGATTGGAGTTAGCAAGATCCCTGATGACGGCACAATAGGTTTCATCTACCCCTCCAGCATGCTCTTGGGCAGAGAGCCTGTCACTATATGTATTTCCCTGAAATATACTCTGGTTAGAAGCCAGACAGCCTGCCTGGAAGGGTCCCTAACCACCTGGCTGCAGCCTGTGTGTGGGAGGCTTTCTAATAGTTTTGAGCACTTTGGGTCCATTTTATGGTCTGTGTACTTTTGAAGGTGAAGTGAAGGGGTCCTGGGTCATCTGGAAATGTTATCCTTCAGAGAGAGAATTGCCATCTGCCCATCACAAACAAATCTGTCCCAGGAAAGTCTGTCTTGTTTTCTTAAAAACCCTGGAATAAAAAATAACCAAAATAACCCTGGGTAGCTTGTTGTGTAGTGTCTTGAGCCAATTTCAGGGACATCTGAAAAAAATCCTGATACTCCCAGAAATCCCACCCTGACTTTGGCTGGATGCTGAAATACCACCCCTAAATTTCAGAGATTAAGAGTGGAAGCACACTCATGGATGTCCTCAGATTCAGCCCTTAAGGGTGAATGAAAGACGGGACATCAGAGTTTAGACAAAAAAGCAAAGGTCTGTTGGGCTGTAGATGTGGCTTTTGAAATTGTCAAGTCTTTGTGGTGGTACAATTCTCTGCTACTTTGTTATATCCATTATGGAAATTTTAATCTGAAATACCATAATCTTAGCTAGAGGATGCCCACAAACTTGAAATCTCAATGTTCATCTTGTCCAACCCACATCTTCCCTAAATTCTCCTCTTTTCCATCTTAAACATTCCCTGTTTCTCCAACTGATTCATATGCCTTCTAGAGGCCCTTCATTGTGCAGTCTGTCTGCCTCTAGATCAGTGTTCTCCAACATGGGAATGGAGGCCTGACTCCAAAGGGACTGTGATCATTCAACCTGGGAGCAGAACTGTTCTACTCCCATCTATTTTTGCAATAGCCAATTGTGGGTTTATTTCCAACATGACTGCACCCCATGATTCACTTCAACAAGTCCAACTTCAGTATTTCCCTACTCTGCCTGCAGCTGGCCTCCTGACATTCTGATAGTTGGCCTCTCAGGATGGTTATAAAATAAAGGAGATCAAGGTACCTGCTGTAGGTGGGCATGCAAAATCCCTTCTTCCTTCCACCTGATGTGCCCACTTCTTGCTTCCAGGTCACTTCTTGGCTGCCGAGGGATTCCTTCTCAGTTGGGCTCCAGCAGTGGTAGATGAGTAAGACCCTCTTGCTTGCCATGTGCATTGCTGAGTTAATTACATTAGGTCTTCTGAATTTCCCTATTTCTGTCAAGGACCCCACTGTCTTTCCAGTCTCCCAGGTTCTCAGTCTCCTCTTTATTCTTAACTCTTCACTCAACCAAAAATTCTTGGTCCACACTTACCAATGAGTTCTTTAAAATAGCTTTTTATTGATCTTATGTACTTACATGACTCACATTTCCTCCTGTATCTCTTCTCTCCTCTTCCAGAAAGCCAGCTTTTATTAAAAAGAATTTTTTAAAATAAGAGGAAGAGAAAAAATTCAGCAGAACCAGTCAACACATTGAAAAAAATCCCAAGGATCTCTCACCTGCCAAATTTGATGACCTTTCCCCAATCTTCATCTTTGACTTCTGCAGCATTTGATGCTGCTGACTGCTCTCTCTTCCTGATACTCACTTCTTCCTCTCTGGGTTACTGAAAACAATGTAAACAGGTCACCTATAAAAACTCTCATATTTTTACACCTAAAAAACTTGGAAACTGAATTTCCTAACTTGCTAAATCTTCCAAATGAAGAATTTCAGTAATTAATGAACCCATTTGTTAAAAATATAAAAGTGCGACACCTTTTGATGAATGTGTAAGAACAACTCATTAGATGGATATCAGGGAAGATAGAAATTTCCTAGCTGAATTTCAGCAAAAACCTTCTATAACTGGGGTGTGGTACCCACTAACAAATGAATATCATGATTCAGTAAGTGGAAATGGTGATACGTCTTTCATTTGGATCTTTATGAGGTATCTTTTCAGCAATGGCAGCCATGAAAACCAATTACTGAATTTAACTGAACTCAGAATCAGATCTTTGAATTGCTATATTGCAAATTTTGAAACCAGGATTTTAAAAAATAATGAAGCTTACTCAATCACATTTCTCTCACAAATACTACTAATGATATAATAAGGGCAGCTAGAACTTACTTGGGATCTCCTTATTTATTGGAGATTTTTTCAGCTCCTCCTTAGCCCTTTTTTATTTTGCGCTTTCTGGTTTCAAGATCACTCTCCTAAGGCAAACAAAAGAGAAACAAAGTGAGAGTTGAATAGTTTTGCCTTCTCTCTGTTGTTGTTTTTTATTGGCCCATTGACTCCAAGCATTGGTCTTAACCCTTCTTTGATCATCTTCTTCCCCCAAAGGGAAAAGCATTTCTCATTTCGTTGTCCTAGTATTCCTCATGAACCTTGGCTTATTTTGATTACACCTTATACTATTCTTTTTTTTCTCTCATTGATCAATAGCTTTTAAAAAATACTTTAATAACTTCTGTTTTTATATTACCATCATTTCTGAATGTATTTCCCTGCTTCTTCTTTCCAAACCAGCCTGAAATCACCCGTAACAAAGATTTTAAAAGAAAGTGAGAATTCAGTAAAGCCAACCAAAACATCAACTGAAACTGACAATACATGCAATATTCCACACACATAGTTCCCTAACTCTGAAATGATGGGAAGGAGGAATATTTTTGAACCGTTCTTTGGGGCCAACCATGGTTGTTATAATTGCATAGCATTCCTTATACAATCACACCCTTGCTTTCATCTCTTTTCCACGCCTGTTACTTTAGACATCCTCTTCAATAAAATTATTTCTATTTGTGACTTTAGTATTTCATTCGAGGAAGCTTCCCACATCTCCTGGACTCATTTCCCCTACAGCATGTTAGGCCATGGGGTCCTAGCTATTCTTTTGCTGAATTCTTTGGCCTCCTGATAGTTGGCTTCTGAGGATAGTTATAAAATAGAGGGGGCAGCTAGGTGGCACAGTGAGTAGAGCACCAGCCCTGGAGTTAAGAGGTACCTGAGTTCAAATCCGGCCTCAGACACTTGACACACTTACTAGCTGTGTGACTTTGGGCAAGTCACTTAACCCCAATTGCTCTGCCTTCCTCCCCTCAAAAAAAAAATAAAATAAAGGAGACCAAAGTACCTGCTGTATGTGAGCATGCAAAATTCCCTATCCCCTCCACCCAGTGTGCCCACATCCTGCTTCCAGGTCACTTTGTGGCTGCCTTCCTCCTCCAAATCAAGGGTGAACATACCTGGCTTTCTTCTCTTTCTCTTCTCTTCTTTTTCTTCTCTCTTCTCTCTATCAGAGTCTAAGATAGGATGGCCACATCTCCTCCTCCTAACCTTGAGGACTTCCATCATTTCTACATCATAGACTAGTACTTCCATGTTTGTTGGAAGAACTGCTCCCTCATTGGTTCTTTCCCCTTATGAAGGGTGACATTATTAACGCATGCCGAGACTGGATTTGCTGTTCCATTTTTGATGATGAGAATGCTCCCACAGATGTCTGGATAATTGAAATTCCCCTCTACTACTATACCACATCTCCATGCCAGGTTTCCAATCTGTTTCCCAAACTACTTCTTCCTTTTGTCCAGGTGGCCTGTAGGAAACATTGATGGGCAATTTCATTTTCATTTCTACCTGTTAATCTTCTCCCACATGTTCTCTACTCAGTTTCTCCCAACTATTTCCTAGGTTTCCCTATATGAGGGTACATTCATAATATAAAATATTATTTGCCCCACTCCCAACCCATTATCTTTTTTCTTTCTTTTAAATAAATTATATTCCCCAAATGCATCTTTCAGTCATGGGTCTTACCCCACTAGGTCTCAGTGTTTCTTTTTTCCCCCATTGTTTCCTAATGAGGTAAACTTTACCTTTTTTTTTTTGTCTGGGTCTCCCTATGTTGCCTACAGTGAAAGTGCAGGGACCACTCACAGGCCCGATCTCACTGTTGCTTTGCACTGATACTTTGACCTGCTTCATTTCTGACTTGGGCTGGTTTGCCTCTCCTTAGGCAGCCAGGTTTTCAAAACATTCTCGGATATTTTAGTTGGAGTTTTGATTGGACTTTATCTTGATACCTGTTTTTTCTAACTGCACTGACTTCAGTCTCTCATTCCTGGAGTGCTCTCCCTTTTCTGGCTTCCCTGGTTTCCTTCAAGTCCCAGATGAAATCTCACCTTCTACAGGAATCCTGTATCAACCTCCCTCAAATCTGGGACCTTCCTGCTGTTGATTCTTTCCAACTCATCCTGTATATAACCTGTATATAACTTATAATGACATAGTTGTTTGCATATTGTCTCTACCATTAGCCTGTGAAGTCTTTGAGAGAAGAGACCGTCTTTTGTCTTTCAGCGCCTAGCACCATGCCTAGTACACAGTAGGCGCTTAATAAATGCTTATTGTCTGCCTGCCTGACTGAAGATTAATCAGGTGAAGATTACAAAAAGCAGCAGAGGCCCTCAGAACTGCTGAAGACCAACAGATGGTGCCAGAGAGCAGAAGCAGAGATTTCAGCAGAGAGGTATAAGGTAGAAAGAACAGGGCAGATGACTAAGGTCAGCCATCAGCCGATTATTTGATGACCTAATCTGAGGACATCAGTGCCTCTACTCAGAGGAATAAGGGCAGAGCCTGTGGCTGGAGTTTCCCTGGCCACCTATGTTTGCCTCGTGTACCTGATGATTCTCTGTGTAAGCGTCCTCCCTCCCTCCCTCCTTCCCTGGGGCTGTATGAACCTCACCAATGGGAGTGGATGGAGAGAGTCCTTCCAGTTATTTTTCCAAGTTGTTTGTTTAATGTCTTTTGTTCTGAACTAAGATATCCTCTTGATTGGCTTATAGTAAAAGCACATAGGTGGGGTCATGTGAGCAGTGTTTTTGAATGGATCCTGACACACGTTGTAGGCATGACATGAATCTGGTGGGGCAGCTTTCTGGGAGCCAACTTGGGAAGTGCCCTTGGGGCTACAGACCCATCCCTCAATGTGTTTCCTTGCCTAGTTTTCGGGCAAACCATGAGGTTATTCCTCCTTAGCACTAAGGTCATAAATTTAAAACCAGTCCTTTTAGGCTGTGCTAAGTAGGTGTAGAAACTCCTTCTTAGTATTCCTCACTCCCATTCTTTCCAGTGCCTGGAGGAGGGGCGGGTGAGGTCCAGGAAGCTCCCTGCTTCACAGTGGGCCCACAGAAGCGCACTCTCCACATAGGTACTCTGCTAAGTCATTCTCCTTCCTAATGTGGCTGCAGCCTCATTTGCCTGATTTATGTCTAATACTCTGCTTGGCTAATGTCTTTTCTCAGCAGTTTAATAATGAGCCATGAACCTGTCTCCCCAGGCTTGGATTTGCAAGGTCTAAATCTCTAAGGAACATTTTGATTTTATGAATTTTCTGAAATAACTGGCTTGTCTGAAATCTGTCCTGGCCTATATATATTTATGTATTTCCTAAAGAGGCTAGTTTGGATTTATTTTGCTCTCTGATGAAGCTGCGACTAGCTCTAAGGAAGGTGACCTTCTCACATATTCCTGCCTTGTGAGGGCTGAGGGGAGAAGTAAGGAAAAAGAGCAGAAGGGTGGGTGGGAGTCATCTCTGAGTGGTCTAGTGCATGCTAGGTATGTGAAGGGGAGGGGATTTCATCTCAGAGATGCCCTGGGAACTGAGCCACTGCAAATAAGGTCATTAGCAATCAGATCTAGAATAAAACAGCCTAGACTTTTTTCTTGGAGCTAGGCAAGGAAGGAAGGGGTCCTGGGGTGGAAGCAATGTTATTATCGGTTATTAAGCTGGAGATGGAAAGGGGAAAGGGATCCGATGGAAAATAAGTTTCCACAATAGCTACAATAATGTAAATGTAAAGAACACCGAACTAAACCTCAAATATAAAATGCTTTGGGTGGCTTTTAAAGCCCTTCCTTCATAACCTGGCCCCTCCCTCCCGACCCCATCCTTACTCTTCAATCCAGTGGCACTGCTGGCCTTCTTACTCTTCCTGGAACACTTTGTCTCCTGACTCCCAGCTTTTTCACTAGCTGTCTTCAGTGATGCTTCATCACCTTCTTCTCTGCCTCCTGCCTTCCCTGCCTTTCTTCAAGTCTCTGCTAAATTCCTATCTACTTCAAGAAGCCTTTCCTCATCCTCCTTAATCTTAAGGCCTTCCCTCTCAGTCTAGCCCCAATTTATCCTGCACAAACATGTCTTATGTGTACATGTGTGTATATGTGTATGTATGTGTACACACACAGTTGTTTACATTTTGTTTCCCCCATTAGACTGTGAACTTCTTGAGATCAAGGACTTTTGCCTTTGTTTGAATCCCTAGCATTTAGCAAAATGTCTGGCGCAGAGTAGGCACTTAGCCTACTAGCATTTGCTAATTGACTTGACTGGCTTGAATGGATTGTAATAACTAATTTCAGTCCCTGGGAACAGACGAGGAACTATGTCTCCCTCCCTTCTGTAGAGAGGTGATGGACTATGAGTGAGGAATGTTGCAAATGCTGTCAAATGGGGTCTGTGTCATTTGGTTTTGACTAGTTTTATTTTTCAGAAGGGAAGGTTAAATGGGGAAGAGGAATATGGGGAAAAGATCACAATGTAAAAAAAAATGTAAGAGATCAGAAAGACTTTGAAAAGAAAATGTTTCCCCAGTTTTATAAAGCTGAACCCCCCCAAGGATGTCTTGGCATTCCCAAGCTATGGTTCGAAATGAAGATAAATGTGGCTTGGGCAGTGGGACACAGCGGAAAAGGCTCAGGGTTTAGAATCAGTGATGGGGCTTGAGCCCTAGCGCCACCACTCATTGCCTGTGGGACCTTGCACAAGTCTCTAGGACTCAGCTTCCTCCTCTGCTAAATGAGAGGGTAGCAGATCTAGTTATTCAGCCAATTCTTGGTAACTAAAACCTACTACGTTTCCAATTGATTACTTATTGTAGAAAGAAGAAAATTAGCATGTGTTAATTCTGCTTTATTCAATTCATATTGATCAATGTGTCTATCTTTGTATCTATATATCTATCTGCTTATCTACCTTGCATAGATACAAGGTGTCCCAAAAGTCTTAGTGCAGTTCAAATCTTTAATGACTTATGTAGTAACATATAAACATGTACATATATAATATGTATCTAACAGGGAAGTAGGACTCTCCTTACTTTAAGGGAGCCAGAGTACGTGTAATAGAAAAAGTAATGGATTGAGAGGTGAAGTTCAGATGGGTTCAGATCCCATCTCTCTCCCTTGCTGGGTGGTTATCTTGGTAAGGTAATTCAATTTTTCTGAGCCTCCAATTCATCATCTGTAAAATGAGGCAGAAGGGCTCTAAGATAGCTTCGTGCTCCAAATCTATGTTCCAATGATCCTAAGCTGCCAGTATATTTAATGGCTTCATGTTCAATCCTCTGTCTTTGATATTTTAATTTAATTTTGACCTGTGTAACTATGAACTGTTTCCCAGGTTTGTCCTTTTCTTTCTTATTTTAAAAGAGGATGTCTAATAACACTTGCTCATTGGTAAATAATATAGCAATAATGAAATTTAAAAAAAAATAAAGTGTGTGTGTGTGTGGGGTTGGATTCAATGGCTTCTAAAGTCTCTTCCAGCTCTAAGTCAGTGATCAGAATGTAACCTGAGTTTCCAGCCAGGCCTGGGGTATTTTGCGCGAGACTCTTCTGATCGATGGAGAGAATACTGACACGATGCTATGGGCCTGTGTGATGAGGGGACTGGTACAAGAGCTTTAGAAAGGAGAGACTTCTTCCTGCCTGCCTCTAAACTAAGGGCTATCTTCCCTTGTTTAAGGGATAAAGGCTAGGTAGCAGCTTTTAATTTGAGCTAATCATATCCTTCAAGGACCAATATTTATGTATCATTCTAATCTAGTATTTCTCTCAAGGAGTGGAGGAAAGAACGCTTAAACTTGTAGCCCTTCTCTGGCTCTCTTCGGGGTAAGAACGGCCGTTTCTTTTGGCAGGTGATGAATAACATTCCAAACATATCTAGCAACACTTCTCCTCAAGCCTCCTGTCTATGTGTTTAGACATCACGTTTGCATATATACATCTTACATTGGCATAAACATATGTTATACTTTAATCTTAAGGCAAATCAATAGTGAAAATATGAATGTATTCCAACAATAACTCAAGGAGCTATTACTTGTTTGATGCAAAAATTTTACCACCAGAAACCTATAATTAATGAATTCCTTTTGTGCAGTGGTGTGCTGGTAAATGTTTAACAACCAGCTCTCTGGGAGTGGTGGCAGTCAAATGTATGCATAAATACATGCATAAGTTTATCATTAATTTTAGTGACATAAAGGGTGTGTTGCACATAATTTATAAATAATAATAATATATGCAATATTCTTTATTGTAAATGTCATGTAACTAATTGATCCTCGCAGAATGCTTTTATTGATTTTTGCCAAGCTTTTCTATCTATGGCCAACCTAAGGTGGTAATTCTATCCTGATTTGACAAATACAGTTGCATCCCAATCTGCTAACTTTTCTCAGTACATTTATTGTCATTGAACCTGACATATAATCTACCATTAAACTGTTTTTCACCCTTCTACAAATTATATTAATCAAACCGAAACCTCTTTCAACTTCAGCACCACTGAGGACAATAGTTGCTGGCAGGGGTTAGGATATTCTTTGATTCCAAATTATTATCTACACAATCATGAAAATCATTCAAATCAATTTCATGTTTTAGTTTATTGGGAACAACTCTGATGGGCAAAGAAAGACTGACCTGTGATGAGAATTTGAGAATGACAGGCTGAAACCAATCTCTGTGTGGCTGCTCTGTACAGACGGTAGCAAGCCGGAGGCCCCCCTGTAGTGTCTTTCTCAATACATAGCTCCAAGGCAGAGGCTGAGAGAGTGGGAATGTATTGGTCCACTCGGGGAAGAGTCCCGACTCCTATAAAATCATAAAATTATAGAACTGGAAATACAGCCCTGGCTTTCCCTCACCTGGTTGTTCTCCCTCACTCTCCCAGGTGAGTCATGGTGTCTCTTGAAATGGTGGCCAGTTTTTTGGCTGTTGGAAAAAAAAAAAGCATCGCTAGTGCTAAGAAGAGTAAATTTTTCTGCATGGCAAAAGATGTACACTTCTCTTCTATTTATTCATTGTTATGAATTGCAATCACAGACAGTTTAATGGTGAAGTTGCCATAAAAACTGTGGAAGACACATTTCTTTGGGTATTAGTTTTGTTTTAGTAAATTACAAAGCAGTGACTTACCATTCCACCCTTAGGATAATTTCTGACTCTCAGAGGGATGATATAATCAACAAGATGGACTCTGGCCTTCGGTTTCCTAGAACACATGTTAAATACTACCCATTCCCCCCTCCTTACAGGTCCTGGTACAAGGTAAAATAAATGTGAATTGTGAGGATCTTCCCTCTTCTTCCAGAATGCAAGGAGGATATTCTGGACTGTAGTCCAGGAATGAATTTTCCCAGTGCTAGGGGAAGAGAAAACAGGGATTGTCTAGATGGGAAGTCTGGGAGATAATGAGGGCAGGAGCTAAGGGATAGCTTCTGACCTGAAGGATGGGGTGGGAGCGAAAAGGCAATTCAATTAAAAAAAAAATTCAATTAAAAAAAATTAAACTCTTTAAATATCTACTGGTTGAGGCACTTGGTAATATACTGGGGATTATTGTTATTTAGTCATTTCAGCTATGTCTGACTCTTTGTGACCCTATTTGGGTTTTTTTTTGTTTGTTTTGGCAAAGATTCTGGAGCGATTTGCCATTTCCTTCTCCAGCTCACTTTGCAGATGAGGAAACTGAGGCAAACAGGGTTAAGTGACCTGCTCAGGGTCACACAACTAGTAAGTGTCTGAGGCAGGATTGAAATTTAGGAAGATGAGTCTTCCTGACTCCAGGCCAGTGCTCTCTCTATTGTATCACTTAGCTGCCCACCTAGATGGGGATACAAGGCAAAAATGAAACTGTACTGGTCCTACGAGTGCTTACATTTTATGAGAGGGCTCAGTCAAAGGCATAGTTTAGTGGGTAGAGAATTGTTCTTGAAATGAGGAAGATCTGAACAAATGCTAGCCTGGGCAAGTTACAAGTTAACCTTTGGGACTCAATTTCCTATCTTTAAAATGGAGATGTTGGATTTACTGGCCTCCAAGGCCCCACTTCCGGTTTTAAACCGGAAAATGAACAAACATTGATTAAGCCCCTACTTTGTTCAAAGAGCTGTGCAAAGCAGCTGGGAGACGAGTAGGAAAGTGATTTTGCCCCTGCCCTCAATGACCTCATATTCTGAGGGGAGGAAATACATGACACACAAAGATTACTCAGTGTTTTGGTGAGTGGCTGCCAACAACTAGGGGAATCAGGAAAGACCTCCCGAAGGACATAGCGCTTGAGCTGAGCTTACAAGGGAGCCAGGGCTATCAAGGGGCAGAGGTGAAGAAGGAACGTTCCAGCTTGGACAAAGGCGTGGTGGTGCGAGACAGAATATAACATACAGGAAGTGGCAGGTAAGCTGGAGTTTAGGGTGAGAGTAGGAGGATAATATCTAATCATCCTTGGAAGATAGATTGGAGCCAGACTGTGAAGGATTTTAAGTTCTAAACAGGAGTTTATATTTTATCCCAGAGGAAACAGAGATCCATTGAAGCTTCTTGGGCCAGGCCAGAATAACAGTAATAGCAATTTGGTAGCTATGTGAAAGATAACTCAGATACAGGGCAATTAGGAGACTCTTATAATAGTCTAGGTAAGAGATGACTAAGTATAAGTTAAACAGAGAGGAAGGCAGCTAGGTGACAGGAGTGTATAGAGCCCTGGGCTGGGAATTAGGAAGATGTATCCTTCTAAGTTCAAATCTGATCTCGGATACTTACTAGCTGGGTGACCCTGGGCAAGTCACTTAAGGCTGTTTGCCTCAGTTTCCTTATCTGTAAAATGAGCTGGAAAAGGAAATGTCAAACTGCTCCAGTATCTTTGCCAACAAAACCCCAAATGGGGTCATGACGAATTGGACAGGACTGAAATGACTGCAGAACAATAACAACGAAAAACAGAGAGGAAAATGTAAGAGATGTTGAGAAGGTAGAATCAGCAACTGACCAGATATGGAGGGTGGAATGAAGGAAAATGAGTGGTGTGGCCACTGCTAAGTTGTCTTCTACAAAAATAAGGAAGTTAAGAGGAAAGATGGTTGGGGGGCCTGGGGAATAATGAAGTTTATTTTGGGTATTATTTGCATCAGAAAATGTGTGTCTCATTTTTCACCTCTAGTTGAACACCTCACTGCAAGAGTGGGATGCACACATGATCAGTCTCTTGAGGTCAAAGTTAGAGGGGACCGTAGAGGCTCCTGAATTCAATCCCCTCATTGTACATGTAAGGAAATTGTGGCTCCAAGAGGGCCTTGCCTAGGGTTCCACAAATAGTGTCAGTATCTGAGACAGGATTTGAATTCCTGACTCTCAACCTAGCACCTATTTGCGGCTCCTCACTGTTCCTCACTCATTGGGTTGGACAGAATTCTTAAGTCTTCCACAGTTGTTTTCCTTTACAACCCTGTAGTCATATAAGTTGTTCTCTTGGTTCTGTTCACTTCACTCTGAGTTAATTCATATAAGCTCTCCTGGGTTTCGATGTTTTCCAGGATGTAATAATATTCCATCACATTCATATACCATAATTTGTTCATCCATTCCCCAAGTGCTGGACACATACTTTATTTCCAGTTCTTTGTTACAATAAAAAGTGCTGTTACAAATATTTTGGTATATATGGGCCCTTTCCCTCTGTCTTTGATTTCTTTAGGTATAGGTCTAGTGATGGTATTGCTGGGTCAAAGGGTATGCCCAGTTTTCTTGTTTAGTTGTGTTTCAGTCATGTATGACTCTTTGTGACTTCGTTTGGTGTTTTCTTGGCAAAAATACTAGAGTGGTTTGTCGTTTTCTTTTCTAGCTCATTTTACATATAAGGAAACTGAGGCAAACAGGGTTAACTGACTTGCTCAAGGTATCAAACAGCTAGCAAGTATCTGAGGCTGGATTTGAACTCAGGTCTTCCTGACTTCAGATCCTGAATTCTATTCCCCTAGCCGCCCTATGGACAATTTAGAAAAACCTATTTCCAGCAAGCTCAGACCACTTCACAGTTCCATCAAGCCTGCCTTTGTGTACATATCTTTTTAAAGCCCCTCCAACAACCGTCTTTTCTTTTTTATCTTTGCCAATCTGATGGGTGTGAGGTAAAGCCTGAGAATTGTTTTATTTGCATTTCCTTTATTATTCATGATTTAAAGTATTTTTCATATGGTTATTTATAGCTTGCCTTTTGTTTTTGAGGATTTCCTGTCCATATCCTTTGGCCACTTAGCCATTAGGAAATGGCTTGTATGTGTGTCAATTCTCAATTTATCTTGGGCATTAGACTCTTACCAGAGAAATTTGCTGCAAAAATTTTTCCCTGTTAGTTTCTCTACTAATTCCTTTTTTTTTGTTTATTTTTGGAGGGGGGAAGGCAGGGCAATTGGGGTTAAATGACTTGCCCAAGGTCACACAGCTAGTAAGTGTGTCAAGTGTTTGAGGTCATATTTGAACTCAGGTCTTCCTGACTCCAGGGTCGGTGCTCTATTCACTGTGCCAGCTAGCTGCCCCATTCTCTAACTAATTCTAACTTCATTGATTTTGTTTGTGCAGAGACTTTTTCAATCTTTTTTTTTTGTGATCAAAATTACTCCTGACTTTTCAAACCAAATAATCCCCATTTCTAGTGATTCATAAGGAAAAAGAAATGGTATCATCAGAAAATGTTACTAAGAATTTTGAATGACTGAATTAATTTGAAAACTGAGAAGACCTGGGTTCAAGTCTTGCTTCTGACACATATTGGCTGTGCAACCAAGGCAAGTTATTCAATTTCTCAGTGCTCAAGGCTCTGGGACTATAAATTGCTGAACAGTTTCTAGTTTACACTGATAGAAGGAATTTCCTCACTTGTTCTTTATGCTGATGAAATCAAAGGATTCATTAAAAGAACTAGACCCTTTCATGACCTTTTCCCCAGCGTTCTCCATAGAACCTCTAAATGTATCAGAGATTATTTAAAGAGATGGTAACCAAGGCTTCAGGCAGCTACATAATGCAGTGGATAGAGTACTGAGTTCAAATCCAAACTCAAGATGGTTACTAGCTATGTGAACCTGGGCAAGTCATTTAACTCTGTTTGGAAATGGCAAACCACTTCAATATTTTTTTTTCAAAACCCCCCAAATAGGGAGGCAAAGAGTTAGACACCACTGAAACAAGTGAACAACAAAAACCAAGGCTTCAGAGATCTATAAATAAACTGGGGCCTTTGAATAGTGACTTAGCCAACTTAGAACTAGGTGATTCGATAAGAGGGACTGAAAGATCCCAGGTGAAAAGAATGAGTTTGCTGTTTATCTGAGTCAGGTCTCTAGCAGATTATGCCAGAGAGTAACAGACTTCCCACTTTAAGCACAACTTAATCCTCTACCAAGGATTAAGCCTCAAATCCTCAACAAACAGTCTGGACTAGGTTCAAGCCTGTCAGCTTCTCATGGTACTAGCCTCGGGAATAAAGTCTGGCACCAAACAAATTGATTCTCCTATCTAAAACCTTAAAATACCACAGGGCTACTTCATGTCAATAGAGGTAACTAATAATCAAATGCATATGGAAAAGCAGGAATATCAAAAGAAGACCCATGAAAAAGTTAAGGAAGACACCCCCCCCATTCAATTTTAAAGTGGCTTAAAAAACCCTAATTATAAAAATGACCTAGTACTGGGAAAATAGAAAATCAGTGGAATCAGAGAGAAATCCCCAAAATAGAGCCCAATATATAAAAAAATACATCATATAATATACATGATCTGTATTGTGTTATATGTGTGCATAATAGATGCCATATATTCTGTATAATATATACATATCTATATTTAGATATACAATAGGTTAGTGTTTGATAAACCAATGCCTAAAAAGCACTAGGGGATGGAATCATTTTATTCAATAAAACCTGTTTAGAAAATTGGATGACTGCATGGTGAAAAATGGTTTTGGATTCCTGCCTCATACCATACGCTACAATACACTCTAACTAGATCGGTGATAGAGATATTTTTTTAAATCGTAAAAAAAGAGAAGAAAAAAGAATTGTATATTTGTTTCCATTATGGCGAGGAGAAATATTTTTTTACAATCAAAGAAATGGAAAAAAATTAGCCATTCATGATGGCTAAATAAATTATGGTATTTTAATATAATAGAATATTATAGCACCATAAAAATATAGAAGGAAATATGGAAAGACTTACAAGAAGTGATGCCAAGTTAGTTAAGCAAAATGAGAATCGTACATGTTTTATGCTATATATGTCTAGATGGATCAGGGATTGGCTTTTTCTTCCTTTCCTGCCAGCCACAATCACACTGGGGGTACTTTTTGTCTTTCTCCTTTTATTTCTCTGTCCTGGTAATTCAGCTTCACCTAGTTAGCCTGAAAAAGATTTGTGAGGTTCTAGGGAATTTTCAGGGAAACTAGGATTTTTTTTTCAAGCTTCTAAACCTAAGGGAAATGCCCACATCAGCAAGGAACATCCCATGAAGCCACGTTGTTTCAACGAGGTGTCCACAGCTTGACTAGTTTAGAAATGAGATGATTCAAATTTGGTCCTGACTCTGGGGTGAACTTTTATGTAAGGTCAGAAGTGAGGGTGGGATTGGAGGTGGGGGAAAGTGCCAAGCGAACGAAGGTTTTAGAATGGAAGAACCAAGATCATAAGATTACAAAATCATTGCTTTAGACCTAGAAGTGCCCTTAGAATCATAATAGTCTGATCTTCTCATTTTCTAGATGGGATTCCTGAAGGTTAAGTGACTTGTCCAAGGTCACACAGTAAATGTTAGAAACGGACTTGAATCCAGGACTTCTGACTCCAGAGCCTGTCCTCTTTCCACTGTACCATGATACAGTGCCTTTTTGTGGACGTATCATGAGGAAAGAGAGCCAGCATCTCTTGCCATGACCCACTGAGGTGGATCTTACAACAGGTAGCTTATTCTTTTTTTAAAAAAAAAAATATATATATATATAATTAATTTAGTTTTAGTTTTCAACATTCACTTCCATAAGATTTTGAGTTTTACATTTCCCCCCTCCCTTCCCTGCCTCCCTCCCAAGATGGTGTGCAATCTGATATTCATACACCACAACTTGTTCAGCCATTACCCATTGATGGGCATCCCCTCAAATTCCAATTCTTTGCCACCACAAAAAGAGCTGCTGTAAACATTTTTGTACATGTAGGTCCTTTTCCTATTTGTATGATCTCTTTGGAATACAGCCGTAGAAGTGGCATTGCTGGGTCAAAGGGTATGCACAGTTTTATAGCCCTTTGGTCATAGTTCCAAATTGTTCTCCAGAATGGTTGGATGAATTCACAACTCCACCAACAATGCATTAGCGTTCCAATTCTCCCACATTTTCTCCAACATTTATCATTTTCCTGTTTTGTCATGTTAGACAATCTGATAAGTGTGACGCGATCAGGTAGCTTATTCTTTAGGAAACAGCCTTCTCCTTTTGGGAACTGGGTTTGACCAGCAGGAGCTATGGCAGGAGCTACAGGAGGCGGCTCAGAAGTTACAAACATGACTTGAGAACCTCGAGGACCAACCTTGAGAAATGTAAGTAAGAATACAATCTATGGACGGCACTGTGACCATGAGATGGGGCACCATGACTCCAGAGAAGACGGTGAGCTTCCTCAGGCAGGTGCAAGGGTCAGAGCTACAGTCTGGAGAGGCGCCTGAAGCGTATTCCACAGGCAGGAGTCTGGGTTTAGAATAAGTAAGGCAGCAATTACAGCATAATGAGAGAGAGATAGAGAGAGAGAGAGACAGAGACAGAGACTGACAGAGACACAGAGAGACAGAGACATAGAGAGACACTCAGAGACAGAGAGAGACACAGAGAAAGACAGACAGAAAGAGACAGAGACAAAGAGGGAGACAGAAAAACAGAGACAGAAAGAGAGGGAGGCAGAGAGACACAGAGAGACAGAGACAGAGAGGGAAACAGAAAGATAGAGAGAGAGAGACAGAGACAGAGAGAGATCAAGAGAGACAGAGACGCAAAGAAAGATAGACAGAAAGAGACAGAGACAAAGACAAAGAGAGAGACAGAAACAGAGAGAGACAGAAAGAAAGAGAGGCAGAGTAAGACAGAGACACAGAGAAATAGAGACAGAGAAGGAAAGGAAGAAAGAGAGAGGGAGAGAGAGACAGAGATAGAGACAGAGAGAGACACAAAGAAAGACAGAAAGAGACAGAGGAACAGAGAGAGACAGAAAGAAAGAGAGGGAGGCAGAGAGAGACAGAGACACAGAGAGACAGAGACAGAGACAGAGAGGGAAACAGAAAGATAGATAGATAGAGACAGAGACAGAGAGATAGAGACACAAAGATAGACAGAAAGAGACAGAGACAAAGACAGAGAGACAGAGAAACAGAGAGAGACAGAAAGAAAGAGAGGCAGAGAGAGACAGAGACAGAGACACAGAAAGACAGAGACAGAGAGGGAAACAGAGAAAGACAGAAAGAGAGAGAGAGAGAGAGAGAGAGAGAGAGAGAGACAGAGAGACAGAGAGAGACACAGAGAAACAGAGATAGAGAGGGAAACAGAAAGAGATAGGAAAGAGAAAGAGATAGGGAGACAGAGAGACAGAGACACAAAGATAGACAGAAAGAGACAGAGACAAAGACAAAGAGAGAGACAGAGAAACAGAGAGACACAAAGAAAGAGAGGCAGAGTAAGACAGAGACACAGAGAGATAGAGATAGAGATAGAGAAGGAAACAGAGAAAGAAAGAGGGAGAGAGAGACAGAGATAGAGACAGAGAAAGACACAAAGAAAGACAGAAAGAGACAGACAAAGAGACAGAGAAACAGAGAGACAGAAAGAAAGAGAGGGAGGCAGAGAGAGACAGAGTCACAGAGAGACAGAGACAGAGGGGGAAACAGAAAGATAGATAGATAGATAGATAGATAGATAGATAGATAGATAGATAGATAGATAGATAGATAGAGACAGAGAGAGACACACACACACACAGAGACAGAGATACAGAGACACAAAGAAAGATAGAGACAGAGACAAAGACAAAGAGAGAGACAGACAGAGAGAGACAGAAAGAAGGCAGAGTAAGACAGAGACACAGAGAGATAGAGACAGAGAAGGAAACAGAGAAAGAAAGAGAGAGGGAGATAGAGACAGAGACAGAGAGAGACACAAAGAAAGACAGAAAGAGACAAAGAAAGAGACAGAGAAACAGAGAGAGGCAGAGAGAGACAGAGACACAGAGAGACAGAGATAGAGAGGGAAACAGAAAGATAGATAGAGAAAGAGAGACAGAGAGCAAGAGACAGAGAGACAGAGACACAAAGAAAGAGACAGAAAGAGACAGAAACAAAGAGAGAGACAGAGAAACAGAGACAGAAAGAAAGAGAGGCAGAGAGAGACAGAGACAGAGAAACAGAAAGACAGACAGAGAGGGAAACAGAAAGACAGAAAGAGAGAGACACACACACAGAGACAGAGACAGAGAGACACAATGAAAGACAGAAAGAGACAGAGAAAAAGACAAAGAGAGACAGAGAAACAGAGAGAGACAGAAAGAAAGAGAGGCAGAGTAAGACAGAGACACAGAGAGATAGAGACAGAGAAGGAAACAGAGAAAGAAAGAGAGAGGGAGATAGAGACAGAGACAGAGACAGAGAGAGACACAAAGAAAGACAGAGACAGACAAAGAAAGAGACAGAGAAACAGAGAAAGACAGAGAGAGAGACAGAGAGACAGAGACAGAAGGAAACAGGAAAAAGAAAAAGAGAGAGAGACACACAGAGAGACACAGAGAGACAGAGACAGAGATAGATAGAAACAGACACAGTGACAGAGACAGAGTGAAAGAGAGAGAGAGAGAG
>CM053625.1:27078092-27091562 GCA_028646595.1 Phalanger gymnotis | reverse complement strand
TCTCAGCATCTGTCACTGGCAGGTACTTTGTATATAATTTTTCCTACTTCTTTAAGCTGTTTCTATTTTCTGATTTTTGTAACCTATAAATTATGTCTGGTTCTAAGCGATTTGTAACCAGGGTTGTGCTGATAAATGTTTGCCAACAAGCTCTTAAAAAAAAAAAAGTATGCCCAACAAAGCTTTAAGTTTAATCTACTTTATTGTCTCTATCACTCTCTTAAGTTTAGACTATCAACAACAAATTCAAGGCCTGATTTGTAGCACGTATGTATTCCTGTGGTGTATATTCTCACACTAAAAATTTGACAATTAGCTCTCCAGAGCTGGTCTAGCTGGCTCCAGCATACTCCTGTCTGTAACTCACATCTGTTAATCTCTTATATGTTGGAGAGAGTGCAATAGATGATGCCAGTAGCTAGCTTGGTATACCCATAACTAAACAGGTCAGAGGTTTAAACCTCAGTACAGGATGCTGGGATTTTTTATTTTATTAATAACATTTGTAAGCCACATGAATTGTGATCATGCATTCTTCTGGCTAATGGAGTAAATTGGATTCAAGTGGCTTAATGTTTAAGCATCTCAAGGAAGCTTCAAGCTCTGAAGTGAGGGATCAGGATAGAGGCGTTGACCAAAGGAAGGTCAGACCCCCTCCTCACCTCCTGGGAGTAGAAGATGTGGCTTGGAAGGAATCTTTCCTGCCCTCATTCATATGATGGGAGCCTCTCTGGAAGAGCGAACATCTTTTCTTTTCACTCTTACTTTCCACCTCTAAACCTTGACAGAGAAGAATACCTGCTAGTTACCCAAGAAAAAAACCATTGCCTTTTGGGAGCACTGTCTAGTCTGTATTAACATAAATGAAAGAAGCGATACAGGTCTACAGGGCAAAATTAGAAGATAATATATTTAAATCTGGAAGATACCTAATAAGTCATTTAGTCCAAACAATTCATTTTAAATGTAACTGGGGGTTGTACAGGACATGCATAAAACTGCCCCTTATTCTAGTTGACCACTCATCCTGACTTAGCGCTGGGTGGCTTTGGGGATGATGAAGTCCTATGCTTCTGGCCACGTGGGTTCCAGCGCTGAAGCTAGTGCACGTGGTTGGCCAGATTCAGGAAAGGCAGCCATGTTCAACCCCTGGTTATATATGAATGAAACACTTTAGTACCACAGCGATGAAACCATTTGCTCAATGTCAAACAGGAAGTAAGTGGCAAGCATGGAATTGAAGTTCTGCCCCTCTTGCTCCTAGAGTAACTGACCAGCAATGTGTCTTACCCGTGGAAGGTCACACAGCTAGTATGAATCAGAGACAGGTCTCAAGCTTGGGTCTGCCCAATTCCTACACCAACCTTTTATCCACTGTACTCTACTTCCTTTTCTTGGTTCTGTATTTATTTTCAAATATGGAATATATATTTTTTCCTAATTTTATTGGGTTATGGATTAATGAATTAGCATTGACATAACTTACCTCTTATAAACAGAAATATAAAACTTAAAACTTCAAAGAAAGTTAATTCTTTGAACAAACTTTCTCCCCCTGTAATCCAAAATCAGGGAAATTACTTTCCTTTTAGCTATTAAATTTTCTGTTAAACTTTCCATTTCCTTTTTTTCCAGAAAAAAACCCACAAAAATCCCATTAAAATTTTTCACAAACAGTGTTTTGTCAAGATTCAAATTTTCAATAAAATGTTTGCTACAGAGAGTCATCTGAGGCACTAAGGTAATTAAAATACAAGAGCTGAAAGGCACTTCAATCCAGGCAGACTTTTCAGTATTCAATATTGAGACCATTAAAAAAACTTCTTTCTTTACTAAAACTTTTCTGGGTCACACTCTATATTGACACATTTTCCAAATCATTCATACACGGACTACTAAGAGGAGAAATAGGGAAAGATCTTAGAATCACTGGAGAAATTTTTAAATTAAGCAGAGAGATAGATGAGACACCAGATGGTCAGGGGTTCTGAATAATCGTAGAAGTCTTAGAGTCATGGACTGCCTATAGTGGTTCTGTGACCTTGGAAAGGGGACTCTTGTAGCTTGCAACTTCTCTAAGACTGAGTAGCCTATTTACTGGTCAATGCAAAGATATGCTAGTAAATGTTTAATAACCAACTCTATGAAAAAAAAAGTACTCAGGGCACACTTTTAAATTTACTCTATCATTTTCTTCGGTCTAGACAATCAATAAAAAATTACCACATTTCACTGTGTAATCATCGCCACCACATAATCATCGCACCCTGGTTTTTTTTGGACCAAAAACTGGTTTTTCACCATTCATCATGTAATCTTCACACAGTATAATTCTGTTCATCATACTGCTTAAAAGGTAAACAGAGCAGCAACGTATTCACCAGTGGCATGTAGATATGCATTTATCTCTTGCACGTTGTGAGCTGAAAGCCTAGAATTCTCAGAGAGCAGGCATTGTCGGTATTCAATTTTAACATATATTCATGAGTATTCCATGCATCCTAATCTTGTACCAAATACAGTTTAGTAATAAATATCAGCATAATTTTTAAAAACTTCATATAATGGTTGTATCCAATTTTTTTTGCAAAAAAAAAATTGGCATAAAATCTGTGACAATTATGCAGCAAAATATGGTAAGCCCAGACTTGTAGTGTTCACACTGAGGTTGTTCACTAGCCTGGAGAGATTAACTTGCCAATTAAATTTGCCCCAGTGACAATTACAACTAGTTATGACTGTTTCTAAGTGACTAATCTGATAGTCTCCTTTGATAGACCAGCATGAGCTTCCTCATTCTTTACAGTCTTTAAATAGAAGGTACAGTTGATCACTAGGACCATTCTCACAACCCTTACTGCTTGGTATGATTGCCAGAGATTGTACCAAAGAATTAGCATGGAGAACCCAGAGTCAGCTACATGCCAGGAGATATTGGTATAGGACTATATTTGTGGAGATTTGAAAAGTAGCCATACATAAGAATGGAATCGAATTTAACCCCATTTGATTCTGGGGTCTTGACTCGTTGGAGTGAATCAAACCTTCAAAACTGAAGCAAGCAGGACCTGTATACCTACTTGAATCAATCAAAGCCATTGTGTGGATCATGTTTTTGTATAAAAGGAAGAAGCTTTCTCAGAATCAGGGATGGAGAGATTCTGAGCTTTTGAGAGTCTAGAGCAAGCATAAAGCAAAAGGAGGACCAACTGTGGGAGAGAAAGGAAATGTTAAGAAGAGTCCTTGCTTCTATGGGCATCACAAAGAGGAAGATTTAAGCTGAGGGAAATCTCAAGAAAAGATTTGCTCTTCCTCCAACTTCATCTCCTGATGTCTGTCTATTCACAGACACTATAATATAATCTGCTGTTTTATTACTCAAATATTTCCAGTAAACTGAATTTTGCCTCAACCACAAAGAGGGCAGATAGATAGAGATAGATATTAATGGAAGGTGAGACAGAGAACCAAACCTCTGCTAAAGTTTTAGGAATTTTTTCTAATGGGGGGCTCAAAAGCAATTGTGACTGAGCTCAGAACTTTTCATCAAAAAGAAACTCTCTAAAGCCAAAGAGAAGAAAACCAAATGGACTTCTAAAATGACCCAGTCATCATAAAGGGTACTACACATATTTTAATCAAGTGTTATGAAATTTTGTGCTTATGAAGACATATCTCTAATTTAGGACTCACTTTAAGCTAAAGGTGTTGCAAGCTGTGCAAAATCAGGCTTTTTGCCAGACTTGTAAAAACTGGGAGTCATTTACAATAGTTACCCCAAAATGTCTCAGCAGAGGGAAAATGTATGATTCCCTTCAAAATTTCTAGACCCTTCTGTTATGACCTTTCAAGTAAGTGACTGATGATAGCTGCTTGATAGAACACCTGGAATATTTAGGGAAAAAATTTTCAATGGGGAAATTTCCATAAGAGAAAATAATGTAGATTAATAGCATACCCATCCCTAATAGGCATATGCTACCTTTAACTACATGATGTAGGCATTGTGAGAAATTTAACTCTCCTGGAACTAGGAAATAATATACTCCATGTGAAGCCACAAGGAGATCCTACCACACACTGAAGGTTTTCTCTGAGGGAGAAAAATATATACTGACCTTGGCCAAAGATTCTTAAGCTGGAGTCTTTGAAATTATTTAAAAAAATATTTTAACAAGTGTATTTCAGTATAACTGTTTTTTTGTAATCCTATGTATTTTATTTTTATGTACTTAAATACATTATTGTGAGAAAGGGTCCATAGCCTTCACCAGGCTGTCAAAGGGCTCCATGAAACAAACAAGGTTACAAAACCTTGGTATAGGCAAGTCTTGTCTTTACTAGCTATTTTCCCCCAAGAAACAACTTTGTGGGAACTCTCCTTGCAAGATAGATGAGCTTTTTTCCCCAAGGGATCCTATATTCTCAAAGACTTCCAGGCAGCTGGACTAGGATCTCTAAGACCACTTCCAGATGGAAATCTTTATAATCCTATTTGCATTGATATGCTTTGTTATTACATCATCTACATTTCTGCATGTGTCACTCCCTCAACTCCACCCAGTGAGCCATTACTAAGATTGTAACAAAAGTTTAAAAAGAAAGGGAAAAAAAACCCCAACACAACCTGCATATCCACCATGTTTGAGAGTTTATGCAGTACCCTAAATCCATAGTCTCCAGTCTCTAAGAGGAAAGGAGGGAGGTGTTTTTTCTTCTTAAAAACATTTTTATTGACCTCTGTTTTTGAATCACTTTCTTTTCTGATGCCTAGAAGTATTTAGATGGTACAGTAGATAGAGCACAGGGCCTGCAGTCAAGATGATCTGAGTTCAAATGTAGCCTCAGATACTTTCTAGCAATGTGACGCTGGGAGAGTCACTTAACTTCTTTCTGCCTCAGTTTCCTCAACTGTAAAAAATGGGGATAATAATAGCACCTATTATTGACCTTACAGGGTCACTGTGAGGATCGATAATATTTGTTAAATGCTTAGTACAGTGCCTGGCACATGTTGGCCACTTAACAAACGCTTGTTCTCTTCCGCATTGTATTCTTCCCACTTCCCCTATTCATTGACCATCCCTTGAAACACAGAATAAAAGAAAAAAAGAAGAAAAAAATAGTCAGAATCCGCCAACTCATCAAATGAATCTGACAGTATATGTAGAAGATTCATAGTCCCCTATCTCTTAAGGAAGGGAGAGAAATGCATTTCTCACCTCTTCATTGGGGCCAAGCTCGGTTAGTAGAATTATAGAGCATTCAGGATTTGGGTTTTTTTTGCTCTTTGTTGTTCTTTTCATTTACATTATTGTAATTACTTTGTATATTGTTTTCCTGCTTCTGCATACTTCATGCTACATTGGTCCGTATTAGCCTTCCCATATTTCTCTGTGTTCTTTGCATTTGTTCTTTCTTATGGTACAATAATACTCCTTTGTATTCATGTACCACAATCTGTTTGGCCATTCTGGAATTGATGGATATCTATTTTATTTCTGATTCTTAGCTAGCAAAGAATCCAGCTCTAAATCTTAAGCTGTACATATTTCATTGGTCTCCTCCCTTCATGACTTCTACTTCTATAATCTCTCTCCCCACTAATCAGCAATATTGGGCCAGTAACCAACCACCTCCCTCCTCCCCCAAAGATATTTTTAAACATAAAAGCATATTTTTAAATTCTCTTCCTTTCTTCAGATATTTATTTAAAATCCCAACCCAAGGACCTTAATAATAAAAGATGTAGTCAAAGAAAACTCAATTTAGGTGTCACATTCATGATACAGGTTCAGAGTCGAGGCCGTGGAACGATGTACCATAGCAGTAAGCATAGGGAAGATATAACCAAGAGGTGGTTTCAGTTAGGAATCTAATCAGAAGTGAAGGGGTTGTACCAAATGACCTCTAAAGTCTCTTGCAGTTTTAAACCGTAAATAATCTTATAATTATAATCTAAATCATTATCCTATAACTCCTGTAGCCAGCCAGATGGAACCTTACTTCCGTCTGTACTTTCTTCAAAAACTCAATACCCATCTGCACCCCAGAGGCCAACTTTGCACGTGGTGAAACCACAAAGCAAAACAAAATACCTTGTTAGAGAAGATCTGAGGAAGTCAAAGAGAGCAACGTTGATTTCTTCTAAAAGCCATCAAAATTCTTGGCTATCCCCCATGGCACAAAAGGCTGTCAGCTTTTCTGTAGACTCAAGAAATTAAGTTTCTAGCCTCAACCCCAGATCAAAGGACAAACACTTAGCATTAAGTGATTGCTCAAAACTGAAAGGGGTTTCATCCGTGAAACCTATGACAAAATTGCGATCCTCCCTTGGCATGTGTACCACCTTCACTCAAGGGTTCCTCCAACCTTGCAACAAGCATCTGTGTTGCGCAGCTATTGTTGGTCACTAATGAACTTTGTTTACACTTTTTTGCTCCATTAAAGGATCCGATATGCCTGGGAGAAATTCATGCAATCTGTAAGGCCAGTATTCCATAACATTCATATGCCATAACTTATTTAGCCAATCCCCAATTGATGGATGTGCCATTGGTTTCAAGTTTTTTTGCCACCACAGAAAGAGCTGCTATAAATATTTTTGTCCTTTTCTCTTTGGATCCTTTCCTTCTTTCTTTGATTTCTTTAGAGTATGGTTATAGTATTATGATATTGCTAGGTTGAAGAGGTATGCATAATTTCATATTTTTGGGGAATTGTTCCAAATTACTTTCCAGAACGGCTGAGTACCTATTCTCCCGCATCTTGTCAGGAGATCGGGGTAGTTAGGTACCAAGAAGGAATGTGAGCACTCTAGAGTCTAAATCAGTCAGTTTATTATGCACAGGCATGCAAGCGTACAAATCCTCAGCCCTACAGTCCCATAGGTCCATGAATAAATTGTGAGTCAGATGTACAGTGGGATGCCTGCCATTGTCAAGAGCCAAAAGCTCCTTTTCTGCTCTTATATCTAATCGTTGTTGCTGGGAATATTCACAGGCACTAATGGGAAGGAGACCTTAGGGGCAGCTGATCAGTAGGTGTTCTGGACTGTTCTACTGTAAGAGCATTGTGATTGAGAAAGTTTGCTAACTGTGCATACCTGCATTAGATGAAGTTTGCTAAACTGATTTTGATCAGGCCAGCTAATCAGCCAGTGTTGAGCACATGGGAACTTCCCAGTACATAGGCAGGACAATCATTGTTCAAACATGGAATCACTCCTGCCGCCCAAGGCCAGTTCTTGCCATTCACCCCCTTGATTTGACTATTCTGTTTCAGGGAGTTCTCAGTATGGGTCTCAGTATACTTTCCCATTGGGAGTGCCGATGTGACCCATGGAGCCTTGACATCTACTTTTGCTCATACAAAAGGTGGCTCTAGCAAGGATGATAATCAAGCTTTGGAATATAGACCTGCCCTGCTCTGACCATAATCTCAAATAAAGCCAGTAGAATATATCTAGGGAAGGATCTATTTCTTTTCTTTTCTTTTTTTTTTTTGAAGGAGGAAGGCAGGGCAATTGGGGTTAAGTGACTTGCCCAAGGTCACACAGCCAGTGAGTATGTCGAGTGTCTGAGACTGGATTTGAGCTTCAGGGCCAGTACTCTACTCACTGTGCCATATAACTGCCCCATTTTTTCTTTTCTTTCTTTTTTTTTTTTTCGAGGGGAGGTCTATCTCACATATCCCAGAAGGTCAGGCGGCTTGCTCCTTGATGGCCACTTGACTAATGATTATCTTACTTTCCTAGTGGTAGTCAACCAAAAGCATTGGCTAACAAATAGTCTAGGGCACTCAGTGGCCTAACATTATTCAGGCCAAAGAGGTTGGTCTCTCAGTCTATTCATAATGGCTTGGGCTACGATTTCTACAGTGTGGAATAAATTCCTAATCATTCCCAAGGTATGAAAATTTTAAGCTTGGGTACAGTTACATATATGAGAGACATTGTGACTGGGGAGTAGGTGGATAAACAAAGAAGCAAGAAAACCAATTGTTGGAATATCCCCCCGATAATTCTTGCCTCATGCAATGTAACTGTACAAATTCAGGGGCTGGCTTGATGTGTACTGAAAAGTACTGAATACAGGTGCTAGGAAACATGTTTGGTCAGAAGAGGTTGAGGTGATATTTCTCCAACACAAGAGGGCATTGTGTCTGATGGCAGTCTACCAGTTCTGACTTCATGTGATTATATCTGAATAAAATACAGCCTTAATTGACACTCATCTGCTTGTGGAGTTTGAAAATCCCTGCTACCTCCCCATCCCTGAGACTTGTATCTTCTACTTCTTAGGACACATATGAGATGAACATTGGAGGAGGAAGGTGGCCGTGTGTCATTACAACTGTTAAGAATCTTGATAACTCGTGATAATAAATTGTGGGTAGACATTGTAATGGTGAGTTGGGCACAGTTACAAGTATGGGAGGCATTGTGATTGGGGAGTTCATGGGCACCTAATGTACATGGAGCAAAAGTTCTGACTATGTTCCTTATATTCTTGTCTTGAACACTAAAAAAATTGCCCTTGCATGTGTGCATGCATGTGTGCATGTGTGTGTGTGTGTGTGTGTATGTGTTTGTGTGTGTGAGGGCTGAGTGGTACAGTCAGCAAGAGTCAGAATAGCTACATTAGCGATAGCCTCAGTGTGCTCCAATAGAGCTGTTGAGCTGTTGTTGGATTTCACAATGGTAGAGTTGGAAACAGGAGTAGAAGAGACCTGTCAGTGTGACAAGTGTGAGCCAGAGGAATGTGGATCAGGACAATAAGAGGGTCTCTAGGGTTACCTAGAAGTATAATGGACAGGTTAGATTCTTTCCCTCTACCTTTTCTTGGTCTTTTGTGTCCATTTCCCATTAAATGATAGTCCATCTTCACTTCCTCTGTAACCTACACCATGTTTCTGGTGTTTCCTGCTAATGTATCTATGTCTAAATCTGTATCTATATAGATATATATCTATGTATATATACACTTATACAAATATACATATACATACATCTACATATATGTATATACACACCCATATGTATACACAGAAACACACACATGTGTATGCGTAATATGTATGTGTATAATTCATTTATTTTCCCTTCACACCTGACTCTATGAAAGTTCCAAAAAGATGGAGAAGGAGATCAAAATAACGCCCTCCTATGAGTTTGCTGGGGAAGGCCTTCCATGTGGGCATAGGAAAACACAGGGGAATGGAGTGACCTGAGAAAGTTTTCTCTTTCCCTCCTCAAGAAGGTAAAAGAAGTTTTACCCAGGAGAATGGCAGGTGAACTGTGAGGTTGGAGTCCATGCCTCCCTTGCCTAGTACCACTGTTGGATAGACTGAGAAAAGAAACCACTTCCCACTTGTGCTGGGTTTTAGAGTAAAAAAGAGAGAGTCAATTTGAGTGCCAGTATCAGTCACTGTCAAAGCTGCTCACATTCCCTCTTCTCCATCCCCTCGGAAATGTATGCTCAGAATATGGGTTAGGGGAGAATGCCTCTTTGAGGTTAGGGTGGAATTTAAGGTAAAGACCGCACAGAGAAGGCAATCAAGCCATTCTTTCCACTGGCTTGGCTTTTAACTATCCATTCCATTATTTAATTATCCCAACCACATTCAGGTACCATGTGATGCCTCCTGCTCAGACATATTGCTGGACGGAGACGGCACACAAAGTCAAGTTCCATTATGAATAGGTGGATGTTCTGGACATCTAAACCATCAACGGAAGTGAATCTCAAGGGCTAAAATAATTTTAACTTTTAAAAGAAATCTTCGGCTTCATCTCTTCCAGAAATTCTCGTTGCACTTTTGCCCAAGCTGTTTTTTATTTTGGGTTTTGCTTTTCAATGTTTTAGAGTCATTCTCTTCTTCTAGGATTATGTCATGATCATCTTTGTCACCATAATAGCTCTTTCTGGTGGAATTTTTGTTTGTTTGTTTGCTCATTCTTCAACTTCAGATTTTATGTTAGGACCAGGCTCTGCACACTTTTGGAGGGAATTTCTAGGCTGAGCTTGTGTCCTCTTGTTTTTTTCTACTGCTTTCTTTGGGGGTACTGAGTGACGTGTTATTCTAGGACATCTCAGGCTGGAGTCCTGCAAGTTCCCAATGTGGTTTCATACAGGGTAAAGTCTGATCACTACTCTTCTGGTCTGAATTCTGCAAGTTCCTAGCCTAGGTTTGGGTCTGAGCAATATACCTTTGGACTTGTCCTGGCTGCAGTTCCAGTAGACTCCTGAACTCACTCATTATTAGTCAGCTGGAAAGTTCTCCAATTTCAGAGTGACAGAAATACAGGCTCCCCATTGGTTAGGGATTCCTGTCTTGGTTCTTCTTCTGAAGCCTTCAGACTGGGTTAGGGGCTGGAACTGAGACTCTACTCTGCTCCTGGAGTCAGTCACATGGCTGCTGCTTGCTTCTAGAACTTGCTCCTTGAAGAATATTCTTCTTGAGGTCCATGGTTGCTCCTTAGCCTATAATGCCACTCTTAGGCACAGATATCCTTTCTAGTCTTTCTTGGATATGTGATTGGGAATTTCATAGTGAGTGACAGAGCTGCCAGTTGGCATCTGTTTAGCCATCATGCATATAGTCAGGTCCTTTCGTGTTAGTCTGGGACCTCTTCTTGCCCTGGCACATAGTTCTTTTAATTGCTATGCTGTGACATCTAGCCCGATGCTGGCTAAACCTAGCCCCCAGTGTTTGTAGACTTTTCTGACTGTCTCTGTTTTGGCCTAGGCTAGAAAAAGGACTCACTGTAATTTTCTTCTTGAATTTCCTGATTGGGACTTGATCTGGCAAGTTTTCTAAATTTTTTTTGTAGGGGTTGTGGGGGACTAGGCTGTACTTATCTCTATTATTTTGGATCTTTCCCCTCTATTTTTAAAAACATATAATATTAGAATTGATTACTTTTTGAATGTTTGATAGAATTTGCTTTCCTGTAGTTTTCTCTTTGAGAGCTTATTTATAGCTCATTCTTTCTTTTTCTGAAACTAGGTTATATAAGTCCCCTATTTCTTAATCTCTTATATGGGAATTTTCTATTTTTGTGTATATCCATCCATTTCATTTAGGTCGTCAGTTTTGTTTGCATATAGAATAGCAAAATAATTTCTAATAATAATTTCCTTCATTCTTCATTTGTTGTGAACTTACTGTTTTCAATTTTGAGATACTGGTAACTAGGTTTTTCTTATTTTTTTAAATCAAATTAGTTAATGGTTTATTTTATTGTTCCTCCACTCCCACAGAAACATGGCTTCTAATTTTACTTATCAATTAAATATTTTTTTTACTTTAATTTTCATAAACTATTCTTTGATTTTCACATTTTCTATTTTAGAGTTTAATTTGGATTTAAAAATTTTTTGGTTTTCTAATTTTTATATTTGCATTTTAATGAAAGTGTGTAGAGATGCAAATTTTCTGTGAAGAATTACTTGGGCTACATCCCCCAAATGTTGGCCTACTGTCCCATCATTGTCATTATATGTTTCAATTTTTTTTTGTTTTGAACACCAGAAGAGCATTTTATTTTTTTTAATTTTTTTTAATTTAATATATTTAGTTTTCAGCATTGATTTTCACAAGAGTTTGAATTACAAATTTTCTCCCCATTTCTACCCTCCCCCCCCACTCCAAGATGGCGTGTATTCTTTACACTTTTTACGCTTTTTATTAGCAATGTATGGCTGTGAGAGCTGGACTATAAGGAAAGCTGAGTGCACAGAATTCACACTTTCAAATTGTGGGGCTGGAGAAGACATTTGAGAGTCCCTCAGACAGCAAGGAGATCAAATCAGTCAATAATTTAAAAAATTCAGGCTCTTCACTGGAAGGTCAAATACTGAAGCTAAAGCTTATACTTTGGTCACTTAACAAGAAGATGGAACTCATTAGAAAAGACCTTGATGTTGGAAAAGATTGAATGGCAGAGGATGAGATGGATAGTGTCATGGAAACCATGAACATGAAATTGAACAGACTTTAAGAGATGGTGGAGGATAGAAGATCTTGGCATGCTATAGTACATGGGAGCACAAAGAATTGGACATGACTGAACAACTGAACAATAGCATCGTTTCATCACAATTATATACCACAATATGTTCAGCCATTCCCCAATTGATGGCCATCCCCTTAATTTCTAATTCTTTCCCAGCACGAAAAGAGCTGATACATACATATACACACACATATATATGTATATATGTATCATATATAATATAATCATAATATAATATATAAATGTATGTATTTATAAAGGAAAGTATAGATCTTCTATATTAGAGAGATATGTATCTCTTTTTACTTTTTAAAAAAAATCTTTGGAGGGGGCAGAACCAGGGTGGTGGCTGGAAAACAGGGACTTGCTTAAACTCTCCCCCAAATTCCTCCAAACACCTGTAAAAAATGGCTCTGAACAAATTCTAGAGAGCTACAGAACCCAAGAAATAACAGAGGGAAGCAGGTGTCCAGCCCAGGACAGCCTGGATGGTCACTGGGAAGGGTCTATTGCACTGTACTGGGAGCAGAGCACAGTCTAGCATGGACTATACCAAGAATGACCAGGCCAGGAATAGATCTGGTGGAGCAGGCCTTAGGGCCATGAATCACTGAGCTGTAGCAGTTACCAGACTTCTCAAACCACAAACACCAAAGACAACTTAGCAGGTCAGTGGGAAAACTGCTGGATCTCAGTGAGAGAAGTGCTTGGTCAGGCCCCAGTCCCGGGGGCAGCTGAGGTGGCATAGTGGCAGCAGCAGGAAGCTCCAGAGGCTGTTTGCAGAGCTCCAGCTGTGGCTGCATCTGACCCTAGGCCCACATGATGGGAGGAATCAAGCAGCAGATCAGAGCAGGAGTGCAGGGAGCTCTTTGCTGGCACAGAGGCAGGGTTCTCTTGCTTTACCCTGCTTGGATCTCGGTCATGGTCCTGGTTGCTGGTTCTTGGGGAAGAAAGAGTGCTGGAGTGGCAGAGCTTGCTGTATATAAGTAGCTCTATGAACAGCAGTGCAAGACCCCTGAAGCTTGGGACAAAGCACTTGCCACTCTGAAGGCAGTCATACCCTAACAAAAAGCTCAAGGGTCAAATAGTTGGCTGGGAATATGAACAAGCAGCAAAAAAGGACTCAGACTATAGAATCTTTTTTGGGTGACAAAGAAGATCAAAACATACAGCCAGAAGAAGTCAACAAAGTCAAAGAGCCTACATCAAAAGCCTCCAAGAAAAATATGAATTGCTCTCAGGCCTTGGAAGAGCTCAAAAAGGATTTGGAAAAGTAAGTAAAAGAAGTAGAGGAAAAAATGGGAAGATAAATGAGAGTGATGCAAGAAAATCATGAAAAACAAGTCTTGTTTTGACTTGACAATGACTTGATAAAGGAGGTCCAAAAAATACTGAAGAAAATAATACCTTGAAAATATACTGATGCAAATGGCAAAAGAGCTCCAAAAAGC
>CM053625.1:27067544-27077992 GCA_028646595.1 Phalanger gymnotis | reverse complement strand
TGATATTCTAGAACCAGAGAGTAAAATAGAAATTGAAAGAATCCACCAATTGCCTCTTGAAAAAGATCCCAAAAAGAAAACTCCTAGGAATATTGTCACCAAATTCCAGAGTTTCCAGGTCAAGGAGAAAATATTGCAAGTAGCCAGAAAGAAACAGTTTGAGCATTGTGGAAACACAATCAGGATAACATGAGATCTAGCAGCTTCTACATTAAGGGATCAGAGGGCTTGGAATATGATATTCTGGAGGTCAAAGGAGCTAGGATTAAAACCAGAATCACCTACCCAGCAAAACCGAGTATAATACTCCAAGGCAAAATATAGATTTTCAATAAAATAGAAGACTTTCAAGCTTTCTTGATGAAAAGACCAGAGCTGAATAGAAAATTTGACTTTCAAATACAAGAATCAAGAGAAGCATGAAAAGGTAAACAGGAAAGAGAATTCATAAGGGTCTTACTAAAGTTGAACTGTTTTGTTTACATTCTTACTTGGAAAGATGATATTTGTAACTTATGAAACCTTTCTCAGTATTAGGATTGTTGAACATATATTGTTGAATATATATATATATATATACAAAGGGCACAGGGTAAGTTGGATATGAGGGGATGATATCGAAAAATAAATAAATGAATGAACAAATACAATTAGGGGTGAGAGAGAAATATATTGGGAGAAAGAGAAAGGGAGAGAAAAGGGTAAATTATCTCACATAAAAGCAGCAAGAAAAAGCAGTTCTATTGGAAGAGAAGATGGAACAGGTGAAAGTGAATAAGTGAATCTTGCCCTCATCAGATTTGACTTAAGGAGGGAATAACATACACACTCAATTGGGTATCTTACTCTACAGGAAAGTAGGGGGAAGGGGATAACAGAGGGAGGATGATAGAAGGGAGGGCAGATAAGGGGAGGAGGTAATCAAAAGCAAACACTTTTGAAAAGGGACAAGGTCAAGGGAGAAAATTGAATAAAGGGGGACAGTATAGGTTGGAGGGAAATATTATTAGTCTTTTACAACATGACTGTTATGGAAGTGTTTTGCATAATGATACACATGTGGCCTATGTTGAGTTGCTTGCCTTGTCAAGGAGGGTGGGTGGGGAGGGAAGAAGGGAGAGAATTTAGGGGCAGCTAGGTGGTACAGCGAAGTAGAGCACCAGCCCTGGAGTCAGGTGGACCTGAGTTCAAATCCTGCCTCAGACACTTGACACATGTACTAGCTGTATGACCTTGGGCAAGTCACTTAACCCCAATTGCCCTGCCAAAAAACAAAAAAAAGGGAGAGAATTTGGAACTCAAAGTTCTAAAACAAATGCTCAAAAAAGCTGATTTTAGATGTAACTGGGAAATAAGATATATAAGCAATGGGGCATAGAAATCTATCTTGCCCTACAAGAAAGTAAGGGGAAAGTGATTAAGCAAAGGAGAAGTGGAGTGACAGAAAGGAGGGCAGACTGGAGAATAGAGCAATCAGAATATATGCCATCTTGGGGTGGGGGGGAGGGTAGAAATTGGGAGAAAATTTGTAACTCAAAATCTTGTGGAAATCAGTGTTGAAAACTAAAAAATATTAAATAATAAAACAATAAAAATTAAATGAAATTAAATTTAAAAAATATCTTTGGGATACAGTTCTAGTAACAGAATTGATGAATCAGAAGATATGCACAGTTTTATAGCCCTTTGGACATAGTACCAAAGTGCTCTCCAGAATGGTTGGATCAATTCACAATTCCACCAATAGTGCATTAGTGTCCCAACTTTTCCACATCCCCTCCAACATTTGTCATTTTTCCTTTTTCTGTCACATTAGCCAATATAATAGGTGTGTGGTGATACCTCAGAATTGGTTTACTTTGCATGTCTCTAATTGTGATTTAGAGTGATTCGAAGCATTTTTATATGACTGCAAATAGCTTTGATTTTTCTTCTTCTGAAAACTGCCTGTTCTTATCCTTTTACCATTTATCAATTATGGAATGACTTGTATTATTATAAATTTGACTCATTTATATATTTGAGACATTGCCTGCAAATTTATTTCCTCAGTTTCCTGATTTCCTTCCAATCTTGGCTGCATTGGTTTTGTTTGTGAAAAACCTTTTTGATTTAATGTAATCAAAATTATTCATTTTACGTCCTGTACTGCAAGAGCATTATTTTTTCCTTGGTCATATCCATATTGCTTCCCATAATTCTCTTTCACTTGTTTGGTCATAAATTCTTCACTTATCCATAGATCTGACAGGTAAAATATTCCAGGTTCCCCTGATTTGCTTATGATAACACTCTTTATTCTTAAATCATGTACCATTTTGACTTTGTATGGTATGAGATGCTTGTCTCTGCCAAACTTCTTTCCAAGTTTTCCCAGCAATTTTTGTCAAATAATGAGCTCTTGTCCCAAAAGCTTGGATCTTAGTATTTATCAAACACATTTATCGCTGCGTATTGTGTATCTAATCTATTCCAGTGATCTAGACTACTTTACTTCTTAGCCTTTTGATGACTGTTGCTTTGTAATACAGTTTGAGATCTAGTACTGGTAGAGTCCATTTCCTAAAAATCAGTAGAAAAAAAGAGAAAAAAATCATTTTAACTGATCAGTGACAGGTCAGAAAATATGTGCACTGCGCTACCTCTCTGTACCTCCTACCACTACAAAGGAGTAAGGGGAATGTCTTCTCATGTCTCTTCTTTGGATTGATGCTTGTTCTTTTAAAATTTTGAAACATTCGTTTTTGATTATTTTGGGGTTGTTTCCATTTACGTTGTTATAGTCATCATTTACGTTGTTTTCCTGGCTCTCCTTATTTCATTGTGCATCAGTTCATGTACTTCTTCCCATGCTTTTCTGTATTCATCACATTTATAATTTCTTACAACATATTAATATTCCATTATATTTTTGTACAACAATTTGTTTGACTGTTCCCTAATTGATGGCCATCCACTTTGTTTCCCATTTTTTGTTATCACAAAAATGCTGCTATAAATATTTTGGTCTATATGAGAACTTTTGTTTTTAATCAGTGGCCTCCTTGATGTTAAAACCTAGTATTGGAATCTCTGGGCCAAAGAGTATGGATATTTTAGTCACTTTATATGTATAATTCCAAACTGTTTTCCAAAATGGTCATATTGATTCACACAGCTCCACCAGACAGCTGATATGACCATCTTCTCACAACCCCTCCAATATTGGACTATTCCCATCTTTTGTCATCTTTGACACTTGTAATGTTTACAAAACTTCAAGGTAGTTTTATCTGCATTTTTCTTGCTATTAGTGATTTGGAGCATTCCAAATTCATAGTCTAGCTCCCATCTACCTTTCCTGGTAAATTTCATATTATTCCGTTTCATTATTTTCTGTTTTGATCAGATTGTCCTACTAGGTATTCCTCATATATTACACTCTATCATCTACATTTATGCCTTTGCACACATTGTGCCTGGCACACATTGTATCTGGATTGTTACCTCATACCTATTCTATTAAAATCTATAACTTGCTTCAAAGCCCAGATCAGGTGTCACTTTCTGTATGGAAACTTTCCTGATTCCTACAGTTATTAGCACACTCATTCAATGAAATTTCTTTGTGTATATAACACACACACACACACACACATATGTATATTCTTCAATAAAATGAAACTAATTGTAATGACCAATCTTAAAGGGGTGAGGAAATGTGCTTCCTCTCTTGCATGGCCAAAAATTGGGGACTATGAGTATGGAATGTTGTATATACTGTCAGATGTGGATGATTTGTCAATAGGTTTTAATTAACTTTTTTTTCTTTTTACAAAGGAAAGTTTACTGGGGGCAAGGGTTAAGGGGTCATATCTGCAAATGACTGCGATATAATGTAAGAGCAAGCAAAGTGGGACTTTTTATTGTTTTTTTTTTCTTTTGGAAGGCAATCAAGTGCCTTTGATTGAGTCTCACCTTCCTTTGTAGGAAGGCCCACACCCTTTTGCTAATTAGGTTATGAGAGGTGTGAAGCCCTTGAGATGTGTGAAGCTCTCAGGCCCTGAAAAGGGCTATATATACTTTGAGGGTAGCCATTAAGCTAGAACTCTCAGAACTCTCAGAAAAGAGGTTTTGCTTTGGGGGCTCACTCACTGGAAGGGTGTCATGTGATTTGACTAGACAAGACTCTAGGAAAAAGATAAGGAGCCCCCTGATTTTGAAAAACCCAGATGTTGTTGCTTCTCTCTCTGGTAACTATGTATGTAATGTCTTAGACAGGTAGCTAGAAGCCTGTCTGCTGATTTGTGTTATTTTGCTCTGTTTATATGATTTCTGCTTGTTTGTTTTTTTCTCTGAAGTTCAGGGTGCTGACTTTTCCCCCTGAACTAACTGAATGATACATGTGTGTTTAATTAAAATGAGATTTTAAACCCCTTAAAGTTGCTTTCCTTAGAAGAGCAGAAAAAGGAGCCTGTGCTAGCAGCCCTCCTGTGTGCTGGTGTTATTGGCCTTACACAGCCCCAGTAGTGGCAAGTAGCATTGTTGCTACATATAAAAATAAAAAGAATCAATGCTAATTTTTAAAGAGTTATATTCTTGACTTAAACTGGGTTCATATAGTCATTATTAAGCAAGGAATTTCCACTTTCTGTTCATGTGATTGATTGTTTTCATTTCTCAAGCAAAAGCACACATTTATTTATGTATTTCAACTCACTAAATGAACTGTAGGACACCACCATCAGAGATCCCTAAGAAAAGAACACTGACCCTTAGTTGATTTGGGTTATTACAGCCTCATTAACAGGTAATTGATAGAAGGATACAGGTAGTTACATAGCTAGATAATAAGTAGAGAAATCAGTTTTGTTAGTAGTTAGGCCTATCAGTCCTGGCTATGGGCATTATCTGAGTGACCTATACTACCCTGAACTTAACTACCTGAGCCTGGGAATTATTCTTAATATCTGGAGGTGTTTATCCATATTGTTGGTCAGTTGGAGATTATCAGTCATATGGAGCTCCATATTCAGCAGGCAACTCTAGCCTTGGTTCTGTAAAAGGTTTCCCTTATTGACTATCACCCATAACATGGGTCACTGTGCAGCAAATCTTAATATGTGTTTGAAAGAATGGAGAAAAATTGAGAAGAGATTTTCTCTCAACTCATTTTTCTGTGAACCTATCAAATGAAAGGAAACAAGCATTTATCAAGTACTATTCTGCACCAGGCACAGTACACAAATATTTTCTTATTTAATCCTCAAAACAATCCTGGGAGGTCAGTGCTATTATTATCCTCATTATATAGTTGAGGAAATCAAGGTAGATAGAGATTAAGTGACTGCCCAGGGTCACACAGCTGGTAAATCTGAGGCTGGATTTGAACTTGGTCTTCTTGACTCCAGGCTCAGTCTCAGACCCTTAGTTTCCTTTTTAAGTCTGTGAAATAAGGGCATTAGACTAGATGACCTTCCAGATGTAAATCTTTCATACCCATAGTTCAAGATACTTATCACCAGGATTCCTTCACTAAAGAGGAGTCTGACTGCGTACTTACTCAGAAAATATTTTTTTTCTGTTCCAAATAGGCGACCAGACACAAACAAGCAAAAGTCAGTTGGTCAGTCCCTCCTCCTTCCTTCCTTCCTTCCTTCCTTCCTTCCTTCCTTCCTTCCTTCCTTCCTTCCTTCCTTCCTTCCTTCCTTCCTTCCCTCTCCCTGCATTCCTCCCTCCCTTTCCAGTCTTCCTTTCCTTCCCCTCACACCCATAGAGAATCCCTAGGTAATAAATTGTTCATTCGTCAAATAAATTGACAATTGTTAACACAGTCCTGCAATTGTGGCCCCCACTTCCGCCAGAGCCACAGGATCCCTTTTCTAAGTTTGTGGGTCAGTAACTAAAATTGCTCCCCTGCTGCCATCTCCTTTTGGCTGTAATTCTTCAAAGAATTCAGTAAAGCTATAGAAAAGTTCTCTCTCCCTGAACAGAGGGTTCTTTAGCCAGCTTTTAAAAAATTGTCTAATTTATCTCTGAGAAAGATTCATAAATTATCTGGCCAGTCAGCAAACAGAAAGCCAAAATTGACTAAGAAAACAAACCCATTCCCCTAGACCAGGAATGTCCTTATTTCTGCTCCCTTGGGCTTGTACAGCCATATATCAAGTCAGCGTAGTGTGATGAGCTCCAGGAAAGTAGAACCGAAGGTCTTGGTACTCAATCTCCCAGTGGCCACAGGCACTCCTTTCTGTGTCACACCTGACTGGATTAAAAAATGGAATTTGAATTATCAGGGCCTAGAGTTGTCCGCCTATTAAATTTGAGGGGAGAAGTATAGCTATACATTTGCAAAGACAAACTGCACAAGTTACATAAGAACATATATCCCTGTCCCTGCCCCCCAGTACCCTAGTTTCTGTAGCCTCACCTCATGCTCAGGTCTCTTGAGAACATTCTGGAAGTTCAGCAACTTGCTACCTCCCCCAGTTGCTGCTTCTTCCACAAAATAAATACATGGGCCTCTTGCCTATTCCAGATGATCACAGAATAATAGATTTAGAGTTGTAGTCAGCATAGATTTAGAGGCTACATATCAACTAAGTGTCAGAAAGGAGATGAATCTAACTCTTCTTGGTTCCATGTCTGACACTTTATTCACTAAATACTGTGCCTCCTATTTCAAATAGCTGGTGACTCCAAAGACCTTGAAAGAAAGGGGAGCCCATGAATTAGTTTGTTTTGACCTTCTTATAAGCCTGACTGGCCCATTCTTCAGTAAGTCTAGGGCCTGGGGCTCATTGTCAACAAGTAAATAGCTTCGGTAGCCACCTCCAAGAGGAATGTATTTGGTAAAAAGCTTCACCAAGAAGGCCCCATGCCTGTGAACTCTTTATCCACTACTAGAATTTAATTCCTTAGAATTAAGTCCTGTGTTAAATTATGTTTTTATATAACCTGTGATTATAAAGCATTTTTTGGGGGGTTATTCTATCTTTATTGGGAAAGGAGGCCCAAATCAGGTAAGTAACTCACCCAAGGTCACATGGCAGTTGGCAACAGCTCATGGCTTAAGCTACTGTTCTGGATTTGAGCCTAAGCTTTAATGTGAAAAAACAGGAACACCAAAAGTTTATTTCTGTTCTTGACATTATACTTTCTAATATCCTTTTCCCTTTAGGGCCAGGCTTTACAACATCCTTTGGAATGAACTGATTCAAATGTTCATTGAAAATGTTGTAGAGGGGAGTGAAATAGAAGGACAGACAAATAGCCTTTAAGGGTCTTTCTAAGCTATTTTACACACATATATATTCATACACATATACAAACAATGCATAAGTAATTATATACATAATAATATATAATATGCATATAGTTATATTTTAACAATATAACATAGAAATATATACTGTTATAATAATAGATTACATATGTAATCATATATTATATCTATTTATAACATGATATACAATAGTTTAATTTTAGCAAAACCCTTAAAGGTTATTTGGTCCATCCCTCTATTTCAATCTCTCCTACAACATCTTCAATGAGCAATTGAATCAGTTCAGTTCAAAGAATGTCTTAGGGGCAGCTAGGTGGAGCATTGGGTAGAGCACCTGCCCTGGAGTCAGGAGGACCTGAGTTCAAATCTGGCCTCAGACACTTGACACACTCACTAGCTGTGTGACCTTGGGCAAGTCACTTGATCCCAGTTGCCCTGCCTTCTCCCCTCCAAAAAAATAGGATGTCTTAAAGCCTGTCTCTAAAAGGAAAGGGACATCAGAAAGTACAAGGTCAAGACCAGAAAGAATTTTTTTTTCACCTCAAAGCTTGTTAATAGCCCGAGATTCCAGAAGCCTGAGTTAAGCTGTGAGCTGTTGCCAACTACCATGTAATCTTGGTCAAGTCCCTCCTCTGCTTTGGGCCTCCTTGCCTGATAGAGATGGGTAATAGAGATGCTTGTCCCCTCTGATTCTAATATTCCACTGTCACTATTTTTTTCACCATCACTCTTATAGAAAGGGCTCACAAGGCTAAGGCAGGGGCATATTATAGAGGAAAAAACCTCTAAAGATGACATTGGCTGAGATGACCATTACAGATCGGAGCCCTATTCCCACCTCCCCACCTCTTATAGGTGCTTTTATATAGAGGTCGTATAGAGGTCTTTCCTGATTTCATCAATTGTTTGATTTCCACGTCTCCCAAATTTACTTTATATTTTTTATGTGTGTACTATATATTTACTATATGAGGACAGGGGGTGTGATTCTCTCTTCCCTCTAGATCAATAGCTGTGAGCATAGATTGTAGTTACACTAGAGGAGGTTTCAATGTGTAATTAAGATTCAGCCTATAAACCTATATATCTATATATAAATGTCTTTATCAAGGGAGTATGCCAGGGGGTGTGATTCTCACTTCTTACTAAATATGTGGCATATTTGTGGGGGTGAGCAGAGGGAGACTATGAGCAGGAATACCTGATTCCTACATTTTGAGGATGGGAGGGGTGCGCTACAAATAGGAACATGGGATGGGCTAAATTACTAAGCCATAATTTCAGTTCCTCAGCTCTCGCCCTCTGCCATGGCCTTCCTTCCCTTCCAATGCCTTCGATAAATACTGTTCTTGGCCCAGCCCATGCTCAAGCCTCAAAATTCTTCATGGCACTATGGTGTTTCTGTACTAGTATAGAAAGAATCTACTCGCAAGATAACAGTTCGGAGTAAGAAGTTAAAGGATTCCTAGAGATTACCCAGTCTAATGCCTATTTATAGAAAAGGAAACTGAAGTCCAGAGAAATTAAGCGACTGCCCAAGGTCTTGGCGGCAGAGCTGAGATTCTCAAGCTAGCCAGGCTCTGGCGTTTCCTGGCCCTTTGCTGGCACTTTCTCCCTACACTGCTCATTGCACTTAAAAAAATAAAAACAAAATGAGGATAATATGTTGGGTTTTATTTGTTGTTTATTTGTATCTAGCCTTGATCTTGAAGGCAGAAAATCCAGAAACCCCTCAAAGAAGAGAACAACAATCCTTGCTCCCAGTGACATCATTGGCCGTCAGTGAGCAGTAAGGGCTTACCAAGGGCTCTGGGATCAGCAGCATCACTACTTGATTCCTCCACACCGCCCCATTCGCCCTCCCAAACCTGATCAACCAGAGAAGTGACCCTTGTGAGTTTCCTTGGTGACTTTCTCTGCAGGTGTTGCTGGCCCCTCCCCCTCAGCAAGTGTCACAGCCAAGGAAACACAGGAAAAGTGAAGTTTTTGTGCCAGAGCTCCTGGCACCACCAAATGCTTCTACATCTGAAATTGATATGATTTATTAATGGAAATTACCATCTGTACCTTAAGGCCTATTGGGCTTTTCTATCTGACTGGCAGCTCAGACCTCCTATGTGGGAGGTCTCCTGTTAGAATATGTGCTTCTTGAGAGCAGGGACTGTCTTGTTCTTCTATCTGTATCACTCATTGTTCAGTGCAGGTGCTTTGCACAAAGTGTGTTTTCATCCATGTACATATTCTTTCATTCATTCATTCCTTCATTGCTTTGAACCTCAGCCTTCTGACTATACCATAGTCTGCCTCTCTAGGGAGACCAGGAGCCTGAACGCTGTCCTGATTTGGAAGACTGAGTTCTGTTTGAATTCCAGGCCCAACAGGCAAATCTGCTCAGAACTGCCTCTGGGCCTAGGGAGCTGTTCCTCTGTCATGACCCCCTATGCTAGATTTGCACAGATGCAGAGCTGGATGGGACCCTGGAGGTCATCTAGTTCAAACCCTTCATTTTATAGATCAGAGAACTAAATCACTTGCTCAGGGTCACAAGACAAGTATCTGAGGCAGGATCTAAATGTGTCTTTCTGATGTCAAGTCTTACACTCGCTCTACCGTACCTCCTGACAAGTGTCCGGGCCTCAGTCTACTCATCTAAAAAATTAAGGAGTTGGACAGTGTCACCTATAGGGTCTCTTTCAGCTCAAGATGCTGGGATCGTTTTTCTAATCATGGTTTGGAATGAGAAGAGAGAGCACAGGAATGTCTACAAAGGGATGTTTTGTGTCCATGGCTCCTATATTAACCCAGAGCTAAATAAAACAACCTCCCAATGGACTTCCCCAATGCCTGGCTTCCACAAAGTGTGTTGGTAAGCAAAATGGGCTCTTAGCACTTAGTTCAACCAAGTGCCCTTGAAGAGTTTGGCTTTTGTTTCCTTTGAGTAATTCAGTGTATTTCATTGAGTCTTACTAAGTGCTAAGCCCCAGGCTCTAACCCCCATTAGGTGTTAACCTAACCTATGTGGATGTGAAGCTCCCAGGGTCCTAAGGGGAGGGGCTAACTCAAGAGCCAATCATATCAACCTAGGTTCTGGTCATTCAGATGACGTTTGATGACGTCTGAAATACTATAAGAAGAGAAGACAGAGCCATTTGCGCAGGGCTCTCACTCGTGATGGTGCTGATGC
>CM053625.1:27045163-27067044 GCA_028646595.1 Phalanger gymnotis | reverse complement strand
TTGGGCGGACGTACTGCCTCACCAGCACTCCTCCTTCCCCAAGAACCCCCTACCTGGACTGGGCTTAAATCTTCAGCAGGCTCTTCACTCCTGTTCTGATCAGCCACTTAATTCCTCCCACCAGGTGGGCCTGGGGCAGAAGCAACTGCAGCTGTAGTTCTAAAGCTGCCCCACCTCCGCTGCCCCAGGGGCAGTGGCCGAACCGCAAACTCAGTCCCGCAGCTTTTCCCACTAACCTTCTCTGTTGTCTTTGCTCTTTGTGGGTTGAGAGGTCTGGTGGATGCCACAGCTCAGTAATTCAGGATGCTAGGGCACTCTCCGCTCGTCTCCTGGTCTGGTAGGTCCACCTCTGGTCTGTTCGAGCCGTGCGCGCTGGGGGCTGGGAGCTCCGTGCGGGACAGACCTTACCCAGAGACCATCCAGGCTGTCCTGGGCTGGAGCCCTGCTTCCCTCTGCCACTTTGTGGGTTCTGCAGCTCTAGAATTGGTTTAGAGCCATTTTTTATAGGTTTTTGGAGGGACTTGGTGGGGAGCTCACGCCAGTCACTGCTTCCCAGCCGCCATCTCCATGATTTCTTAACTTGACTTTTGGGAGCAGATCTCCTCCTCATCAACTCAAATTATTCCCTTTTGTGAATGACTTAATAGGGCAAAACAGTCATCACCAGATTCCGCAATGGCAGGTGTGATGCAGTGGAAAGGGTGTTGGGTTGCGAATTAGAAGGCTTGGGTTCAAATCTAAGGCTCTGTCGTTGATCCCTTATATGACCTTGGGCAAATAATTTGATCTCTCTGGACTTTGATTTCTTCCATTGTCAAATGAGTAGTTTATACTAGGGGATCTCTTCGGTCCTCTCGCAGCTTGAAATCTATGCATAGTTTTAGTGTTTTTCAAATCTGAAATGGTTTGAATGTATCCAATCTTCTTCCACCCAACCCACTACTTCCTTCAAGTGACTCTGCACAACACAACTGGTAGGTGTCCCCATCTGATGTTTCTAATCATCAGAACTGTCTCCCTGTTTCATCCCACAGGCAGAAGCAGTCCTTCAGGAACCAGGATTTCAGTCCCGAACTTTGGGGATGAAATTGGAAGAACCAATAAACGGTGCTCTATAGGTCACCAATGGCGCTAAAAGAGATTCCTTGCCATCTCTGACTATCCATGTCGGTACTCTGAGACTTTCCATGCATAGTTATGATTGTGTCTCACAGAACCATCCCTAAGTCCAGGTGTTATAATGAATTATACAATCTTCACTGCTTTTCCTGAGTCCTAAAGACTTGAGTTGATTTACCTTGGCAATGACAGTGAAGTTCATGAACCTGGAGTTCATGGTCTTCTCTGGAAAACCAGGATTTGAGTTTCTTTCCATTTTGGAAACAGATTTTCCTTTTTTTTCAGTGGTGACTGTGTCATTTCTTGCATTTACTTTATAATTGCCTTCCTCTTACATGGTTCATATTCCCCCATTTCCTTGACATTCACCAGCCAAGGATACCTGGACTCAAGCCCCTTCTCTGCTTCCTTTAAGTCAGTCCACGATGTGTAGAGAATCACAGGATCTAGAACTGAATGGGGCCTCAGAAACCATACTGTCCATTTAAAAATTGGGAAACTGAGGTCTAGGAGATTGAGTGACTTGTGCAGTATTGCACAACTGGCAGAATTTGAATAGAGGTCCTTCAGATACAGAGCTAATGTTCTGTCTCTCTCTCTCTAGCAATCAGGCTAATTGACTCGCGCAGGGTCACACAGCCAGTAAGTGTCATGTGTCTGAGGTCAGATTTGAACTCAGGCCTTCCCGAATCCAGGGTCGGTGCTCTATCCATTGCCCCACCTAGCTGCTCTTACATACCATATGTACCATATATGCTGCCTCTCAAGAGGACGCTCATCAACTGTTGACTAAATAAATGAAATTTATTATAACTGTTATAATGAATAATATAACTTATAATTTAATTGACCAATAAAATGAAATTAGGCATGCATTTCAAAGCTAAAGTGGCTTTAGGATGAGGACTTTGAGTTTAGAAAATCCCTTATCCATTTATAGCCACTTCTTTAGCCTATGGTCTAGGGAGCATTCCATCTGACATTTTAAAAGCTATGAATTAAAGGCATCTAGGGCCTTGAAAGCCATCAGATAGAGGTTCAAAATCTCATAGATTTAGGACTGAAGGGACTTCAGATCAGCTCATCCTAGCTTCTTATTTACAGATAAAGAAACTGAGGTTGAGAAAAGATAAGGTCACACAGCTCACAAATGTGTCATCTGAGATTTGAACTTAGCATAGAGGCTGCAGTTTAGTCATTTCAGTCATTTCTAACTCTTCCTGATGCCATTTGTGGTTTCCCTGGCAAAGATACTGGAGGAGTTTGCCATTTCCTTCTTCAGCTCATTTTAGAGATGAGGAAACTGAACAAACGGCCTTAAGTGACTTGCTCAGGATCACAAAGCTGGTATAGTAAATGTTTGAGGCCAGATGTGAATTCAGGTCTTCCTGACTCCAGGCCTTGTATTCTACCTGCTGCACCACATGGCTGCCCCTCTGGTTCCAGACCCAACACTTTCCAGTGCTGAAAGTCTGCTTCTGGGAATGTTGGATTAGCCTTCTGGACTCTGGGAACGTCTTCTGGCTTTTGGGTCCAGCTCCAGTTTTGATCACTTTTATGAGCCCCTCCAACCTCTAATGAAGGTGTGACACACCCCTCCCCCAATCTTTCCCCTTCTCCAACCCATTTCCCCCATCACTGGCAGTGAACAGCAATAGCGCTGAATTTCCTGTCCTCTCCACTCCAAGGCAGGCAGAAAGGGTCCAGGGGGCTGGTCTGACCCAGGTCATCATTTTCTGAGTGTCCTGCTACAGACAAGGTCCCTAGCTCTCTGCTGTTTAGACTATTAAGACACATATAAGTAACGGCTTCATCTTTCATTCCCAGCAGTGACTTTCAAGGCTTCCTGTCATTCAGGCTTTTGCAGCAGGGGCTAAGGATCAGCCCTCTTTGAGGAATTACTTGCATCCTACAATTAATATCCCTTTGGCTTTTACCTCCTTCCCCAATGCATATGACAGTGACTATCAGATATCTCCCTGCCTGCCCCTACAGCATTGATCCGTACACTCCCTGCAGTAGTCAGGAGCAATTTCTATAGAATCCCGTGGTGAACCATGAGTGACCTCTCTCCAGTGCCCTTAGGTGACCAGGAAGCCAGCCAATTCAGCCAAAAGTTGGCTGTCTTCTGGTGAGGCACAGCTTAAACTTTATCCCCTTCCCCCCAAATCAAATCCTGGGGACAGCTTTGTTGCTTTTTAGAGGAAAACTAGCCTAACCCACATTGCAGGGGGCTGAGGAAAATCCTGGTAAACACTGGTCCTATCACAAAGGAAATGTATGTAAAGGACTTTGTAAAATCAAAGTACTGTCCAAATGTCAGCTGCTGTTATCTTTATCCCCACCAAATATATATATTTTGTTTGATTACTTATTCCAAAGTAAAGACTGAAATTCACTTGTACCTTCTCATCCTCTGTGACTCTTGTACCTTTTCTCTCATCAATCTGTCATGGATTTAGCAGTACTGTTTAGAAGGGCTCCTCTGGTTTCTTCAGTATTTCAAGGTCACCAGCAAAGCCCCTGGGAAATCACTGCCTTCCAGCTCTTGCTCCATGACCAACCACCCTCCTTGTTTGTTCATTCATTTCCTGGATCGTATCATTTCTGTCACTTTTTGTGTCACTCGTTAATATGCCACAGTTTACGTACGCTCTCCCTCGCCCTTTGGGTTGCTTAAAATTGAGATTCTCCAGAGCTGTTCTGTGATTTGCAGCCATTCAACAACATTGAGAAAACTGCTTTCCAATCCAAGTATAAAGTTAACAGACGCATTAAAAACAAACAAAAACGTGAACGGCCCTTTGCAATTTCTTATGATAAAAATAATATCCTAACCCCTTTTCCTCTAAGTAAGTTATGCTAGCTTTTCCTTTAAATATCCTTGAGATTTGATTAGTTCAGGGGATTAAAGGCTTGGGTTGTAATATCACTTCTTGCTCACCTGAGTACAAAACATCCCCTAGGAGCTCAGGTGGCTCTCCGAGGCATGGCTGTTCCACTGTGATGGGCAATTCAGAGGCAGAAAGGTGTTGATTAGCTGGACCAATTTGCCGTGTCCTTGATGAATATACTGTTTAATATCTTTCCCTTTCTTTATTCATGTAAATTTCTTTTTAAAAATACTGATTGGATGATCTAGGAGCAGCACATTTTTTTCAGTACACCTAAACTATCAGGGAAGTGGTGTGAGTCAGGCCCAGCCCAAAGAATTTGAACAATGTAGTTGATTCTTATTCATATATTTCAATGTTTGTTTTTGATGTTTGTTGCCAAGTCTGTAAGACAAAAAATGATGCCCTCTCAAAGAGAGGATTATGAATAGTTTGGGATGCATTTCCCCTATCAGTCACCAAAACAGCCCATCACATTTAGATCCTATCCACCAGGATGATGTATAGGTAGAAAAGCCCTCATCATTGGAATCGGTGTGAAATTCTCATATTTACCTAGTCGTGGCTCAGTGGCTGCATTAGTTGAATGTTCAGAGATGATTTGTTATTTAATGCCCTGTTCTTACCCTGTAGCCACCTGTCTTTCCATTGGCCTTTGCAAACACTCAGGGTCTTTGTGCTTTCCTCCTAGCCCACTCTCTGGGAAGATTCTGTGATTCATCATTTACAACTCAACGATTTTACTTTTGGCCTTCCAAGGAGATCTGCTGCTAGGACCCTGTCTAACGAATGGAGGAAAGACTCCGTCATCTTTCATCCCATCATAAATGGGATTTCAGGGATCAGAAAGCAAGTATATGAAGGACTTCTAGGAAAAAGGGCTTCACCCCTTCCTTACCCCCCAAAACACACTCTCAGGTGTCAACTTTGATGTCAACTGTAGCCTGGTGCCACAGACTGTCCATATGTCAAATAAGGTACAGCCCTGGTAGAACAAACACAACTATGTAGAACAACACTTCTCTATGGTGTTCTATCCATGACCAGGGCATAACAAGACATAAGTGCTCACCATGTATCAGGCACTGTGCTATCATGGCAATCTCTTGTCATTTGGAGATCTAATCTAGAGCTTAGAACATTGTGGAATTGATCTGAACAGTGAAGTTTTTTTCTGCCCCAGTCTCTTCTGCAGATTTCCTATATAGCATATGCTGTTCTATACTTACCACTTTCTCCCAGTTTCCTGTGCTTACAGGGAACTGATAGGACACACACACACACACACACACACACACACACACACACACACGACTATGATCTTCATATAACAAATTCATCCCAAGGGGGACTTTCCCAAACATTTTTTTGTTACTTATTGCTAAATGAATTTCCTTGTTTCAGCAAAGACACTCAAGATCATTACCAACCTTAAGGAAGAGCCTCTCGATCTCCACACTGCCCCCTCCCAATGCAACTCTCTCCAACAGTAACAGATCTTGGAAGCTCAGAGACAACAGCCACTCTAGTATTTGGTGCAGAAGTTTGCTTTGCATCATTTTAGCCCAGGATGGCTTCCTTAGAGCTCCCGAGATGCAGAGGGAAAACACCATGGAAGCATGCTCATTCTGTCTGCCTAATAGTGGTGGTTTCCTCTATGGTACCAGAGTAGAGGAGATTTAGCCCAAGAAGCTGGCATGGGTATTGAGGGTCATGACTCCTCATTTCAAAGGCTTCAGAAAGAATCCTGTGCACTTTGAAGGCTACCACTCTGCCTCCTTTATGAAGATTGGTAACACTGACAGATTTGTTCATTCTTCTGGAATGGGTCAGAGCAAAATGGGTCATTGTAATTATATCTTTAGTACTAAACTTTAATTGTTTTAATGGTCACTGCTTCTCATCGAATAAGTAATAAAAATAATAACTTGAATTTCCAAAGCTTTTCAAGACTTCTTTGTGCCCAATAATCTGCAAGGTAAATATCAATCCATTAATAAGCATTTATTAAAGTTTAAGCATCATCAGTATATACATACATGTTCACAGATGAGAAAACAAGAGCCCCAGAAAGGTTAAGTGACTTGCCCATGGTCACAGGGACAGTAAATATTGATATTGGGATCCAAACGTAGGCCTCAGTCTTGACCCAGTTTTCAGAGCTCCTCCCATCACATCAGGCTGTCTGTCTCTCTTGACAACTTAACCTGAGGTTAGAAGCCTTCAGTCAGTTGTCCCAGTGAGAAATAAAAAAAATTCGCAGGACATTTTAGGAGTTAAATGGTCAATGCATTTACATATTTTAGAGAAGACTATAGGGAGAAGGAAAAACTAGTCACAGCTACAGAAACTTATATATAGCTTTGTGGTAACTGGTTTGACTTCCTGTCTCAATTCAGCACAGAAACAATTATGGAAGGATCACAGAATTTAGCAATGGAAGGGACCTTTAAGATCACCTAGATTGGGGTGGGGAACCTGCGGTCTGCTGGTTCTCCACCCCGATCTAGACTGACTCTCTCTTCATTTTACGGGTGAGGGAACTGAAGGCCAAGACAGATTAAATAACTTGCTCAAGGTCTTGTAGGTAGTAAGTGGCTCAGATGGATTTGTACAGAGGTCATTGGATTCTGAATCCTGTTTTTATTGACTATACCAGGACTCACTTTAATATTGGCATGGCATTGGCCATGGTCTGCCATTTTCATGTTGCTGAACATAAGCAATGTTATTGTTGCATTTGACTTTGTGATCCCATTTGGGGTTTTCTTGGCAAGGTTACTGGAATGGTTTGCCATTTCCTTCTGCAGCCCTTTTTACAGACAAGGAAAATGAGGCAAATAGAGTTAGGTGACTTGCTCAGGATCACACAGACACAGTAAATGTCTGGGACCTGATTTGAACTTGCCTCCCCCTGATTCCAGGCCTAGCACTTTCTCACATTGTGTCACCTAGCTGCCCCAAACAATGGTAGTAGAGAAAATCAATAGCTTTCTATCGATCCTAAAAGAAAGATTCTCCTTCCTGTCCCCCTTTCTCTCTTCCCTGCATAAAAACTTTATCTTAACCAGTTCACACTTCAGATAAACAGGAATGTACTTATACAAGGTAAAGGTAAAATCTTGATCAATTTTATTGTAAAATTCTCAGAAAAAGAGCATTACAATGACAATATTTTATGAGAGTTTATGATTCATCTTCTTTATACCAAGTGTTTCTGCAAATACAATGTGTGTTCAATACCATAGAATACAGCAAAGGAAACACAAACAGCTCAAATGCCACATACTGATATTGTGTTGGTACAAAGTTCTACTAAAGTTGATGTATTAAAAATAATTTATATATTTTATAAATAAGGAAAAAATTACATGTATAGTAATTACAGGAGGCCTTTTGAGAAGTACTGGTGATTACAGAAATATATATTTTGGAGTCTACACAACTGTTCAAAATAATGACACAAAATAGTGAAAAGATTTCTGAAGTGAGGGACGGGGCAAATCCTAACTGGAGACATGGTATGTCAGGGTTCACATTTTCAGGGATCATTCAACTACATGACACTAAGAAGTTATGGGACCAGTCACTCCAGCAAAACTCCAAGCCTGAGTTCTGCCTTCAAATTGTAAAACTTGGTGATTTCAGGAAACATAAAAGCAACACAATGTGCTAAGACTAAAGACTAGTACTAATACGAATAAAGACTAGAGGTTAAAAAGACTAAGACTGAAGACCAAAAACAAAAAGAGAGGGAAAAGTGGATGCATTAAGGAAAACTACATGGAAAACGGTGGGAGGTCAACCACAGCCAAAAATGAAGGAGCAGATGGGGAAGCAGGAGAAGAGGAAGAACAGAGCAGAGAGAAGAGAAAGAAAGATGGGGAGAGTCACAATCAAAATATATTAATGCAGTGTTTGATAACTATTTCATGTATGTCATCTACACTATTAGCTAAGAGGAATAAACAAAAGATAGCCATTGAAATGAGAACTGACCCACTGATGACCCCCGAAGAGATATTTTATTTTAGGAAATCTCTTTGTAAAACTTATCAATGCCAAAGCAACCTAACTTTGAGCTGAGCTCCCCTTGCTCAAAATCTTCTTGGGTGGGGCTCCCCCTTTAATCACTGACCAAGGTCTATTTCAGCTGCCATGAATGAAGGTTAATGTGTTTGTGTGGAGGTAGGGGGAGATGATTCTGCTTTTCAACATTTTCAGAATCTCCCTGTGGCTTCTGCATTAAGTTCCAAGAGATTCTGACACTCCCCTCTCTCCAAGTAGAGGATGTAGGACATCTGTCATGGTAGGAAAAACTCTGATGAGGTCATGGAATTGGGGACAAGGGACAGCTGGCATACTAGGTGACTCTGAGGACAGTTATTGCTTGGCAGAGTACAGGACAAGCCCTGTAAAACCAGGGCCACTCCATCAACTCTAAGAAAGGAAAGGGATGATATGACTGAGGAGGAAACTCCCATCAAATAAGGACAGTTGAGCTCATTGGGTAGACAGACTCCAGTGGGAGGCCACCAGGACCCTGAGGAGGGGGTGCTTAAGAAATACAGAAGGGGTGCTCATTTTGTACCACACTTTGGCACCTGCAGACCCAGTGTGTATAAGCCACTGCTTTGTCAATGTAAATACATTTTCTATGCTATGGGTTGGAGAACAAAGAAGCGGAATCCACTGATAATGCTTCTGAAAAGTGAATAATCATATCGCTCTCTTTCTTAATGGAAATCAAATTTGGTTAAATGGTTCCCTTTTCCTGCTGTAATCCCAACATAAGAAGCCATAGACACATTTCATTTTAGTTCCTAGATGTTGATTAGATCCCTAGACCTAATAGAAATAGAAATAGACAGAGGCAGGACAGAAGTATATAGTGGATCCTGTGAAATTACTAAGAAGATCATGGCACATAATGCAGGTGTAGACAAAAAAACCACTCGATAGGGCCCAGAAAGATCGCTTTTCACCTGGTTCTTTTTGCTGTAATATTGATTAGATCCAGGGCACAAACACTAGTTTGTATATTTTTTGCTCAAGTTTATTTTTCCCCTAGGGAGTTTGTTTTTGAGAATTTTGAGAAAAGTGATCCTTTTACACAAAGGCAATCAGCTAATGCCAGGGGATTTAAGAATATTCTGGCCTCGTTGCTACTATACAAGTAGCTAGGCATACTTTCTGTGGCCTGACTGTAGAAACTTCAATAGAATAAGGCAAAAGTCTTTTGCTCCATAACCATCAGCCTGGCACAAACATGGAAGAATCCATCAAGTGTGTGTTGTGGCAGCTATGTGATAAAGCCTGAACCCAGGGGACTACATGGGGAGGTCAAGGCTGCCTCTGGGAGCTCTGGTTAATGCTAGAAAGGTCTCCTGGGTCCCTTAACAGCAAAAGCTGAAAGAGAAGGAATAGAAGAAAAGGAAAGAGGAAAAAAGGATGGAAAGGAATTCAAATAAAAGTGGAGAAGTGAAAGAAAACCAGGCTAAGAAAAGTAGACAGTAAGAAAAAAGAGAAATATCTTTCACAGGGAGTGAGGAGGAGAGGTGGTGATGCTTCCAAGGGTAAACAATTGCCGAAAGCTTTTCTAGGGATCCTAGGATCCCTGAGCTTCCCTCACCACCATGGCCAGAACGCTGACTTGATCAGACTGGGCTGTGCTATGCTTTATAATGCTACCTCTATAATGAACACAGTGACACAGAGGGAGATTCATTCCCTTTCTTCTCATTCATCCTATCTGACCAGAAGGATTGTAAGCTGCAGTAGACTATAACCTCCTTGAGGGCAAGCCACCACTTCATTTTTGCATTTGTATTCCCAGTTCTTAGTACCCAAATGCCATTTTGGGTACATACTGTAGTAGGTACTAGAATTAAATTGGGACAAGAGGGCATATTTTTGGGGAAATCACTATCCCAGTAACATTTGGACTCTGAACATGGCCTTTCCCATCACTTGAAAAATTGACCTTAAAAACACTGTACTTCTCAAATCAGGCAGAGCTATGACATAAATACATTTTAAAAATGAAAAAAAAATCGCTTGTGAGAATAGGAGCTAGTCTGACCTTATATACAGAATGTCTACAGGAAGCTGTGTGTCTGTGACACATATACCTCTACCTTCTTCCAGGGGTTCCTTTGGGGCCAGAGAGGCATTTAGTCCTGATAGGGGTCACAATGACAAGGAGTCACCATGACAAGGGCACTTCCTAGTGCCTCTGAGTCCGGAAGCATCATTTGTACAAATGTTACTTCTTTCCGTGTGACTGGGAAATGGGGGAAACAACTTGACCTTGTGATCTGAGCATCAGGTCCCTGAATTCACACACCCCCTTGTACTGTTGATATCCCTGGGGAAAAAGTAAGCCTTCAATCTTTAAAAAAAAAGAAAAGAAAAGTAATTTCCATTTGGACTCCTGGGAACTGACACATTCGGGTATAGATGGCAAAATCATACAAGTGTCCATGTTTAAAAAGTATTAAACTCCTATTATTAGTGTCTATAGGTCCTGTGGGACTATTTTACATGTTAGACCCAAAGAAACACCCTTATGATGCAGGGGACAGGACATATGATAATTTCAGTGGGTGCCATGAGGAATTTCTGGGGATACAGCCTGATGCATGTTACAGTTCATCCAATTCTGGGACTCATAAAGCCATGTTAAACTGAATTTCCAATGCAGCGAGTTACTCTGTTCAGGGTCAGGGAAGACAGGAAGACAGAGGGACTGTCATCTGACCTCAGCTGTTTCTGTTTCCAAAGGCACTAATGTAGACATGGAGGATGCATGGAGCTGGCTGAGATGTGGCTGAAAACACGAGGTAGATACATAGATGTAAATGCAGGAGGCCATGATGCGCTAGCAGGTGGAGTTGTGTTTGCATGTGTTCATTGTCAATAGAGGAAAATGGGACTTCAGTATTAAACCCTGAAATTTAAACTGTCTGATGATATTTGGACCAAATGAAAACTGGCAAATGAATCAGAACCTTCACAACCCCGCTTTGGCCATTGCAGTTTTTCAGAGTCCTTTAGTTCACAGGTTTTTGGTCAATAGAAAATAGCAGTCACAAAGTAAGAACAGAGAAGTGGTATATAGACACATTGGATACTGCCATTATTCCTAACATGAAAATTTATTGACACTAGGTCTCCACAGTGATTCCATAAGGCTTCCTCATCTGCAGCTTATATACCTTCAGTACGATAGCAGGCCCTTTAGCTTTGCTTAGGTGGTTGGCTACCATTGATATGCTTTGAATTATCCTGACTAAAACGAGAAAATTCCCCCTTTGTGGCAGCTCTCCTTCTCCATCCTTCTCAGGAGATCAAATTAAGGTTTCTCAGTCTCTGAATACATTGTAGTGGTGGCTAAATATCGGTTGCTTGGGATGTGTAATCCTTGTTTAAAAAAAACTGAGGCTTTTGTTTCTCTATCCCCTTTTCCAGGGATACAGGATGTTTTGTCCTTTGCTTTTTAGGGGCAACTTAGCTGAGGTTCTGGGACCTGAGATAATATAAGCATGAAACTTGAGCCACAAAAGCTAGAAAGTAATAGATAAGAAACATGAAGGGAGATTTGAAAATAGCAGAAGTGGGATACCAAGCAGCTTCATGCCAGGCAGTCTGCAAAATGTCACAATGAACCAAGCAGGAGGAATGAGCATGTCCATATGAGAGAGAGAGAGATGGAAAAAAGAAGCAAGGGAGAAAAAGCTCCATGGAATAATTTGAAGCTAAAGGCAAGAATTTAGAAATGAAGACCAGATGGAATGGGAAGTGATCTTTGTGTCAGATTTCTCTGATAACGATTTAGTATTTGATTCATACAAACTAATAAATTATATATATTTGTGTATACACATGCACATGCACACCCACACATACATCCTAAAGCCATTCCCCATTACATAAATGGTCAAGGATATGAACAACCAGTTCTCAAAAGAAGAAATGAAAACTGTGAACAATTATGTAAAAAAGAATGCTCTGAATCATCGATAATAAGAGAAATGCAAATCAAAACAACCGTGATGTTTTATCTGTCACTTAGCTAATTGGCAAAGATGACAAAGGTAGGAATAGTTCGTATTGGAGGGGTTGTGGGAAAATAGGCACGTGGATTCATTGTTGGTGGAGCTGTGAATCAGTACAACCATTTTGGAAAGTAATTTCTAATTATGCAAATAAAGTGACTAAAATGTTCATACCCTTTGAAACCCAAAGATTCCACTAGTAGACTACTACTGACCTCCCACTCATCACAGGGGTTATTGGTAAGAAGAAAGTCCTCATATACATTAAAATATTTATAACAGCATTTCTTTTTGGTGATAGCCAAGAATTGTTAAGAAAATAGATGCCCATCAACTGGGGAATGACTAAACAACTGTGGTACATGAATAAAGTGGAATATTACTGTAAGAAATTATGAATATGATGAATACAAGGAATACGGAAAGATTTACACAATCTGATGCTTACTTCAGTAAGCAGCACCAAGAAAACAATATATACAATGACTACAACAATCTAAACAGAAAGAAAACTGTCAAACAATCAAAAAGGACATTGTGAAATTTCAAAGAACAAGCATTGGAGCTGAAGAAGAGAAAGGAGAGAACACTTCCATCCCATGCCTTTGCAAAGATGAGCGCTCCACAGATGCAGTATATTGGACATACTTTCAGACTCTTTCAATGTATTAATCAGTTTTGTTGATTTTCTCTTTTTTCTTTAAAAACTATTTGTTATAATGGCTCTAGGGAGGGGAAAAGATGGTGAGACAAATTTTTGTGATGTTAAAGACCAAAGTTATCAATAAAATTTATTTTAAAAAATCAATGGCAACCAGATTTCTATGAGCATAGTGGATAGCTTCCCAACTAAATCCAAGATGGAGAATACAAAAGGCAGAAGTCCATAGGCTATAACCAGGAGTTTGGGGGTGGAAAGCTGGACCTACTCCTCAGCAGTTCCTTCTTCTCACCCTTTGATTCATTCCCTCTTTGACTTAGAGATGTCATAGTCCCTAAGCCCTATGTCAGGGATCTGGTGGGTGGGGTGGGGTGAGGAGTATTTAATGGCAAGAAGAGAAATGAATTTTCATATAGATCTTAGAGGACAGGGGAGCAGTGCAGTGCTATGGAAACAGTTTCAAATTCTCTTATCTGTGTGACCTTAGACAATTAAACTTTACTGGGCTCAAGTTTCCTCATCGAAGGAGTCGGACTAAACAGCCTATCAGGTCACTTTCAGCTCTATGTTGGTAGTTCTGTGATACAGTTACCCATTGATGAGGCTGGGCATGGGAGGTCAGTAGGAAGGCTGGCTTAGAACATATATTTACCCACAGAACTCACTTCATTCTTGAATCATGGAAATTTCAGTGCCCTAGTAGCAGGGAACAACTTTTTTCACATTGGAGACCAGAGACAGCATCTTTTAACAATCTTGTCTTGAGCTCTGAGGCCCAAACCTTAACAAGAAATTGCCATGGTTGGAGCCCATCTTATTCCTTACTTCTCATACCTCTATAATGGGGATTTGTTATAAAATAGCTTATCCTTAAAGGAGAGAAAGACTGTGTTAGCTGAGCACGGGTGTCAGTGAGATGGTGGTCCGAGTGCAGAGGGTTCTGCTTCCTATCTTTCCACTTTCTACCTTCTCTTGACAGGGACAGAACAGAGCATCGAGTGTCTGAAGCACTAGCTATTTTCTGGACAGATGAGCAAATGACAAAAGGAAGAAGTAGAAAGGATAGGGAACGTTTTGGGCTCTGTTGTCTAGATCAAAGTATTCTGAGGTTGGCTTCGCTTATTTCCAAAAGAATCCCTTGTAAAGAACCAGACTTGCTAAGGATCTCAATTGCTGCCAGGGTGGTGCTGGGACTTGTCATCACCTAGCACTGTGCTGTACGCCTAGGGGAGGGGGAACACATGTCTGTTGAGTTGTTGGATTAACAGGAATAGGGATAAGGACTGTATCTATTATTTCATTGACATAGGGAGCTCCGAGGTGAGGGAACTCCCTTGACCAATGCAAACGGATATCTTCTCTACAACTTAAGGGTCTTAGAGGGTTTCCTAGAGCAGTGAAACATGAAGTGTCTTGCGAGGGCCACACACCAGCATGTGTTATCCAAGGCAAGACTGGAGCCAAGATCTTCCTGGCCTCAAGTCTAGCTCTCTAACAACTATTCCATGTTGTCTCTGCTTGAATTAATAATAACAAAAATTGTTAATTTTTTATTGTTAATGTTAATTAACAATTGTTAATTGTTAATAAATCGTTGCTAATATTTATGTAGTACTCTGAGGTTTGTAAAGCATTTTATATACATCATCTAATTTGATCCCTACAACAATCCTATATGTTAAGTGTTACAGGTATTATTATTCTAATTTCACATGTGAGGAAACTGAGGCTGAGAGGTTAGGTGACTTCTCTAAGGTCGCACAGACAGAAAGTGTCTAAGGCTAGAGTGGAATCTTCCTGCTTCTCAATGTCAAGTTCTATTTTCTTCACTAAGAAATTTGCTATACACTCAAACTAAATAATACAATGGATGGCAAAGACCCAAGTCTAGGCTGGCTGGACCAATTTACAGGTTCTCATTTCAGACTGAATGACTTACAGATTTCACATACAGAGAAAGTGGGAAACAACTCACGTTGTTTAAAAGGAGGAATGATGAGGGATCCTTCCTGCCTCTATCCTACAGAGCTGGACAGCGCCTCAGGACTCGGTGTAGAGGGCGCCAGCTCAGTGAAGCTTGATGATAGGGTTTTATTTTGCAGACTACTCATTTCGTGGTTATCCTGCCATTTAGAGTGAACGCAGATGTAACTGACTTTAAACAACAGATGTAGTCTTGAAAATTTGTGCACGTGTGCATATGTGCATGTGTGTATGTGTGTGCACACGTGGATTTTCTAGATGCAGAGCTGTATTAAGAGTATCAAGGGAACTCATTATTTGAAGGAATACTACAATGTATCCTACTGTAACACCCTACATGATAAAAGTCCTTTGGAGTCAAAAATGACATCCTGTCAAAAACTTTAAACGAAGAAAAACAAGGGAGATCTATTTTCCAAGTTGTCCAAAGAATAAATCTTCCTTTCTCAAAGTTATTGACATCAACAGATATTTACAAATTTTACATTTATAAAAAATAAGAGCAAAAAGTCCTTTCTAGTTTCCTCCCGACCACACTAACCTTTTCTAAGTAAACACACTAAAGAACAGGGCTACGGGAGGTGGTGAGACAGGAGAATGGCTGGGGCTCACGAACACCTGGGCAATGGAGATAACAGATAGACACACATAGGGCTTAGAAAGGACTTGTGCATATTTAAAGAGTACTTACAAAGTCCATCCCTTCCTTTCCCTGAAAGACATGATTCCTTGCAGTGATGAAGCAGAACAGAGGACACTGTCAACGGTGAAGGCCATGGTCAGGCTTTTATGGCCACACAGGGATGAGGGCAGGGACTCATCCAACCTCCTATGGCTCATAAGATCAAATATTCTTGTTCAAGACTAAAAAGTATATAGTAGGCAAGTTTCATCCCATTGACATTAAATGAATCGCAGGTTCTGCGAAAGCATTAAGGGTCTCTCCTTCCTCACTGAGTATGTTTAACTTAGGATCTTTACAGAGAATTGCCACAACGCTTTCTTAGCAGTGCATTTGGGGACTGTTCCAGACTTGTCTTTGATGAAAATCGTAATTAACATTCTCACCTGCCCCTCGTCAAAGAGATGCAATTTTCAAGAAATCATACATCACTGCTAGCTGGTGTCCTTTGATTCTGACTTCCTTGGGGTCACACAATGAAGTTAACAAACATCTATAAGCATCTGAGTGAGAGAATTTTGTATCTGTATAACATAATATCTGGTTTCATTGGGATTGGTGTAATAAAGGTCATGAAGTGTCAAATCATGACATAAACCTGGAGCAAAATAAGGTATTTTAATGCTCCTGAGGTACCCTAAGAATGAATGATCTTACTATGTATCCATGGGATTGCCACAGGGAAATTTGCAAAGAATAGCTTTAAGGATTGTTGTCTCACCCACATCACCTATAGCATCCAACCTCATGCCCTTTCTCCACATGTGGTCATACTTCACTCATCCTAGTAGGTTGCCTGAAGAAATGTCAATCTTACTGCTGTCTATCCCTCTGAAGGAGTCCCAGGCTATGCCTAGGTACCCTCTAACATAAGGAGATGCTCAGATCCTAACTAAACTTGCCATGAAGACCTTCCCTTTCAAACACCTTACAAAGGGCAACTGAATATAGCAACCCTTTGCCAGAATCTTTGGGATGATGTTGGTGAAGTGATACTCACCTTCCCAATATGGCAACTCAGTCTATGAGGTGTTTGAAAAATGTGTGTGTCTTCTGTGGAGAACCATAGTTTTTCAAAGCTACTTCCATAGAGTGTCATTCCTTGCTAATAGTAACAGTCCAGGGCATCTTCATGCTGGCTGTATGGTGTGGCATTTGTGTGCCCGTGAGGCTGCCAGGAATCTGGTATAAGGCATGGAAAAATGTTGCTGTACCTTAGGAAAGACCCTAGTTCACTAGAGTGTACAATCCTAATAATTTCAGTAGGTCAAGGGAATGAAATCTCCTGTCCCTCTGAGATACAATATGGATGGGACAGGTATTGTAGCCATGCTGATTTTAAGGCCCACAGCAGCAGAAATAAACAAATAAGAAGAAAACCAAAAAGTCAAATGCTAAGGGGGGAAAATAATACCTGATGAGGAGACCTAGAGGAATCCCCATAGAGGGTATGCACAGAAGCTTCTACTACAATTTGAGGAGGGAAACAGTCTCACTGCCACCTGTGCTCTGAGAGCCATTTCTAAGAGTTAGGACCACTGGGGGCAGAAGATATTCACGTTTCCCTAGATCACTCCATCTCAAAGTCCATATTCCATCAGCTTCTTCATTTCTTCCATACTCCCTCTATTATAAGGATTCTGCCCGTAGGCTTTAAAGCCTGAAGTTAAGGGGAGCTGGACTGAGTCAGAAGGGAAAAGAGACTGACCACTTGAGCACAACTGACAAGTTTATCAGCCCGGAAAAGTACAAGTTTTCAGTTGCATGGCATCACCAAGTGGCTTGTACCTCGGCACAGAAATGAGTCCTTTATGCAGCATATGTTCTCGTCACAGCTCAAGGCATAAATCATACTTCCTAATGAAAAGCCCCTAGGAAACCCCATTCTTGTTAGCAGAGCATACTTTATACTAGAAAATTTGCAAGGAGACCAGTGTTGCACCACGAAGCTTATACAGGATTTTTTCTTTCATCAGTGTAAAAATATACAATGCTACTGCTTATTCATTGCAGTGTCAGGGTCCCATCATTTCTCTGCTTTGAGACCTTTTCATACCTCTCCAATCCAAACCACTGTGTTACCTCTCTTGATGCCTGATACCTCACAGCGTAATGTTTTTTGCCACCCATTGATGAGAAACAGAGACTCCTTGGCTGATGTGATGAGGTACTGTCCAAATAATCCACTATCTTTCACAATCCTTGTGTTACTGTCCCATGGCCAGTCCTGGGCTAAAATAGGTTCCTTTAAGTTTTTCAGCATATCTACCCTTCCTGTTGACAACTCCATAAACAGTAAGTCTGTTTGGAAAAGTGATGTGGTATAGATGTAGTACTGGTTGCTTTCGGTAAAAGATGGCTGAAATGCCAGATCACAGAGGCGCACGTCTGTCTGTAAGTCATACAACAGTTGGATTTCTCCTCGGGTGGTTATGGCCTGCACTTGGAGCCGGCCACTGTCCTCATCTGTGCTCACCAAGAAATGCCCGTCTGGAGACACATGGGGCACCCCTTTGATGTCACCATTGGGGCCAATCACTGTGTCTGTAACACTGTCAATCACAAGCTGTGATGATGCAGGTGTGGTTCGATTCTTTTTGCACTGGACAAAAAAATAGCCTCCCAAGTGGGTGTAAGCCATGGCATGGGGGATGCAGCTGTAGTTATGGAAGCTTATGGTTTTGACAAGCATCATTGTTTCAAGGTCAATTTTGTTTACTGTCAAATTTGACTTGTTAAAGATGAAGCCGAACCTAGAAAAGGAAGAAGGACACTGAGATCAGAGTTAGAGATAAGCTGGAATGACAACTACTGTTCATCCCACAACTTTTGTCTGATAGCAAAGACATGGATGACTATTTCTTTCAACACTTCCTCCTATTATTTGCCTCTTTGCGTCATCATTCTTCCATAATCCTCAAAACAATTAATTAATATTTCTATTTTGCCTAGATGCTTCTTTGAATGATAAATACACGCTTGGGAGATTCTGTACCTTTAAAGGATGGTGCCCTTAACCAACAAGGTAAGATTGGAGTGAGCAAAACTAGGTTGGTAGAGAAGAGGTTAGGAAAGATCTTATGCAGGAGGTGAGATATGAGCTTTGGAGGAAGGTAGGGATTGTAAGAGGCAGAGTTGAGGGGGTAAATTTCACTACAAAGAATGACTGACACAAATTCATTTGGTCCTTTCCCAATGGGACACTTTTCCCCCATCATCCCTTTCCCCTTCTCTCAAATGTTGGGAAAAACTGCTCTTCTTTCATTCCTGAGCAAAAAGCTGGGATTAATTGATTAATTGTGGTCATTTGTTGATTGTTTAACCATTATGTTTTCAGTCTTTCACCACCCGCCCCAGTGCTTTTGTATTTATGACTAAGAGCATTGCCTCAGACAAACTGAGGCATGGGAAAGATCAGAAGTTAGAAAGGCCAACATCATCCACTGTTTCCAGGGCCATCACCAGTTTTCTTGACTTTGGTCTTGCCACTGGACTTTGATGACTGGAGGAGAGAGTGAGGCTGATGACTTTATACAACTCTGCCACATTTAAATCAATTCATGTGCAAGTCATTGGTCCTCTTTGAAGACAAAGGATGAGTAGGTATGTAATTATTTCAACAACATAGGAACTCAAATCACAGATCTCCCTAGGAGCATTATGGTATTTGCCTTTCAGATGATACATACAGAATTTTCTGGAAAGTGTATCTTACCGGATGTGATTAATAACAAGGTTTGTAGATGGAATGAAGAAATCATCCACTCCTTCGTATGGTACTCGGATGATGTGTTGCTGGCTTTCAGCTGCACTTGCTTCAGGTATTACCTGCAGGAAAAAGGAGAGATTATTTTGAATGTATGGATAACCAGAGTACGGTGCAAACCAAAAGTACTTCTGATGGCATCTCCCCATGTGGAGATGCTTTCTGGAGAATCACGATGACGTGCAATGGAAGTGTCCTAGAGAGAACTTGGACCAAGTATAGACTTTCTATAACTAGGGAGGTCAGATCATATTCATTACTTTTGCATAATGTGCCAGGGCTAGCCCCATCAGAGACCACGAGTGAGGAGAGAATATGACTGTGTCTCACGTATTTGTGCATGGCGAACAAAGATATAGTAAACCACTACCCTGAGGAAGAAGGAAGGACACGAGCTTGTTCATGGAACTGGGAGGGAGGAAGGAGTCTAGCCAAGTCAGACCATCTAGATGGAGTGTGGTGTTCAGTTCTGGACACCAAATCTAGGAGAAGACATTGACCAGCTGGAGAGCATTGGGAGGAGAATCTCAGTATTATAAAATATGGCTTGAAGCAACTGAGGAGGTTTAGCCTGGAGAAGAAAAGAGAGTCATGATCTTCAAGTACTTGAATTTTCACCTTTTGGGTGGAGAAAGCGGACTTAGGAGTAACAGGGGAAATAGCAGAGATAAAGATTTAGTGTTAGGACCCCCATGCCAAGACCACCCCCCACTTTGGCTCCTCTCTACTTTTAGGAGACATTCTGTTTTACAGAGCTGAGGCCCAAAAAAGCAAGCTGTGCCGTGAGCTCGGCACAACAGCAATCCTTTGCGCTCCCCCTCTGGATGAACTCTGCTGCATCAAAATCCCAGAATTGTTTCACTCCAGCCCCAGGTGATCCCTGAGCTCCAACAAGCACCTGCTTGTCCAGATCACCTTCTGGTCATGAAGCCCTGCCTTGAATCAAATGCCTCACTGTTGCTGTTACTCCCTCATTGTCACAGCTACAGCTCACTGCCCAGTCACTAGTATAATGTATCAGTGCTCAGCCTCTTTGCAGCAGTCTCCTCAGAATTAGAGCAGACCCCAGCACACATGTCTAGTTTCCTTCCTCCAATGGAATAAAGAAAGTTTTTTGCTTATAACCACTGTTAGCTCTTTGGTTTTATTATATTTTATTTTGTTTTTCAGAATTAGCAGTTGGGGTATTACCTCTATGAACTTTTTGGTATTTTTCAAAATTAACAGTGGTTGCATAACCTGTTACTATGGCTTTTTGATAAATTATTTTCAGGCTCTGACATTAGCAATGATATAATGAAAGCTTTTTTTTAATAAGGAGAGCTAGTAAACAGTGAGTTGGACTTTCTTGGGAAGTAACGTATTCCCTCTCACTTGAGTTCTTTAAATTACAGATGGATGACCATATTTAGAAGGGGTAAATGTTTAACTGGCTCCCTGAAAAAAAGAAGTACAAATGACACACTTTTAAGATTACTCTGAATTATTAATAAGTTCTATCTCTTTTTTTAAATAAATTTTTTTTGGGGCAGGCAATTGGGGTTAAGTGACTTGCCCAAAGTCACACAGCTAGTACATGCGTCAAGTGTCTGAGGCCACATTTGAAGTCAGCTTCTCCTGATGCCAGGGCTGGTGCTCTACTCACTGCGCCACCTAGCTGCTCAATATTGTCTCTCTCTTAAGACTAGATAATCAACAAAATAATAAATCAAGGCCTGATTTGTAGTGTTTGCTGATTTATGAGGTACAAATCCTTGTATTGAAATTTAACAATCAGCTAATTTAACAATTAGCCCTAGCACATAACTTAGATTGCTATAGAAGGAAGGGATGGACTAAAGGCCCCTGAGGTAAGTCCCAGAAATGAGTAGGACAGTCTGCTATCCGTTGACTACAAAATATAGCTGTCATCTCAGCTTGGGAAGTAAGAGGGTAACAGGGGCAGGTCCCAAGGGATAATCAGCACAACAGATGACCACTGTGTGGAGTCCCTGAGTTGGGAGCAGTTTGTGAGGAAAAGATTTTGAAGGCCACACAATGCAGTCAGTCTAAGGCAGGAATCGGTCAGGGAATAAACACTTATTAAGCACCTACTATGTGTCAGGCACTGTACTAAGTGTTCCAGGTACAAGGAAAGGTAAAAAACAGTTTCTTCTTCAAGGAACTCACTGTGTAAAAGTCACACAAATGCCTGTGTACAAACAAGCTATGTATAGCATAAAGAGATAATTAGCAAAGAGAAGACATCAGAATTAAAGGGGATTGGAAAAGGCTTCACATAGAAAATGAAATTTTAGCTAGGAGTGAAGGAAGACAGGGAAGTAAAGAGTCAGAGATTAAAGAGAGCATCCCAAGCATGGGGACAGTTAGTGAAAATGTCTAGAGTTGGTAGATGGAGTATCTTGTATGATGAACAAACAGGAAGCCAGTGTCACTGGAAAGTGAAGTTTGAGGGGTATTCGTGTAATGTATATGAAGAGTGGGAAGGTTCAGGGGCAACTTATCAGAGGCCTGAACATCAAACAGTGGATTTTATATTTCATTTTGAGGTGTTAGGGAACCACTGGAATTTATTGAGTGAGGGGTGGGCGGTGACGTGTGTTTTATGAAGATCTCTTTAACGCTGATTGAAGGATGGACTAGAGTAGAAAGAGACTTGTGGCAGGGAGAACAAACAGAAGGTTACCGTTTCCCTTCTAAGAGTGCATGAACCTTTTTA
>CM053625.1:26993838-27044663 GCA_028646595.1 Phalanger gymnotis | reverse complement strand
GAGTCACGCGCCACCACTGCTGCGGCAAAGAGCTCCAAGGAAGAAGAGGCCAAGCCCTGGTTTTATATCTTTGTCAGTGTCACGGGTGAGTCACACATGCGACTCACCCACATGACCTAAAATCGTCACAAAGAGGTGGACTTAAACCCGGTGGTCTAAGAGCCTCTGCTGTCCCAGACATGTAAAATAGGTCCTCCCTGGAGTTAGCCCCACCTTGGGCCCCACCTTAGTTGCCAATCCACACCCACACAGGATTCACACCTAATAGGGGTTTGGGCCTGGGGCTTAGCACCTAGCCAGGCTCAATGAAATACACTGAATTACTCAAACAAAACAAAGGCCATTTTGCTTACCAACACACAGGCCTATGGGAAGGCACACTTACGTATATAGCAGATCTCGTTTCTAGCTTCACAACATCTCTCTTATATCTCCTGTTCTCTCCACTCATAAAGTAACCATCATTCAAACCTCATCACCTCTCACCTGGAGTTTTGCACTAAGACCTTCTCTATAGTCTCCATGCCTGACTTTTCTCCCCTCTCCAATCCATCATCTACACAGCTGTCAGGGTGACCTGTCACAGTGAGCATATCCCCCAATGCTTCTTAGTGAGCCCTAGTGGTTCCTTATTACTGCCAAGATCACACATAATGACCTCTACTTGGCATTTAAAATGTTCATAAGCTGGCCTTTTCCTACCTTTCAACCTGCTTAAAATTTACTCTCTTCCACGCACTCTATGATCCAGTATCACTGGCTTACTTGCAGTTCCTCCCATAGAAATACTTCATTTTTGCCTCCTGGACTTTTTATTGGCTGCCCCTAAATCTGGAATGCTTTCCCTCCTCACCTCCATTGACCTCGTAGTTTCCATGACTTTCTTCTAGACTTATCTCAGATCCTACTTTTGCCAAGAAGCTTTTCTTTATGTCCTTCTTCCCTCCTCAGTAGCTAATGTTTTCCCCTCTGGGATTATGCTGTAGTTACTCTGTATTTAAATTGTATGCAGCTCATCATCCTTCATGACACAGTCAAATAACTTGGGTGAGCACACCTCTGTTTTATGCCTTAAATGATATTAACAATCTGTTAAATAATATTAATAATCACTAATAATCATCACTGACTAATAATCAGTGATATTAATAATAAATTATATTAATAATCTAACAATCACCAATAATTAATAATCAGTATAAACACAAATATATCTGTTGTTGCTTCTATTAAAGAATCTTATATAATACTAACGTCATTCAAGAATTTATTAAATAACTACTATGTACCACACACTAAGCTAGATGGTGGGGGGGGGGTGGGAGGGTCGGCGTAAAAAAACAAAAAGTTTTCAAGGAGCACAGTGACCTACTTGGAAGGAAGCCCTTTATTATGTACTTGCTCTTCTGAATCCAGTTCTTTTATAATAGAAAGCAAGCAAAAAATAATGGGGTTCTCTAGTTCTTTCAGTCACTTGTGAGACTTTAGTGGCTGTCTCTTGAATGTTATTTGTGAAGGCTCGACTGTTACCTTTTACATTTCTACCATCATTTTGTACATGCATTATCTGCATAGTGAAAAAGAGATAAGTAGAAATGAGGAAGTAGGTATACAGGTTGGTAGTTATCCTTTTTTGGATAGCAACGTCTGTTATTTTTTCCTAATTGTTCCTTATCTTTCCCCTATTCATATAATTTGGAAATTGATGTTATTAGGATTTTGTTGTTACTGGCATGGGCCATCACTGTGTCTGCTTAATTGGGTCCAGCTTCACTTACTACTTTTGTTTTCTTTAGTATGCTGTCTACTTTTTAATGCAAAACACTGGCAACTGTGGTGTCAGAGTCCAAATGTGGTAGCTCCACTCTCATTGGAGAAGAGCAGAAATGACTAGTTATTTTGAGAGATCATCTCTCTATTTTTTATCTATTGGCTGTCTTCCTTCTAGTTTCATCTTCAAATGCTCTTTGGGGGATCTGGTGCATTGGCCCCATGCCCAACTCTGTATACGTGTTTTCCCCTCCACTACTTCTCACTGTTTTATGAGACCAAACTGCTCATAATCCATCCTCCTCCTCTTCTGTATATTTTCACATATTAGCTTATTCCTACCCAGTGATGTTCTTGGCTACTATATCTCTCTGCCTGGCAAGAAGACTGGGGTTTGCAGGCTTTTTGTTGGAGGCATTGGTTTACTGGAGTTAAGCCACTGTAGGAGATGGTATTAGTGCCTACTGCTGTCTATTCCTCTACACATTCCCCATTTTTCTCTATCAATAGATGTTTAAATAGTTCACACTGTAACTTTACGGATTGATCCTATAACTTATTTTTTATTTTTCCAATGAGGTATGGATTTTGATCTTTGCTGTAATAAGTCAGGAGAGGGGGAACGTCTAGTGGACTCAGAAATTACTTCCACATCAACAAGCAGACATTTCTGTCAATTTTATTTTTTGTGTTGTATTTGATGGCCGCAGGCCCAATAGATAAGAGGGTTGGCCTTGAAGTCAGGAAAACCTAGCTTTAAACCTATCCAACATAAGCTCTGTGACCATGAGCAAGGCAATTAATCTCTCAGTGACCCAGGCAACAATCTAAAACTGTAAGGAACTGACAATCTGCATCGGTGGAAGGTATGTTTACTATATAGAGCTCTCTGAAGGAAAAAAAAGACAACAAAGTTCTGGACAAAAGAAAAATATTATTTACTACTCATCCTATCTAATACATCTAGCTTTCTTGTTGAAGAAAATGTTCATGATATATAATCGTGAGACTTTATCATCTACAAACCTTTGGCCTCTTTTATTTCTTAATCCTGAACCAGATTTTTCTTTCTTTTTTGAAAAATTATTCTTTGTTTATTTTGTTAAATATTTCACAATCACATGTAAAATTTTTGAACAATTATTTTTAAAAATTTTGAGCTTCGAATTCTTTCCTTCCCTCCCTTCCCATCCTTGAGAAGGCAAGCAATTTGATTTAGATTATACATGTGAGGTCATACAAAATATTTCCATATTAGCCATGTTGCAAAAGAAAACAAACGAAATAAGCCAATAAAAATAAAGTTTTTTAAAATGCTTCAATCCGCATTCAGAGTTCATCATTTCTCTCTCTGGAAGCGCATAGCATTTTTCATCGTGGGTTTGGAATTGTCTTGGATCACCGTCTTGATTAGAATAGCTAAGTCTTTCACAGTGGATCATCATTATGATATTGCTGTTACTTTGTACAGTGTTCTTCTGGGTCTGCTCACTTCACTTTGCATCAGTTCATGTAAGTTTGCCCAGGTTTTTTTCCTCCTTACACAAGTTGGTCAGCAATTCCCCAATTACTGGGCATCCTCTCAATTTCTAATTCTTTGCCAGCACAAAAAGAGTTGCTATAAATATTTTTGTACAAACATGTCCCTTTTACTTTTCTTTGATTTCTTCAGCATATAGACCTAGTAGTGGTATTGCTGGGTCAAAGGGTGTACACAGTTTCATAGCCTTTCAGGTGTAATTTCAAATCATCCTCCAGAATGGATGGACCAGTTTACAACTCCACCAACAATCCATTAGTGTCACAATTTTTCCACATCCTCCGCAGCATTTGCCATTTTCCTTTTCAGTCAAAGTTAGCCAGTCTGATAGGTATGTGGTGGTATCTTGGTATTGTTATAATTTGCATTTCTGTAATCAGTAGTGCTTTGGAGTATCTTTTCATGTGACTATTGATAGCTTTGATTTTTTTTCTTCTGAAAACTGCCTGTTACTATCATTTGACCATTTATCAACTGGAGAATGGCCCTTATTTTTTTTTATAAATTTGGCTTATATATTTGAGAAATGAGGCCTTTATAAGAGAAATTTGCTGCAATTCCCACCCCCTTCCTGTTTTCTGTCTAATTTTGGTTGCATTGATTTTGTTTGTACAAAAGCTTTTTAATTTCATGTAATTAAAATTATCTATTTTATTTCCTGTAATCTCCTCTAATTTTTGTTTGGTCATAAACTCTCCCCTTATTCAAAGATCTGACATGTGCATTTTTCCATGTCTGAGTCATATTTTTCAGTAATAATTTTGCCATTCTTCATTATGATAACTTTTCCATTGAAATCATGGAATATTAAGGCAGACCTTTATTTAATTTGGAGGATCTTATAGAATTCTTCATTGAATTTCTATACCTCATAATCTGAGAGTAGGAAGGATCAATGAATCCAAATCATAATGTGATGGAAGAATCTTCTCTAACATAAAGCAGACAAGAAACCATTCAGCCTTTTTTTGAAGACCTCCAGAGAAGGGAAACCCACTATTTTCCAGGACAATCAAGTCCATTTTGAGGTAGTTATAATTGTTAGGAAGTTTTCCTACATACAAGTTAGGCCTAAAATTGCATCTTTGAAATTTCAACCAATTAAACTTAGTTCTATTCTGTGAGACCAACCAGAACAAATTTAATACTTATTTGACATGACGACTCTTTGAATACTTGAAGGAAACTATTACATTCCCCCAAGCCTTCTCTTTTCTAAGCTAAAACCCTGTAATTTCTTCAACTAAATCTTATGTGGCATGGTCCCCAAACCTTTCACATTATTGAGTACTCTCCTTAAAATACTCTCTCTAGCTTACCAATGTCTTTCCAAAAATATTATGCCAGGAGCTGAACAGAACACCATAGTCAGAATAAAGCAGAATAGTGGGATTATCTAGACCAGAGGTTCCCAAACTCATTTGGTCCTTTAAAAAAATTACTCAGCACTCCCTCTCAGGGGAATCTATTTTATTTAACACTTTAATGGTTTTTAAAAAATTTGCATCATTTCAAAATATAAAATGTAAAAAAATGCCTCTTAAATTTAATAACATTGCAAATTTGTGGGTTTTTTCCTGCATTGAAATTTTGATGATGCAATATTACATCATATACCTGTATAGTATATTGTAAACAAGTCATCACATGCACATATTCCCGCCCATGCACGCTGGACTTTCTGACAATGCACGACACCCTTACCTGCCAACACTTGCTTGTTAAGATCTGTCAGTGTACTTGACCACTGATGGATTATAACTTTTATTTTGTATGTTTATTTGGAAAATAATGCAATCAATATGAACTTAATTCTATTACACAACAGATGAAACAAGTGTGAACAGGTTTGCAAAATTTTCTTATCTTCTCTTTTTTCCTTATGCTTCCATCACCCCCTTATTTTTATTTAATGCTTTCCAATTGCACCCAAGGCTACTCCCAGCCCTCACCCCCAGGGGGTGATATTGCCCACTTTGAGAACCTATGACAGACACCACACTTCTCTTTCTTTGCCAGTTATCTACTCTATTATGCTATTGACTCATATTAAACTTGAATTGTATTAAAAGCCTCAAAACTTTCTCAGAAAAACTGTTATCTAGTCACACATACATGGAAATGTCCAGTTATTTTGTACTTGTGAAACTGATTTTTTGAATTCAAATGCATAACTTTTACATTTCTTCCCATTCAACTTTATTGTATTATATTTGCCCCAGTGCTCTAACCTGTAAAGGTCATTTTGTATTTTGTATTTCAGTATGATTAGTCTTCCAGGCAGATTACAAAATAACTCCTAGCTCTCTGTCATCTGAAAACATGACATCTGTGCCTTTCTTCAAGTCACTAACAATGTTAAAGGGCAATAGGGTCAAGCGCAGCTCTTCATGATGATTCCTTGAGTACAGCCATTCAGATGGCTTACTTGCTTCTATACTCTTTCTTTGAGATCTTAAGAAATTTTGTCAGTGCTTAGCTAAAATGGGGACAAACTCTATTTACAAGATTACCCTTATCCACTCATGTAATAACTTGCCAAGAAAGGAGGTTTGGTTGGCATCATCTATTCTTGATTGGCCCATGAGGACTCTTTCTGATCAATTCTTCCTCTTCTAGATACTCATTAGCTAGCCATGTAATAATAAGTTCTAGAACAGGGGTGGGGAATCTGCAACCTGGAGGCCACGTGTGGCCCTCTAGGTCCTCAAGTGTGGCCCTTTGATAGAATAAAAATATTCAGTGAAAGAGATGTATTTGAATACCTAGAGGGCCATAGGTTCTCCACCCATTCTAGAATGTTCGGCGATCAAATTCAAGCTCACAAGCCGATAGTTTCCATTATCTTTCTTTTTTTTTTTTTTAAATTAGGACATTTGCCCTTCTCTTAGTTTTATGATACCTCTCTTATTCCCCATGATCTTTAAAACTTATTTGACAATGATTCAGTAATCGTACCTGCCAGCTCTTTTGATCTTTTCCTATAGAGTTTATTTGGGCCTGTTGATTTATCTCATGAAGGATAGCTTGGTTCTCTCTTATCATGTCCATAGTTATTATGGATTATAATTCCCTAATGGCTATTTTATCATTGCCTTTATTATACAAAGTTTAGTTCCCTTAGAAGAAAAAAAAACCAATCAAAATAAAAGTCAACTGTCTCCAACCTCTATCCAAACATGCAGTAATACTCTTTCTTCTTTGATTGTCCTTGTTCCTCCAACATAGCTTGTCTTTAATCTTCTTAATTAGACTTCATTCATTCTGAGTTTTAGTACTGCTTATACAATTCTTCCAAAATTACAGCATAGATTTGTATTCATCCTTTATTACCTGTCCTTGCTTCCAACCTTCGTGCACGCCTTCAAAAATCTAAATTGGTTGATGAGTTCTTGATGCATTCACATCAATCTTTTTAGATAACTACCCTTTTTCTTCTTCAGTGGAATTGTTTCTTTTAACATCTAGAATTTTATACTTTAGCATTTCCTGTACATTCTATACTAACTCCTCCTGCAAAATTTTGACCTGTGGGACTCTACCAATCCTTTTTCAAAACCCTTTGAAATCTATTCTTCTGAAATTCAGAGTGCATGTCAGACTATATTTGGCTTGCCTCTCATTCTCCATCACAAATCTAAGATTGAGTGGTCATTTATCCGCCTTGTTTTTCAACATTTCTATGCCAGCATCCAGTTCTTCCTTACTGATGACAATCAAATTCAGCATCTTGCTCGTCATTTACCCACTTCTGAAATATGAAATCACCAATAAGGCAATTCTTTATTCTCTGTGAGCAGTGGGGTGGTGCAGTGTAGAGTGCCAGGCTTGGAGTCAGGAAGACTCATCTTATTGAAGTTCAAATGTGGCCTCAGACACTTACTACTTGTGGGAGCCAGGGGAAGTCATTTAATTCTATTTGCCTCAGAGTAGTAGCAATTTAAATTTGAAGATCTTTCCTACCCATTCCCACTTTGCTTACATTACAGAAAGCATAAGTCACATGTGGTAAGAGGAGCTTCCTGACAGGAAAAGGAAGTTATGTCACGGGAAATGCTGAGAGAGAGAGAGAGAGAGAGAGAGAGAGAGAGAGAGAGAGAGAGAACAGTTCTGGTTGCCTATGGCTGCTAATGGCCGTCGTGATAGTTAGAGCTGAACAGGCTGACTTAGCTGTACTATGAGTTTGTTTTTTGGGAAGACCCCAGCAGGGGGTTGGAGAGGTTTTGGCGTGGCGAGGCTCCAGGTTGTGATTTTGTGTGTGGAATGTTTTACTCTTCTGATAGATTGGATAAATGACTTGTTGGATATTGTTCTCTGGTGTCTGAATAAATGGTTTACTTCTACCTTCTACGTGGAGAGTCTCGTATACTTTGTGATACAGAACTATGTAGGCATATTCACAATTATCATCTACCTTGTTATTATTGCCTTACTAATACACTCAGTTTCCTTATCTGCAAATGAGCCGAAAAAGGAAATGTCGGACCAGGATCTCTATCATCAAATGTCCAGTATCTCTGCCAAGAAAACCCCAAATGAGGTCATGAAGAGTCAGACACGACTGAAAAACAACAAATTATTTTTCTGTAATGGAGGATAGTGCACAAGCTTCACTTACCCTCATGGTGGTCTTTTTGCCTATTCTTATCATGTGTATGGCAATGTGAGATCACTCAATGTCCCATTAAATGATAGGACATTGTTTTCTTGCTGCCTGGGCTAATAACTTTAAACATCTCTCTAAAGAGAACCTAGAAATAATTCTTACATATAGCTACAATATACCTACATCTTATGATTTCGTTTAATGTAGGAATGCCAATATTGATGCTGTTTTTTTATCATAGTATGTCTACTGTTTGATGAGTACCAGCAGTTAAAGTAACATTTATAGATGGTCAAAAACCTATGGGATTCTTGGTACATTTTGTCTTCTTTTTCTTACCCTGCCACTGTCACTGTAGAAGTAGAAGAGAACAACTCATAACTGAGGGCCATTTTTTAAATCTTCTTTTCTTTCATGAGCTTCCATGACCAAAGACTGCATTTCCAAGTATTCAGTCTGCTGCCGATGAGCCTCTTTGTTCTTAACTAGGGTGGTCCTCAAAAAGCAGAACTAGTCTGCAGCTAGGACAGTTTTCAAAGCCAGCCTGCCGGGCCTTCTTTCCTACCTTGCCTTGAATGTTTATTTAATCTTCTAACAAAGATGGGGTTTTCATTAATAAAATAAATTGTGAAATGTGAGCCTAATGGAATATTAAGGCTCTATAAGAAATTACAGACATAATGAACATATAGAAGCCTGGAAAGAATCACATGAAATGATGCAAAGAGAAACAAACAGAACCAGGAAAGCATCACAATGACTACAACACTATAAATGTAAAGGACAACAACTGCAAAACAACTGAAATTGAATGTGGTAAAATAGTCTAAACACAATAGTCCAAAATAAGATTTGATATGATATCTCCCTTCTGCTATTTTGCAATTGCTGGGATTCTCAGGTATGGAGCATTGTATAATATCAAACTTTAAAAAATTTGTTGATTGGTTATGCTGTATTTTTTCTTTTCCTTTAAAAAAAAGCTATTTAAGAAGAAGATGTAGCAAGAAAATCTATTAAAATTATATGAGCAAAGCATGTTCAAGCAGAGTATAAAAAAGTCAAAAGCATATTTACCAAAAGAAAGTTGTTCAATACAGATATGCTATTTACTACTACTACTACTACTACTACTACTACTACTACTACTACTACTACTACTACTACTACTACTACTACTACCACCACCACTAGCAAACATTTATTATATGTCAGGCACTGTACTAGGGGCTTTAAGAATATTATCTTGTTTTATTTTACAAAAATTCTGGGAGATAGGTTTATTATTATTATTAGCACCCCCATTTTACAGAAGAGGAAACTGAGGCAAATGGAGGTTTTAGTGACTTGCCCAGGGCCATATAGCTAGTAAGTGTCTGAGGCCAGATTTGAGCTCAGGCCTTCCTGATTCCAGGCCAAAGGCTCTATTGCATTTTTATTTTATTTATTTTATTTTATTTTTCATGGTTTTCTCGCATCACTCTCATTTCTCTTTCCAATTTTTCCTCTACTCCCCTAACTTGCTTTTCCAAATCCTTTTTGAGCTCTTCCATGGCCTGAGACCAGTTCATGTTTTTCTTCAAGGCTCTTTGACTTTGTTGACTTCTGGCTGTATGTTTTGTTCTTCTTTGTTACCAAAGAAAGATTCCAAAGTCTGAGTCTGAATCTGAGTCTGTTTTTGCTGCCTGGCCATGTTCCCTGCCAACTTACTTGACCTTTGAGTTTTTTGTCCTGGTATGACTGCTTGTAGAGTACAGAGTACTTTGTCCCAAGTTTGAGAGGCTGCACTGTTGTTTTCAGAGCTATTTCTATGCAGCAAGTTCTGCCACACCAGCACTCCTCCTCCCCCAAGAACAGCCAACCCAGACCCCGACTCTGATCTAAGCTGGCTCTGCACTCCCGCTCAGATGTGCCACTTAATTCCTCCCACCAGGTGGGCCTGGGGCTGGAAGCAACTGCCACTGTAGTTCTGTAAGCAGCCTCAGAGCTGCATCACCTCTGCCAGCCCCAGGGTGGTAGCTGAACCATGAACTCCTTTCACTCTGTTCCAGCAGTTTTTCCCACTAACCTTCTCTGTTGCCTTTGGTGTTTGTGGGTTGAGAAGTCTGGTAACTGCCACAGCTCACTGATTCAGGATGCTAGCCCTGCTCTGCCCAGCTCCAGGTCTGGTTGGTCTGTGCGGCCCACACTGGACTCTGCTCAGCTCCGCTCCCCAGTCCAGTGAGATAGACCTTACCCTGTGACCATCCAGGCTGTCATGGGCTGGAGCCCTGCTTCCCTCTGCTATTCCATGGGTTCTGCAGCTTTAGAATTTGTTCTGAGCCATTTTTATATGTGTTTGGAGGGATCTGGGGGGAGCTCATGTAAGTCCCTGCTTTCCAGCTGCCATCTGCATTTTCATTTTAAAAAACCACAACTTTTAATCATAAATAATCGCTGATTTTTCAACTGATCAAAAGGAATATTCAGTACTTCAATGTATCAGTAATTTAATCAATATCATCTTTTTTCCACTGGTACAGATTGGGTGGGGTATATTCAAAACAACTCATGTTAAGTGATTCTTCTTTATACTCCCATGAATCTGTAGAGGACTCACCCAGGACACTATAGGCCTTCCTCGAGAGCTTTTCACTGAGACCAGTGCAATATTCAAGCTGTCTATCTGAAATAACTTATTTGCCAGTCAACCTCCTTAACTGATTATAAATTTTCACTTCTCATATATGCCACTTCTCATATATGAGTCATTGCTGGTGTTGTGCTGCAGAGAATTTCTACTCAACATTCATCTGGCTATCATACACCTGTAATTTGGATTTGTAAATTGGTTTGTGTGTGTTCAGCTTGGTATCACTGACATCATTACAATTTCCCAAATAAAATATAACTAATTTTTTCCTTTCTCTTCCATTCCTAGCCTCACTAGTGTATATATGTACACGGACACAAATCGGATTGTGGGAGAGAAAGAGACTACACAGAGTATGATACACTGTTGGATAGACAGCGTATGGATTCTCTCTCTCTCTCTCTCTCTCTCTCTCTCTCTCTCTCTCTCTCTCTCTCTCCCTCTTTCTCTCTCCCTCTCTCATACTTTTATAAACACATTTGATGTGAGCAAACTGAAAACCCAAAAGCTATAAAATGCATTTTGTGGCAGCATAAATAATTACCGAGTGAAAGAAAAATGTTTGTTATAATGCTCATTAGATTTTAAGAAGTTGATAACATAGATGCTGACAACTTCCTCACCCCTAAAGTACTCCTGTTGGTTTAGTTTGTGAATCTGTGGCACAGCAGAAAGATTCCTGGCATCAGAGTTGTTCCTGGATTCACATCAATGTTTGACACTTATGCAAGATGGTGGGCCTTGTAACTCCATGGGCCTCATTTTCCTCATTTATAAAATGAAAGATGGGAAAAAAGAACAAAGTAAAAAAGTGCACAGCAGAGAACAAAAGAAAACTAACAAGGAAGCAAAGAAAAGATGGACAATTCTCAACACAAGGTGTGTTATTTATCATACAGCCTTTCTTGAAATGAAAATTCATTGTTACACATTCTGAATCCTCTCTTATGTTCTGCTATGCACATGACATGCTTTTCTTTTTTCTTTCTTATTGTGCATTTAAGTTTCAATATTTAAGTTTATGATATGCTTTTGTTTCTTTTCTCTATTCTGTATTTCTGTTCTGGCTCTTGAGTCTAAAATAAAATTTAAAAAAAAAAGGAAAAAGGAAATAAAATGAAAGGTTCTGAGTAGATGGCATCTAAGGTTCCTTCCATTTTTAGGTCTAATTGTTTATGTGAATCTTAGCTTAATAATGAGATATCCTAAAAAGAAATATGAAAATCACTCAATCATGGCCTGTTCAGATTGCCTTTTAGACATTCTTTTGTTCATATAGATTGAATAGTCATACAACAAATAACCTAGGACTTTTGACCGAGCTGAATGCTGGAGAGAACTCATAACCCCCCCCCCCACCCCAAATAAAACCCCAAACCAAACCATTGGCACCATGCTACCTTTGAAGTAGTCTTTGCCCCCATGTTTTGATATTTAGAAGATGTAAAAGGACATTCTGTCTGGACATTGAATAGAATAAACAGGGTGTCCTGCAGAGCCAGCTTTGAGGGTAGCAGGCCTTGACCTAGGACCTATTACAGTCATGACTGGCAAAAGAATGGTAACCTTGTGGTTTCCACGGTTTTGGCAGGAGTTCGATCATTTCCCTGTCTTAAATCAGAAAACAAGGAAGTGGAAGACAGAAAAACAATTCACAGCTATGTTAATATTTGGAACCATTTTAATCATGCATGAGATAGTGTATAAAGTATGAAGTATAGGGAGCTGAAAAAAAAACAGCCCATCACATTGTCATGGGAACAAGCAGCTTCATTCACCTCCTGCCTCTTAACGCCTTCACAGTACACCATCTGTCTGTAACACATTCCCTGCTGAGTCTCAGGGTTCAGCTGCAGCTGATGTTTGACATGTGATATACTTTATGCTACCGTTTTACTTCTCATTTGTTCTTTTGGAGGAAGCCAGTAGAGAAGGGAACTTAGGAATTGAGAGATATACCAGAAAGAATTTGGAGCATGAAAATCAGACAAAAGGTAGAGGCAGAAGACATGTCAACAAAAGCAGGGGTGACCTCTGAGACCCGCCTGAAATTCTAAGATTCTAAATGTTTCCAGAGTACCTACTGTGCGTCTGGCACAGAATACATGTTAAAATGGCAGCAGAAGCAGAACGGTATAATAGAAAAACGATAGAGTTGAAATCAGGAGGTCTGTTTTCAAGGGTGGGATCTGGCACTGAGCGGGTGTAAATCTTTGTAACTCTTTTTCACTCTCATTTATAACATGAAAATCAGAATCAGCGTGTGTGCTTGTAAATGTTTAACAACTGGGTTTTTGAAAATTTATGGCATTCTTTTAAATTGAATCTGCATTAGCATTTTTCCCATCACTTTCTTAAGTCTAAAAAAATCAAAATACAATAAACCAAGCCCTGATTGGAAGCAATTGCTGATTTCTAAGGTCTAAGTAGGCACATTGAAAACTGAACATCTGGCTCTCTTGAGCGGGCTTCAGCACAGCAGCACCGATAAGAATACTTAAGCTATTTATCTTACAGGGGTGTTTTTGAAAATAGCAGGTTATGAACCTTTAAAAATGTGATATTATTACTATCGCTGCTAATCTAAGATACAGTCAATCCATAAGTTTTTATTAAGATTGTACTATGGGCCAGGCTCTATGTTAAGCATTGAAGATACAAAGAAAGGGGAAAAAACCAGTTACTGTCCTCAAGAAGCTCACTATCTGATGAAGGAGACAACATGCAAACAATGAAGGAAGCTATAGAAGATGAATAGACTCTAAGCTTAAAGGAGCTTAGACTCCCTGAGTGTAAGTGGGGACAGAACATAGAAGGCTTACACACTAGAAATATCTCCTTAGAGCCCCAGGCCCATATTCCCAACCTCCCATTGGATGTTTGCACCTGGATTTTTTTATATTAAATTCAACATGCTTAAAATGGAAATTATCACCTTTTCTATAAAGCTGCCAGCCCTCCCAAGTTTTCTATTAGTGTTAATGACACCAACATCTTCTCAATAACTCAGGCTCATAAACTTGGAGTTATCTTTGATGCTTCCATCTTTCATATTCCCACATCCAATCAAGCTGTCAAGTCTAACTTTACACACATTGAACTTTTCAGTATGGCTTCCTTGGGCATCCTTTCCACTTGTACTGTTATCATCTTAGGTCACCTCCTTATGTCTTCCCATTGAAGCTGCTGTAACTGTTTCTTAAATGATCTTTTTCCTTACATTCCTAGAATTACAGAATCTCAATTTTGTAAGAGTCTTCAGATGCCATCTAGTATAGCCCACAGATCAACAAAAGTCTTCTTTACAGCATACTCCATGAGGACTCATTCAGCTTTCCGATGAAGGCTTCCCATGAAAAGCTCACTATTCTCAGAGACAGCCTACTCTGCTTTTGGACAGTTCTAATTATATGACGTTTTTCTTTACATAAAGCCTAGATTTACCTCTTTGCAATTTCCATCCTGTGATAGGACTAATATTTACCTGCTTTTTTCTCAGATATGGCTTCTTTCCCCTCACCCACAATATGAGCTGAGACCAGACTATATCTCCTTCCCTCTTTTGACAGGGACTAAAGTTACCTAAAAGGTGACAAAGATGTCCCCGGGATGTGACTGGCTTAAGCTTACCCAATACAGCTTCCTGATCACCTAAAATCCTAAGCACAGGCAGTCTGAGTCACTCCACTTGGGTGGATTTCTGAAGACCATGCAAGTCACCATGTCCTTCACCACATCTTGGCCAGATTAATTTTCATGTGGAGATGAGGGACTACATTGGGAGAAGCTAAGTGCTAGTATATCCTTGCTGTATCCAGGAAGAGTGAACCTCATTTTGTTAAGTGTCCAAGGACTTGGAAATGTCTCATTTTGTTCTAACATGAAATCTGTACTAAGAGAGTACTGTTGCTAGAGCTACCTCACACAGATCCAGTGCTCATTGAGTACTGTTTGGGGCAGCTAGTATAGAGGGTACAGAACCAAGTTCTAAAGTCAGGAAGACCTGAGTTCAAATGTGATCTCAGACACTTACTAGCTATATGACCCTGGACAAGTAATTTCATTTGTTTACCTCAGTTTCCTCATCTGTAAAATGGGGATAATAACCTATCTCCCAGGTTGTCGTAAGTATCAAATGAAATGATAATTGTAAAGCATGCTAATTGTAGTACTTGGCACATAAAAAGTACTATATAAATATGAGTTATCATTACTATGATTATGAGTACCACATGACATCCCTTTAAATACATCGGTGCAGTTATCATGTGTCCCCACAATATTCTCTTTTCTAGGCTAAAGGTACCAAGTTCCTTCTACAGATCATTCTATGACTAGAACCTAAGACCCTTCACCATTCTGGTTACCTTTCTCTGGATACTCTCTAGCTTACCAAAATCCTTCCTAAAATATGGTGCCCAGATACTCCAGATGTGATCTGATGATGGTAGAGTGCATTTCCCTGATCCTGAACACTCTGTTTTTCTTAATATAGCCTAATAGTATTGCATTAGTTTGCTTGGCTGCCATTTCATAACGGCTCATATTGAACTGGTAGTCCATTAAAACTCCCTTATCTGGGGAAGCTAGGTGGCGCAGTGAGTAGAGCACCAGCTCTGGAGTCAGGAGGACCTGAGTTCAAATCAGCCTCAGACACGACACATTTACTGGATGTGTGACCTTGGACAAGTCACCTAACCCCAATTGCCCTGCCTTCCCCCTGCAAAAGAAACCAAAAACTCTAAAGATGTAAAAGAATATATTTAAAAAAAAAAACAAAAAAATACTCCCTTATCTTTTTAAAGACAAACTGCTGTCTAGTCATACCTTGCCCGCCTTGTATTTGTGTAATTTTTGAAATGAAGCACTGGACTTTACATTTACATTGTATCTTGTTAGACATGGCCCAATATTCTAGCCTAGCATCTTGTCCTGAGGCTGCCATCTAGTATGTTGGCTATCACTTCCAATCCATGTTCCTTTCTCCACTTAATACCTGATACGATGTCTGAGTCATGTTCCTAATGTGATTTTATTACTCTTCTCAAAGAACCTCTGGTGGCTCCACCCTGGTTTTCTTCTACCTTACTTGTTTGATTTTTTTTTTGTCTAGATATCACTAAAGGGAGCTTTTGGTGAATAATTGTCCCCTACCAGTACAACTTGGCAGCTGCTCTGAGGTTGGTCTTTCAAATGCAAGTCAATTGACTTCTATGAAGGGACAGGTTTGGTTCTTGCTAAAATACAGAATTTATACCAACAAAGGCTCCATATAATGACTTAAAATTAACTGATAAAAATTGACTAGATACATGAATCTCCAAATGATCTCACAGTAGTTAAGTAGAGGAAAAGTGTTAGTGGAATTTAGTGTCCTTTTTTACGATTACTTCAAATTAAATAGTCTGGAAAACTGCCTTTTAATTGAATTCTGAATCACAGAATGTAGAAATGCAAAATGAGGGAGATAATAAGAATGAACTGTTAATAATGACACAATCCTAATGAAGTCACTTCTCTATGCAACTCCAAGCCCTTTAGCCTAACTCATGTCATTTTTTATACTGCCTTCATGCACAATAGTTGGGTTTGTATTTCTCATGTTCTCCAAAATAAAACTGAGGCACAGGAAAGAGAAAGATACTTGTCTTGGGGACAGAAAAGAACAGGGAACATAAATGAGAGGCAATGTGGTATACTATAAAGAGTATTGGTCTAAGAGTCATGGGAAGTCATTTAACTTTTGAGACCAAGGTCTTAGTTTCCACCTCACAGGCTTATTGTGAGGCTAAAATAATATAAAATATGCAAAGTTCTTAGCAAACCTTAGCAAGCTGCGTTTTTTATCTTTATTATTACTGTTGTATCTGGGTTCTAGTCCTGTCTCTGTCTCCTAATTCTTGGTATGACTTTGGGATGGTTGATTTCTTCTTTTAGACCTCGGTTTGGGCAAAATTGGCAATATCTCATTTTTAAAAGTAGCCACATTCCTGAAATTTGTCTGTATATCAGTTTAAAATACTCGAGGCACATTTTTTCCTTTAAGGGAACAACAGATGGGAGTGCTTTTACCGTGGGAATGACTTATTCATTTGTCTTCTCCTGCTTTCCCACTCCATGCCCTTATATCCATTTTATACAGTGAGTTCCACTTATCTTTTATCGGGTTTTCTTCAAGCAGGGCCTACCCATGAAGAAATTTAAAAGGGAAAGAGAATAAACAAAAACACAATAAACCATTACACTGGGGATAGTAGGAAGCTTCTACATTAGATAATGAGAATCTACCACTGAATATAATTCTGTCCAATCTTGGTTTTCAAAGCCTTCCTTAATCTTCCTTCACCAGTGTCTGGCCTCCTTCCCCCGGACACCCTTTTACTCTTGCCAAGTCATTCTCTTTTTTCTTTCAATACAATGGCCCATCCCAACACAGGAGGCTCTTTCCCATGTCTATCCTGTTCGAGCTGTTCTGCTTTTTGGGAAGGCCTCTCCTATTTTTCTCCTCTTAAGAGTGACCCATTGTTCCTTCAAGGCCCAGCTTATGTTCTACTTCCTCCAGGAGGTCTTCCTTGCCTGACTACTCCAATTCCTCATTCATTCCCTGCTTTTCTTAGTCCCCACAGTTGCTAGGGTCTTCCCCTGCAAGGCTACATTCCATTTTCTCTTTATGTATGTAATCATTCACATGTTGACTTTACTGGCATATAGTAAGTACTTAATTCATGCATTTTGATGAGTGAAGGATTCCTCTGATACTATCTGTATCTGATTCTTATGCACTGTCTTGAATCTTTCTCTAATGGTTTCATATGTTTTAGTTCTCTCTTATCACCTTATCTAATGTTCCCTCTCAAGCCAGGGAAGGATAATGTTACGTGATTGATTGCCTTTTGTATCCCTGCACTATCTATCACACTGCTAGCCCTCTTCAAGGTGGTTTATTTCAATGTTTAAAAGAAATTATTTGAATCGAATGAAAACTCAGTCAAATTGAGTCCAGGGTTTTGTTTGTACAAAGCTGCTGGTGGATTGATTTTTAGCCCTTCGTTTCCCATGGTGTCCCATAGATGCTGCTTCCGGCACAGAAACTTACATAGCTTGCAAAAATCTTTTCACCGGGCTTGATGTGTCTCCTGATCTCACAGTCAGTTGGTTGAATGATTGTGATCCCATCATCCGAAAAGACGTAAAACACGTTTCCCACACTGAGACCTTTCAGAAAAACAGGACGAGAAAAGCAGAATAATCATTATGGCTTTTCAGCCAGTTTCCCATGGACCATCAAAGATATTGCCTAGCATAAAATCGGCTGTTACAATGTAGCTGGTATAGTCACAAAATGAAACTTTGTGGCATGAGAAGGGGAAGGGGGAGAGGTAGAGAAGAAGATGCATTGGCTTAATGCTGTGTATGGCAGGAAGTCATAAAGCATTTTGGAAGTCTCATGAATCAGTAAATTTGGAATCTGAGGGGTTCTTATGACAAGAGGCCTCTTCCATCAAAAATTATTTCTCTCCTGCTTCAGCATCAGTGGCTTCTCCTATTACTTTTCCAATGAGAAATAAGCCTTCATATACATTTGATCTTTCTTGGTATAGAAGGAAATAGCTCCTTTCACCAAAGCTGAACGTGCTTGAGTAAACAATGTTTAAATGCTGTAGAATGTGGCAAGGGGCATATTTTACCCCCTACTCCCCTAATTTTTTTCTTTTGCATCACTATTGCTTCATAAAGGTTCTATGATTCTATCTGTGCAGAAAATTCCTAATTTGGGAACACTTCCCAACAACAAAGATTGTACTCCTGTCTATGATTGAGTCTTAAGGTGTTATCTGAGGCGCCAAGAGGTTAAACTATTTGGGTTAGAGTCACGTAGCTAATAAGTCTCAAAGGTTGGAATGAAACCCAAGCATTCCACCTACTCAACCACAGCTGCCTGTTTATACAGTAAGGGCTTAATAAGTACTCAATGAAATGAACTAAATCTTTATAAAGTAGGTTCTTGGCATGGCAGTTATACAATGCTCCAATCAAACCAGGGCATTCCAGAGCTTCAGAAATGCTATTTTACAGCTGTATCTTCTATTAAGGCAGGCATTTTATTTTTCTGTATGTTTCTTGGAGTTTACACCTGAAAAACTGAAACCTAACTTCTCTGGCTCTTAATGAAGAATACATGCAAGCGCAATAAAGTTGTTTATGTTTTCCATTACATTTAAGATCTTTTTGCAGCTGTTTTCTACTTAGAGAATCTCTCATACCTTGCGATTTCGAACCATTCAAATACATACATGATTATATTTGAGATTATAAATTCGGCCTTCCTACTATAGCCATTTGGCACAATGGAGAGAATGCAGGGCTTGGAGTTAGGAAGACTCATCTTCCTGAGTTCAAATCTGACCTCATACACACTAGCTGTGTGACCTTGGGCAAGTCACTGAACCCCGTTTCATCAGTTTCATCATCTGTGAATGATCTAGAGAAGAAAATGTCAAACCACTCTAATATCTTTGTCAAGAAAACCCCAAATGGGGTTATGAGAGTCTGAAAGTTTCATGACTGAAATGAATGAACAACAATACAGAAGAAGAAATGAAGACCAAAGTGGTCCAAGTTCACACAGTGACTTTGGCCTTGCTGGGTCTAAAAGCCAAGTGTGCTGATTTTGACCTAGATCTCCTACCTATCGCACCTCATTACTTCTGTTTAAAAGTCATCAGAAAAGAGATTTAGGGCTGAAAGGAAGGCAAGAGCCAATCTAGTTCAGTACCCTCATTTTACAGATGAGGAAATTGAGGCTTAGAAAGAAAATGACTTGTTCAAAGTCATAGAGGTGGTAAGTGGCAGAGCCAGCACTTTAATCAAAGCCACTTAATACAAATTCCACTGCACTATATTGCTTTGCAATAATATCATTATCACTATGAAAATAAAACATTAAAAACCAGAAGCCTTCTGAGTTTGAAAGAATGTTGAATAGATGTAGACAAATAAAAATTCCTCATCTGAGGAATTTTTAAAGAAAGAGCCATGCTTGACATTTCTATATTTTTAAAATAGAAAATTTCTATTATTTGATAAAACTAGGGAATGATATTCTTGTCGCTGGATAGTTATGACAGCGGAATTATTTTTTACCTTTAGTATGTGGAAATTTGCACATTGATTTATATAATCATTTATTAAGTGACTGTTATGTGCCAGATTCTAGAAACACAAACCCCAAAATGAAACAGTCTCTGTTGGTAAGGAGTTTCCATTAAATTAGGGGGAAACAACACGAACACAGATAACTAAGTATAAACATATACGAAATACACATTGAGAATCTCTCATTAGCTTTTACAATTCTCACTAATTATCATTATTTTTCTCTTTTCATTCAAATTTTGTGAGAAAACTATTTATTCACTATTTTCACTTCCTCTTCTCTCATTTTTTTCTAAACCTTCTGCAATCCAGCTTCTAAATTTACTTATTACTCACCTGAAATTGCTCTTTTTAAAGTCAACCATTAATCTCTTATTTGCCAGATTTGATAATAATTTTGCCAATATTAGTCTATCACTTCTAGGATTAAATATCAACTCCTCTGCCTTGCATTTAAAGGTCCCTCTTAATCTGACCCCATCCCATCTTTACAGATCTACTATACATTATTACCCTCCACAAACTCTACAAATCCAGCCATGATGACTTACTTTTTTCCCTTACATATGGTGCCCCATTTTCCAACTCCATGCATTTGTACTAGTGATCTCCCATGCTCAGAAAGCTCTTTTTTCTCACCTCCATTTCTAAGAGTCCCTGGTTTCCTTCCAGAATATTTCAAGTTCTACTTTCAGCATGAGACCTTTCTTGGTCCCCTAAGTAACTAGTAACTTCCCTTCTAATGCACCTTCATATCTGCTTTGTGTGTTTTTTTACATCCATACATTCATATGTGGATGTATATGTGTTGTCTCTCCAAATAGAAACCATTAAGAAAATGAACACTTTTACTTTTATAAAATTGAAAAATTTTTACACTCAAAAAAGACAATGCAGTTAAACTTATAAGGGAAAGTATATTAGGAAAAAAAAAATCTTTGCAGCAAGTGCTGATAAAGGCCTAAAATCCATAATATATAGGAATCTGATCAAAATATTTAAGGACAAGAAACAATCTCCAACAGATAAATGGTCAGAGAATATAGGAGGCATTTCTCAAAAGAATAAAAACAAACAAAGAATAGTCATATCCAAAATGTTCCAAGTCACTAAAAAAAAGTGGAACGAGGAGAACCAGGGGAAAATTTATACTATTATCATGTTGTAAACAACAATAACAAAAACAGCAAATTCGAAAGCTTAAGCATTGTAATCAGTAAAATGACCACCCACTTTTCAAATGATGAAGTATGCTATCCATCTCTTGACAAAAAAGTGAAGGACTGAAGGTACAGAATGATTGATACACACACACACACACACACACACACACACAGACACACCATATTTCCCCATGTATAAGACGTACCCTTTTTTGAAAAACTTGGGGTCTAAAAACTAGGTGTGTCTTATACAGTGGTTGTAGATTTTTTTACTTGCATTTCCCACTTTTTTTGTGCTTGTTTTTGCACTCGTTGTAGATTGTTTTACTTGCATTTCCCACTTTTTTACGCTTGTTGTCTTTGCTCTCTTTGTTTCACATTTGCTACCGGTATATTAGGTTACATTTTGCTGCATTCTGCCCAGAAATGGCTCAGAAAAGATTTTTGTACAGTGCTGAATTCAAGTTAAAAGTGATCCAGTTTGCAAAAGTGAATGGAAATCATGCCACTGAACGTAAATTTGGTCCTCCTCCAACTGAGAAAACAATCCGAGACTGGTTACAGGAAGAAGAAACCCTACTGAAAATGCCAAGGCGGAAGAAGGCCATGAGAGGCAAGTCAGCAAAATGGCCTATTTAGAGAGGGAATTGAAGATATGGATTGAAGAGCAAAGGGCAATTGGAATTCCTGTGTCCACAAAGATGGTTCAGCATGAGGCAAGAAGAATTGCTGATGAAAAAGAAGTTACTGATTTCAAAGGAGGACACAATTGGAGTTTTGGGTTCATGAAACAGAATGGACTAAGCAAGTGTACATGCCCCAGACTTGCCCAAAAGATGCCTGAAAGCTATGAGCAGATGAATAAAACCTGAGTTCAATAATTTAACTTTATGTAATACATTTTTTTTCAAATTTCAGGCCCCAATATTAAGGTGCATCTTACACATGGGGAAATACAATGTATGTATACACACACACACACACATACATATATATGTATATGTATATATATATATATAATATGTATATATTTACATACGTGGTCAATGTGTATTTTTGTTTTTGCATGACTACAGTCACTGGTTAAAAGGGAAAGTTTTGGAATATTTTTGAGAGGGACAGAATTGGGATGGAGGTAAGAAGGGTAGGAATACAATAAAAGAAAACAATGCTAAGTGTCAAAGAAACAAATGCACAGAAGAGGACAGAAAGAGGTTCAAAGGGAATCATAGATGAGTAGAATAGTTTTGAAACTAATATGTTGAATTTATTCCATAATTTTTAACAAAGTTTCATGTGATGGAATTTCATGGTTTCATGTAGAATCCTATTTTTGTTCTTTATTTATGGAATTGCTTATATTGGTGTTTGTCAACTTCAGAATAACAAAAAATTTAAAAGAAATGGAATGTGAGCTCTATGAGGGCAAATATTGCCTTTATATCCACCTAGTTCCTACCAAGGTGCCCAACATGAACTAGGTGTTTAATAAATGCTTGTTGACTGATTAAATACAAAGTCATTTTAGTCCAGGAAGGGCATTAATAACTCTGAAGAATTGGAAAGTAGTAGTGGTACTTGATCTAGGCCTTGAAGAAAACAAAGGATCTTAAAGGAATGATGGGGAAAGGGGCACATTCTGGGTATGGGAGACTATGCCTGCAAAGGTGCAGAGCTGGAATGTTATGAACCAGAAATAGAAATCAGGCCTGCTGGGCTGGGAAGCAGAGTGTGTGAGGGGAAGAAATGTTTGATAAGTAAGCCTGGAAAAAGTAAATCTGGAGTCAAGTTGTGAAAGGCTTTAAAAGCCAAATAGAAGAGTGCATATTTTATCCTAGAGGAAGGAGGAAGCCCAGGGCATGACTTGGTCAGATCTTGGTTTTAGGATCATCGATTTGGCAGCTTTGGGGAGGATAGATTAGAGAGGGATGAGACTTGAGACAGGAGATCAATTAGGAAGTTATTACAATGGTACAGATGAGTGTAAATAAGGGCCTGACTTATGGGGGCAGATCTGGGAGTGGAGAGAAGGAACTGCTTCCAAGATATACAATGGAGGTAATAAATATTTGTTAAATTGAAATGAACTGAATTGGATTAGTAAATAGAATCATAGGAATTAGACTAGAAGAGATCCTAGAGAAGACCTCAGTCATAGACACACAGGACTATAAATATCCCTAAGAATAAATGTCCCTGATTTTACAGGTGAAGAAACTGAGGGCAGGAAAGGGGCCTTGTCTGAAATCTCTTAAGAGGCAATAAAATATGATCCATGTTTATGCTCTGTTTAACATTATTTTGGCTCTGATGGTTCAGAAGGCACTGTAAACTTCTACCAGGATTCTAGAGTCACAATTATGAATTTTCAGACTGGTTGCAAAAGGGTCAACTATTAGAGCATTCTGGTGATAGGAAGGAATACCATAGCACATAACCTACTGTAAATTGTGCGAGAACTCCAGATTATGTTGCACGTGAAGACTTCACTGTACAAACTTTGTTGCTGCTTGTTCTGAGAATGGTGACCCTGAACACTGACTCTTTGAATGATGCTACCATGGCAATGCCCATGCCACGGGACTGAACAGGGGAAGGATTCAAGGACTATAGGATGGCATGGGAAAAGATTATGCATTTATCCAGTAGTAGCACCACCACCAGATTTTAGCTTCTCAGAAAAACAGGTAGGTAAGCTGCTGATCCCCATACTATATGAATCCTGACAGTCACATGTGCTTGAACCTTTGGAAAGTTTGTACAAGGCAGGAGAGCTGTCATCTTTGAGTGCTTTGGAATTAAAATGCCATTGGGAGATGCAAACATATAGCTAGCTGGCAAAGCAGCAAGTCTATCATGACATCTTCTTAATGATAAGAGCAGGGAAGACTTGTACGATTGGTCTCTATGACTGGCCATTCTTGTACCAGGCATGACGTACGCAAGTCATTCTATGTTCTATTTGGAGGGTTGAATTTTTGCCTATGGTCTGCCAATTGCTTATTTACGGCACCTGTCAACCATCTTGTATGCATGTATATGTATATAGACACACATATACATGTATATATATATATGTGTGTACACATATTATATACATATATAACATATACTCACATATACACATATACATACATATGTGGAATTTTAATAATTGCACTTTTATTCAGAAGAAGAAGAGAAGAAGCAGGGTGACATCAATAGTGGATAGAGAGCCAGCCCTGGAGTTAGTGGAGACTGGGGATCAAGTTCAGCTTGTGAAACATAATAGCTGTGTGACCTTGGATAAGTCATATGGCCAAAACATTTCTTTACTGCATAAAATTATCTTTTAAAAAAAGTTATAATGACGTGTTTAATTTTTACTTTCAAATATTTACAAATTACTCCCACTTCTTGAGCGGTCTCTTATAGCAAAGTAAAAATGTTAAGTAAAATTAATGATACAATAATCTCATCTGAAAGCACACCCAGTATTTCACCTTTGTAGTACCCTCTACCTATTTAAAAAAATCAACAAAAATTAATGTTCCTTCTCTGCTCCTAGCCCCATTAGAAAGAAGAAAAAAATGATAATAAATATTAAGTCGATCAAAATAACTTCCCTCTACGGCTATACATAAAAATGTGTATTTCTCATTCAGTGCCCCAAGTCCATATAATAAATCCTCTTTAGCGGATAGCATGTTTCATCATCAATCCTCCTGAATCACGAATGGCCATCGTGTACAGTGCTCCTAGTTATTACAGCTTTCAAAATTGTTTGTTTATGCGGCATTGTTGGCATTACATAAATCGTCTGCCTGGTTGTGCTCATGTCAAATCAAATCACCATGGAGCCCCTTATGGGAAAAGCCCTTAATGTCAATGATGGTGGGGCACAAGAGACCCCTGTAGGGCTTTGCTGAAGAAAAGAACAGATAGTTAAAGGATGAAGAGCTGGATGTCAGTGTGACCCGGGGAATGACTGAGAATGGCCCTCATGCCCCATCTTCTTAATGCAATTCAGGCCAGACAATGCTTGAAAGAGTGGAGAGAGCTCATGAGAATAGAGCCTCCTTCTCTAGCAACTTGGGAAACTACATCATACTCTGTCAAATCTCACTAGTCTACTTTGACAAGTACAATTTCTTTAACAGCTCAAGCTCAGTCTCACGAGCCAGTCTTCTTCTAAAATGTGGAGTTTCATCGATTTTTAAAGTTGGAAGCAACGAGGTCATCTAGTTAAAATCACTCATTTTTTTCAGATGAGGAAACTGAGGCTGAGAGATGTCAAGTGACTTTTTCAAGGTAACACAGCTTACAGGTAGAGTTGGTATCTGAAACCAGTTCCTCTGACTCCAAATTCAATTCTCTTTTTACAGCACCCTGCCTGCTTTGTAATGTGATGTGATCTCTTCACTTTACCTCTCAGTGACCAAGGCAACTCTCTACACCAGCAAATTACAGATCTGTGAGGGAATTCCCTATATCGATAAAATCACCAACTACCTTCATTAATAAAATCTCCAGCTAATAGAATATTGTCTACCCCATCCAAACCCTGGCAATGCTCCAGATCTATGAGGGGGTGGAGTGTATCCGTTCCCTTTCTGTGTGGTCTTTCTAGATTATAATAATGTAAGTTCCTTAAGGGTAGGGACTCTATCCCTCGCTTGTATTTGTATTCCTAGAGATTAGCACATTGTTTGGCCTGAAGTAGCTAGCATTTGCCTAACACTTTAAGGATTGCCAAGAACTTCACAAATGTTAGCGTATTTGATCCACAAGCCAGTCCTGGGACGTAGGTGCTATCATTACCCCTATTTTTAGTTGAGGAAATAGAGGCAAACACTGGTTAAGCAACTTGCCCAGGGTCACAGTCGGTATCAGAGGTCTTCCTGACTTCAGGCCCAGTACTTACACATTAAGTGCCAGTTGTTTACTTACTCACTCAACCCTCTCTGTCTGTCTCTCTTTGTCTCTCTGTCTGTCTGTCTGTCTGTCTGTCTCTCTCTCTCTCTGAAATTACTTCCAGAATATTTCCTTGCAGAGGGCAACAACTGGTTTTGAGACAAATCTGATCTTAAAAAGGTGGTCATCATTGACTTACTGTTAGATGATACATAGGAGGCGCTGGAGGCTTGGACTCCGGCCTCTAACAGTTTTGCTCTTGATTTGGTCAGACAGGAAAGAAAGCTTCAAAGGGATTAATAATAAGCTTTATTCTAGTCTAATTTTCTCTAACACAGTATTGCTGACAATGGAAGCACTACAAACTCCTACAGTATTCCCTAATCACCCTTCACACAGGGGATGGGGAGAAAAGGGGGCAACTACTCCTATGTCTTGATGGGGCCAGTCGAGACATTCAACCCTAAAGGGTTCCCCTAAATCCCCTCAAGTCTCAACGGGAGCCGGTTGAGGCAAACACAGATTCCCCACTTCCAAGCCTTGATGGGGGCCAACATCCCAGCTAGTGCATTCAACCATAAAGGTTCTCCAACTCACTGACCACTGACCACCTATTTTATAGGGCATAAGACAAAGAAGACATAATGCTAGAAATAGCCTCACAAGTTTACATCACCTCATCCCTACGTCTCACTGCTCAGTCGCAGTGGATGTTTACAGTTTCAGCACACATGTTTACATTATTTGTCCTTACATAATGCTGCACAAGCGTAGTGGAGATGTTTTGAACCATGAGCCTGGGAACTCATATCTAATACCTGGGAAACAGAGATTGTTATGGACATGGATCCTAGGAAACTGAGGTTGTTATGGCCATAGAGCCTGGGAAACTGAACTCTAAGTAATAATGACAAAAATCCACTTTACACATGCTAAAATCCACCTTACCTACACTAAAATTCACCTTACTTACACTTACTTAGCTACAATATACATATTTATTTGCTTATCATAAACAAATCAAAATTGTGTGTGTGTGTGTGTGTGTGTGTGTGTGTGTGTGAGACTTTTCAATTCTCCTTGAGTGGTTGCCATGCAAAGGATGAGTCTATTCTACTTAAGGCATACTTCTTAAAGTTAAAAATATTTCTTCTTCAAGGAGTCTTTGCTTCTGATTCTTTTATGCACCTCTCTCTCTCTCTCTCTCTCTCTCTCTCTCTCTCTCTCTCTCTCTCTCTCTCTCTCTCTCTCCCTCTCTCTCTCCCTCCCTCCCTACCCAGTTTCTCCCTCTGTCTCTTCCTCTCTTCCTTCCTTCCTTTCCATTCCCCTTCCTTCTCCAATCCCACAAATTTCTGCTATTTCTCCATCTCTTCTCTCTCACAAACACATCCTTCTCCTGGCATCCACCAGATAATCATTACAGTTTACACCCAAGCCCTGAGGACAGGAGATCTAGCCAGGCTATATAGCTCAGGGGTGGGGAAACTGAGGCCTCTAGGTCCTCAAGTGCAGCACTCTGACAAACTTCAAAGTTTGGATTTAGTCAAAAGGCTGCATGTAAAGATCTAGTGGCCTCAAGGCTGCAGGTTCCCCACTCCTGGTACAGCCAAAGGCCTATCAGTCTATATATCCAACAAAACTTTTCATGGAAGTTTTTTGCTTTAAATGACAAGGTCAACCTCTCAAGGAAAGACCAGTCCTATTTTCTTGAAACAATATTTGTTTTCACTGACTCTAGAGTGGCTTTTCAAATTTAATCTTCACAAAGGTAATGCTTGAAATTTTGAGGGAAATTTCTGCATGTGCTTGAGGGTTCAGTAAATAAACCGCTCTAGGAAATATGATTCATGAAACAACCTGAACATATGCTTCTGTTTAAAATGTTTTGCTTATCACTGGAGGCATTTGGATGTAGCCTTTTCTTTGAAAGCCTTCTTTTCCCCTCTTAACCTGCAGGAGTTCTTTATTTTGGCAAAATACTGACCCTTCAAGTCACTGAATCATAGACATAGAACTGGAAGGGGTCCCAGAAACCATTTAATTTAACCTCCTCGTTTTATGCATGAAAAACATGGGGTCCATCAACAAAGTAAAAGCAAAGCCAAGATTTGAACTCAAGTCACCTGATCTTGGAACCAGAGCTCTTACTCCTGCACCTACGACGACATAAGGCTTTGTTAGCGTTTCATGGAAACTTGACATTCTATAGGATGTTGTAGGATGGATTTGGTGAAAAAATAACAAAAAAAACTTTACCCTCTGAAATATCAGATATGAAATTATGTATAAATCAGAAAAACTAATTATGTATAACAATTTTGTTGTATGAAAATAGGCTTAGTTTTCTCCATTTTGCTCCCAAATTTCTCTGACCTTTATTACAAGGCTATTTTGTGTCTGTCAGCTCCCTGCAGTGATTAGCATTTATGGGATTATTTTAGAAAATGTTTCCTTAGTTAGTCTTTTTCTTAATCTTCTGAGTTAGGAGAAGCAAAACACTAAACCACATTGTACTGCCCTAATTTTGTTTTTGGGAAACAGTGGGGAAATTTTTTTTTCAGGCTTTAGCTTTATCCCCATCACATGTGGTTACGATCGTGTGTGTGTGTGTGTGTGTGTGTGTGTGGAGGGGCATACTATCTCCCTTTACCCCCAAACCCTATTAGCTTCTAAGTTCCTTGAGGAACTTTGTATCTCTAGTGCCCAAAACAGGGCCTTGAATATAGTAGACACTAAAATGTTTTTAACTGATATCTTTTCTTTTAACATAGTCAACATTTGACAAATATCTGTCAAATGAAATGGAATTACTTTTTTTGGTAAACACTTCAGAAACAGAATCCAAAAGAGAAATAAGCCAAAGCACAGTTAATGATGGAAAATGGCCATCTATTGCTACTTAAATGTATCAAAATGTTTTAAATGCTTTTTATAAAATTTGATCACATAGAAAAGAAATAAAGAAGATGTCAGTCAAATGAGGAAAGTTGCAGTAGTGGTAAATGAATGTAATGGAGTATTATTGTGTCATAAAAATGATGAATATCAAATTTTTCTCAGGAAACTTGGGAGGACATATGAACACATACAGAGAACTAAACAGAATCTGGAAAACAATACATCCAATAACTATGATAATATACATGGAGAGAACAAAAAAGCTCCAACTGAATGCTGTGTGTGTAGCTATGGTGATTAAGTTTATTCCCCAAGGACAGATAAGAAAATGCATGTCCTCCCCACTTCTTTGGAAAGACCTATGTGGGGGGACTATAGGTGTGGAACACAGCATATTATGTTCCATTTGGTTGACATATTGTTTAGCTTTGTTGAATTGATTTTTTTCTTCTCTTTTATTTTGTCATGAGAAATGGCTCAGAGGGGAGGAGAAGGGGGGATATATCTTGAAATGGAGAGGATTAAAAAATACTAAAATTAATAAAAAAGAAAAAAAGTGCTACCTCATTTAAAATATGGTAGGTGCTAGGGAGAATGGGAACTGAATGCTAGGCATTCTCTGGGGACCATCTACTTTCAGAAAAATAGGACTCAATGGTATTCAAGCTAATGCATTTTAATGCAAATTCCCTAACATGCACAATGTCCTAAGTTTTAATGGTTCCCTCAGCCCCAGAATCAATAGCTGTTCCTTCCCAGATTATAATCTTTGGGGCAGCTAGTCCTTCAGTTCACAGGCAGATAGATGTTGGGTGCAGTGAGGCTGGCAGAGGTAGGAGTGTTTCAGTGAAAGATGGCCTGTTATGAAATTGTTAGGTTCAATGAGCACATTGCAACAAAAGCAAAACTGAATGTGGGAATTCAGTACCTTCTTCTCGCCAAAGTATGTTTGCAACTGCAGCATACCAGCATTGTGAGAGCCAGGAAGTCATTGAGAGCAGGAAAATAAAAAAAAAAAGCCATATCAAAACTTTCATTAGAACAACTTCATTAAAATAGCTATTTTAGTATCAAGTAATGACTTCTCATAAAAACTACGGCATTAGATCTTTCTGCTTATGGAACAAGTGCGTTTACAGGAAAGAGCTCATACCCCCATAAGCACAAAAATTACCTTCTGGGTATAGAACTGGATCTTGAGAACATGCCATTTTGATTTTAAGGTAACAGTATTCCCAGTAATTCGGCAGTTTCTTTTATTTTTTTTAAAAATATAATAGAGAATGAGGAATATCTGGTTAAAGTCAGGAACCGATTCCTGAAGCTACTCCATGATTTTACTGATCTCCTAAGAACTCAACATTGTACTTTTATTTAGGATCCAATATTCTTTAAGGATGCTCGCTTGCTCTGTGACATTTGTAACATTTCTAATTTGGCAAAGTTAAAGGGAGAATGGCTGATGAAGGAAGTCACCTTTATAGAAACTCAAGCAGAATAACCTCTGACTGAAGACACAAGTTTATAGCAATAGTAATTTAGTAATAATATTAATTTAATTATTATTTAATATACATAATTTATAATATAATATATAAAATTACACTTTATATAATTATATTATATAATATGTAATATATAATTATAACAATTTAATAATATATAATTTAATTCAATTAATCACTTAGTAACAATAATTAATGATAATAGCAGCTAGCATTTTTGCGGAATGTTAATGTTTGCAAAGTGCTTTATAAATATCTCATCTGACACAACAACTCTGGGAATTAGATGCTATTATTATCATCCCCATTTTACAGATGAGGAAACTGAATCAAAGAAAGGTTAAGCAATTCAGCCAGGGTCAAACTGCTAGAAAGTGTCTGAGGCAGGACTTGATCCTGGGGTGGACAAGATGAAAGTAAGATGCTTGTCTATGCACGAGTCAAATTGCAATGCTTGACCATGCAGGAAGGAATCAGATTTAGGAACCCTCATCATCCCAGCGAAAAGTCTTCACTCCTTAGAGCTCAACATGTTTGGGCCCCTCTTGACCTACCAATGACCGCATACTAATTTATATTTTGATTGCATGTATACCTGAATAGCTATAGTAGATGATGAGTTGCTTGGGAGCATGGAGATCATCTTATTCAACTTTGTACTGAATAATCATTCAGTATTATTCAACTGGGTGCTGCACGGTGCCTCCTATACACAAAGATGGTGTCACCCAAATATGGAATCCAGATTGAGCCTTATGGACCAATACTCTTGAGTTTGGCCCGAGGCACATGCAGAATGGGCAGCTGGGAATAAATTCAGGGATGCCTAAGGAGTTCTCTCCTTCCTTTTCCTACCTCTTAACCTCAAACATAGGAATAGAGAGCATGAGCTAAAAAGGATCTTAGAGGTCATAGAGTTTGACTTTGGCCCCCTAGGCTTCCCATTTCCCCAAGGATACTTGAAATTCCACCATTAGTAAACACTCTCCCCATTAAAATGCAAATACTGACTGTAGGGGGAGGAGGACAAAGTAGTAGCAAGGTCTATATTATTCTGAGTCAATAACCCTTCAGTGTGACTGATTTTCAGATCAATTTTTACGGAGACAGAAGATAAAGATATGAGGAGCTAGAGAGGGGAGGTGTAACCCAGTGGGGAGAAGGCACAGAAATGGGAGACCAGAGGCACTCACAGTAAAACTTTCATTGGGCAGACATCAAATTCACCTTCACAAAGGCAATGCTAGGCCTGATCCTGGATGGGGATGTCAAGGCCAAAAACATGTGGGGCAGCCAAGTCCGTGGAAAGTAATGCTAATGATCACCACTAGCTGACATTTATACAGTACCTTATGGATAACAAAGTGCTCATTTGATTAATTTTATTCCATGATAACCTTAGATTTGCAACTTGACATTGCTTAATCTATTTATTCATGAATTCTTAACCTTGGATCTGAAAACTTATTTTAATTTTAATTTTTTAAAAAAATATTTTGATAATTGCATTTCAGTACACTTGGTTTCAATTGTAATCCTATATTTTATTTTATGCATTTAAAATATTATTTTGAGAAGGGGTCCATAGGTTCCTGACACATAAAAAATTAAAAATTCCCTGACGTACAACAGAGTAAGGCTAAAATCACTCCAAGTTCGGCCAGCCCAGAAATGGCCTTTTTTTGTTAGTAACATACAGAAAGTGAGGAGAAACTCCTCAGGAAGACAATAGCCCACAGAAATTAGATGTCGCAAACATCTGTTGGACTTTCTTTTCTTGTTTTCTAATTATCTTCTATGAAAAGATAGGTTGCTGCCCCTCATAGTAACCGTATGCAGAATTTTTGTACTAAAATCACCTACTCCTCTCCCTTTCACCTTCTTTTCTTTTTATAAGATGATTATCAAGTCTAAGTCAGTCCTATTTACCTTTTGTGGTGAGACAACCATAGTTAATCCCCCAAACGGTTTTCCCACAACTCTAAAGGCTGGCCTCTTTTGTCCCAACCAAGACAAGCACTCTGGATGAAAAGCAAGCAAGAAACTACATCTTGTGAACATATATAATTTCTAAAGAAATTTAAACATGACCCCCAACCCCCAACTTACGGGTCTTTCTGGCTGAATCTTCAATAAAGAGAGAAGAAATATCTTCATCGACCCCTACTTCATTCTTGGCGATGCATGTGTAGGCTCCTGTATCTTCATAACGCACACTGTTGATGTGAAGTTCACTTCCATTGGCTATTAAAAAAAAAAGATTTAAACTAATCCAAGACTTTTAACCCTGGTCTTACCCTACTTAAGTCTACATTTCTAAAAGGCTCCTTGCACTTAGCCAGGGCTGTGAGATGAGAGTTGATTACTTCCTGCTACCTCAATAACTCCCCAGTCATACAGACTCTGTGACCCCATTTGGGGTTTTCTTGGCAAAGATACTGGAGAGCAAGGTTAAATGACTTGCCTAGTAAGTATCTGAGGCCAGATTTGAACTCAGGAAAATGAGTCTTCCTGACTCCAGGTCTGGCACTCTATCCACTGTGCCTCATAAGATCATAGCTAGAACTAAAGGGGACCTCAGAGAAGTCATTTAAAAATCATGCAACTGAGCTCATGGAGGTTAAAAGTGACTTGCCCAAGGTCACATAGGTAGTGAGCACCAGATTTGAAATTTTAAACCAGGTCCTCAGATCTGGTCCTTCCACTGTACCACATGGCCTTATTATATATCACATTCAAAAATTCAAGACTGGCCTCTCAAATTGGCGATTAGTTATTCAAAATCATCATGGCTGGGAACTACAAGGATGCACCAACTTGCCAACAGACATTTACAGAAGGTAGTTTTCAGATGTTAGCCAGAGGAATATGGTAAACGATATGACAAATCATGCTCACACATTCTTATTCAAATATAGGGTCACATTAGAAGGTGTCTTCCTCTTTTTAGAGGTGCTAGATGTAATTGTGCATTGTCAGAAGATATTCTTTTAAATCTCATTTGCATACTTCAATACCCAACCACCATCCCTTGCAACAAATATTTTAAAAGGAGAAAAAAAAAATTGTTCAGCAAAACCAACCAGTACACCAATGGTGTATGACAATGAAAGAAATATACCATATCCCTAGTCTTCTATCTCTGTATAGAGAGTTTGGGGGATTCATTTACTCAACTCTTCTGGGGAGTCAAGCTTAACCTCATCAGAAGCATGAGGTGCAGCCATATGCCATCTAGTTATTTTCCTATGTAAGAGAAAATCACACTGCTTAAGATCAATTTTTTTCCAAAAAAAAAAAGATAAAAGCTTTTCTTTAAAATTGTTTTACATATCGTTACAAAGTATTGGTTTTTTTTTTTTTGCAAAAGGGCACTTGAAATTTAGGTAAAGGAAACACAGGCATAATGGTAGGGGAATCCATTGGAGTGTTTTTTAACAGCTCAGTTATGAAATATTTGCTAATGAAGCAGAAGCTTTTCCACTATCTTACCCTCGCCCTGTGACATAGACCCTTTCCCCAGTTTATTTGGGAAGGACCAAGAAAACTTCCCAACAGTACAGTTGAGATTGTTATCTAGCCTGGACTTCATAAAAAATTTGAAGGCCTGACATTTATTCATTTCAAACTTATGAACTTTAAAAAAAGTTTTTTTCCTATGTAGAGGGTACTATAGCTTGTACCCAACCATGAAGGACATACACAAGTCTTGGCTGGTTCTTACCTATGAGAGAGAGCTGCTTAGACAGTTTAGGTCCAACATCCATGCCATTTTTTAGCCAGGTAATTCTTGGGGTAGGAATGCCTTCTGCATGGCATTTCAGACTGGCCGAGACTCCAGGTTCCTGGGCCTGAGTTTCTGGGTAAACACGGATGACCGGAGGCACTGCGGGAGATAAACATGGAGATCTTAATGAGCCAACTGGTCAGGGACATGCTCTCATATGGCTTTTTAATTTTGATACACTGTCCAACCCTCCTGGTCTTGCAGGGCATATGTGAAAAGCAACATAAGAATTTTATTATGAGGCTATAAAGACAACTAGACAAACTACTTTGATTCCAGAAGACAGCACAAAATCTTCAGATTTAGACACATACCTTTCAAGGGAAGATATTAAAACATGCTAACATGTAGTGGGAGGGGCATTGGGTCACAACCTTACAGAGATCAAAATCAGGGTCACCAAATCTCTAAAGTCAGGTCTCCCAGAATCCTTCAGAAAAGGCTTACTAGGCTCATCAACTGGAAGATTCTTGGAATAGAAGCTCACAGCACTAGTAACAACTCTGTGGCCTAGTCATCATTTTCTCCACCCCCTGCTCACTTCAGAACCCAAACCTGAACTGGAAGATATGTGGCAGCTAAAAATGCTGATGAAATCCTGAGGTGCATTGAGGTCCAAGCCTTCAAAGAACAAGGAGGATATAGTCCTTGTGTACTCTGCTTTGATCCGATCACATCCAGATCATTATATTGAGATCTGAGATCCACTGTTAAAGGACAATGCATAGCTGGAGAATTTACAAAGGAGGGCTAGCAGAGTGGAGAAAGACCTTGAACTGAAGCCAAATAAAGATTGGTTTCAGCTTCTTGAAGAGAAGACTCAAGGGGAACTTGGTTTGGCTTTCAAGTATCTGAATGTTTATTATCTGGAAGAAGGATTAAATTGATAGGTTCATAAATGTAGGGTTGGAAGGAACCTCAAAAATCATGTACTTCGACCCCTGTATTTTAAAAATGGATAACACTTCTGGGCACAGTTCCAAATCACTTTCCAGAATCACTGTACCAATTCGCAATTATATTAATGATGAATTAATATGCTTGTTTTCTTGAAGTCCCTCCAACATTTATCCTTTTCTTTATCTTTCTTTTTTTCTTTTAATCAACTTTGTCAACCTGATGGGTAAAGAACCTCAGAGTTGTTTTAATTTTCATTTTTCTAATGATAAGTGGGTTGGATCAGCTTTTTTCATATGACTATTGATAACTTGGATTTCTCCCCTTGAGAACTGTCTGTTCATATCCTTGGATTATTCATTAATTGGGAAATGGTATTTTCTTATAAATTTGAATCGGTTCCTATATATCTTGGAAATAAGATCTTTATCTGAGAAATTTGATAAAAATATTTTTTCCCCTCTTTAACTGTTTTCCTTCCAATCCTATCATTGGTTTTTTTTTTTGCGGGGGGGTTGCATGAACCTTTTAAATTTCATATAATTACAATTGTCGATTTTCTCTTCTATAATCCTTTTCTCTGTCTCCTCTGTAGTCACAAACATCTTCTACTCACAGATTTGAGAGTTAATTTCTTTTTATATGTTTATGTTGTGGCCTTTTATATTTAAGCATCATATTCATTGGGAGCTTACTTTGGTGTGAGTTGTATTTGGTGTATTTGGTGGGCGGTGTTGATCAATTTAAACCTAATTGTTGCCAGACTCTATTTTTTTCCCCTAGTAATCTTTATGGTTGTATTTGGAAGTTTTAGGTTTATTGAACGCTAGACTACTAGATTCATTTGCTTCCATATATTATATTCCTAATCTGTTCCACTGATCAAATGTCCTATGATTCTGATGTTTTGATAACTACTTCTTTGTAGTGTAATTTGAGATAAGGAATTACTTTTGCTTCCTTCTAACATTTTTCATTATTTCCATTCAGATCCTTGACCTTCTGTACCCTCAGATGAAATTTGTTATTATGTTTTCTAACTATATAAAGCAGATCTTCAGTAGCATGATTTTTATGGCACTGAATAAATACATTAATATAGGTAGTATTGCCATTTTTATTATATGGGCTAAGTCTACCCATGACCAATTAATATTTCTCCAATTATTTAGATCTCTGTTTCATTAAAGTGCTTTTTATTGTATTCATGTAGCTGCTGCATGTCTTGGAAGGAACACTCCCAAGTGTTTCGTATTTTTGAAGTTATTTTAAATGGATTTTTTTCTCCTTCCTCCTGCTTGATTTTGTTAGTAACATACAGAAATGCTGATGTTGTATGTGGAATCATTTTCTGTCCTGCAACTTTTTTCAGCTTATTTCAGTTTATTTCAGCTTATTTTTTTAGTTGATTCTCTAGGGTTCTCTAAGTAAACCATCATAAAATCTATGAAGAGCAATACAACTTGGATTTCAGCACAGGCCCTAGTATGCTAAATCCAGCACTTTTTCCACTCTTCAATAGTGAAAGTTAACTGGATTACAGGAAGTAAATTCTCCAGTTTTGGTATCTATACTATTCCTAGCTGACTTCATTACTCTATCCATAAAGACAAAATACTTACATACCTCTAAATATTTAATACTGCTCATCTCTCAGGGAGAAAGAGTAAGAACAACTGAAATGTATTTCTTCTGAATATATCAAATACAGACGAATTATTTGTTACGGAAAGCAGTTGGAGGGGGGTTTAATTTCTCCCAGGACCTTCTTAATGAAGCAAATTTCTTGTAACAGAAGTTCAAGAAAAACAGATTCCTCCAATGCCTGTACACAAATATATATTTATATCATTGTGAACCCTAACTCCATCATCCCTGTTATAGACAGCATGTTTCATCTTCAGTACTTTGGAGTCATTACTGGTCATGGTACTGATTCTAGTACTTACAGCTTTCCAAGTTGCTCATTTTTACCGCACTGTGACATCATATAAATTGTTCTAGTTCTTCTCATTTCATTCTTCATTAGTCCTTGAAAAGTTCATTTTTTCTAATATTGATGCTGTAGGATAAATTAGTCTTTTGTTTCTGCTCACTTCAGGCTGGCTGAAGTTCTAACCTCATACTATCAAAATGGTGGAAAACAGGTACATTTTCCATGCAAGGAGGCGAGAGGTCAGAGGTACTGCTATGGTGGTATTATTACCTCAAATGAATTCATTGATTTTTTAATCATTAAAGCATTCATTCATTTCCTTATGAGAAAAATCTATCCTTTGCTACTCTGCTTTTGAAAATATTGCTCTCTTTACCATCTGTCCCTCTATAAACTCCCAGGCAGGGAATATTTTATTTTGGTTTTTGTATCCCCAATATGTGGCACACAGTAGGCATTTAATGAATGCTTAGTTAGTTGAGTTGTCTTCCATCTGACACAATTGGATATAGAGCACCAAATGAGAGCAGGAATGAGTGTAAACGTGGAACAACCCGACATTAATCCACAATCTCTTTCTCTTTCTCTTTCTCTTTCTTGTCTTGTCTTGTCTTTTCCTGAGAAGCTCCACTGGCATTGGGAAATAATTCAGGATCTAGAAAGAAAATCCTGGTCTCTCTCACAGGTAAGCTAGAAATTGGAGTCATGCCTATAGACTATGCATAAACTCTGACCTCTGGCCTGCTCCCATTGGAAAAGTATCTGTTTTCCACCAGTGTGAGTAGAATGGGGCTAGGACTTCAGCCAGAGTGAAGTGAGCAGAAACAGAAGACGCATATATACTATATTATCAATATTAGACAAATGAACTTTTCAAGGACCAATGAAGAATGAAATGAGCAGAACTAGAACAATTTATATGATGTTGTAGCATTATAGAAATGAACAACTTAGAAAGCTTATAGGAACTAGGATCAGCACGATGACCATTCATGATTCCAAAGTACTGATGATGAAATATGCTGTCTGTAAAAGGGATGATGGATTTAGGGCTCAGAATGAGACATGTATATTTTTGTGTACAGACATTGGGGAAATGTTTTACTTTACTGTGTACATTTAGTATAAGAAATTTGCTTTCTTTTTTTTTTTAAAATGGACTAGGGATGGAAGGAGAAGAAAAAAGAATTGTTTATTTTATTTTTTCTTGGTTTATTTTTTGATTGTCTAGGCTTAAGAAAATGATAGAGCAAATATTAATAATGCAAATTAAGCCTGCATTATCATGCAAAGATTTGCTTATTTTTATATTTTTAAATAACATTTTCCTCCAATTACGTGTCAAGATAATTTTAGCATTTGTTTTTACAAGATTTTGTGTTCCAAATTTTTCTCTCTCCTCCCTCCCCTCCCCTCCACTCTTCTGAAAATGGTAGGCAATTTGATATAAGTGCTATCATTTTGATACATGTGCTATCATGTAAAACATATTTCTATATTAGTCACAGTTGTGAATGAAGAAACAGATCAAAAGGAAAAAAACCACAAAAAAGAATAAAGTATATGAAAAAAGTATGATTTTATATGTATTCAGAGTCCAACAGTTCTTTGTCTGGATGTGGATAGCATTTTCCTTTGTGAGTCCTTTGTATTTGTCTTAGATCATTGCCTTGCTGAGAAAAGCTGGGTCATTCATAGCTGATCATCCACACAATATTGCTGATACTGTATATGTTTTTTCCTGGCTCTGCTCATTTCACTTTGCATCACTTCTTACAAGTCTTTCCAAGTTTTTCTGAAATCTGCCTGTTCATTTCTTATTGCACAACAGTATTCCATTACATTCATATACCACAGCTTGTGCAGCCATCCCTCAATTAATGTGTATCCCTTCAATTTCTAATATTTTGCCACTACAAAAAGGGCTGCTATAAACATTTTTACACATGTAGGTCCTTTCCCTTTTTATGATCTCTTTGTGATACAGACCTAGTAGTGGTATTGCAGGATCAAAGGACATACACAGTTTGGTTGCTCTTTGGGCATAGTTCCAAATTGCTCTCCAGAATGTTTGGATCAGTTTACAATGCCACCAAGAGTGCATTAGGGTCCTAATTTCCCCATATCATCTGCAACATTTATCATTTTCCTTTTTAAAAATCATATTGGTCAATCTGATAGGTGTGAGGTGGTACCTTATTTGTATTTTTCTAATCAAAAGTGATTTAGAACACTTCTTATGACTATAGATAATTTTGATTTCTTCATCTGAAAACTACTTGTTCATATGCTTTGACCATTTATCAATTGGAGAATAGCTTATATTCTTATAAAGTTGACTCAATTCTCTATATATTTGAGAAATGAGGCCTTTAAAAGAGATACTTGCTGTGATTGTTTACCAGCTTTATGCTTTCCTTCTAATCTCAATTGCATTGGTTTTGTTTGTGCAAAAGCTTTTTCATTTAATATAATCAAAATTATCTATTTTACATTTTGTAATCCTCTCTCTCTCTTATTTGGTCATGGACCTGGTCATTCTTTAAGAATTTGGTTGCTATAACACTTGGTCCATATGTTTAATATTAGTATTACTTCACTGTCTATGGTACTTTTTAGCAAGATGTAGTGTCCTTCCTTATCTCTTTTAATTAGGTCTATTTTTGCTTTTACTTTGTCTGAGATAGAATTGCTACACCTGGGTTTTTTTTCAGCTGAAGTATAATAGATTTTGCTCTAGCCCCTTACCTTTATTCTGTATGTGTGTCTTTCTGCTTCAAGTGTTGTGAGCAACATATTGTAAGAGTCTGGTTTTTGTTCGCCTCTGCTATCTGCTTCTGTTTTATGGGAGAGGTATTCACATTCACATTCACATTCACAGTTACTATTACTCTGTATTACTCTGTATTTCCCTTCATCCTATTTTTCCTTCTATTTGTCTTCTCTATCCTTTCACCCTTTTCCTCCTTGAGCGTTTTGCATCTGTCTATTGCCTCCCTTGATCTTCTCCCCTCTGTCAGTCCCCCGTGCCGCACCCTTACTTGATTTCCCTTCTTACTTTCCTGTCATGTAGAATGATTTCTATATTCAATTTACTGTGTATATTATTCCCTCTTTGAGCCAATACTGATGACAGCAAGGTTTGTGCAATGCCCCTTGTCTACCCTCCCATTTTTCCTTCTACTCTAATAGGTTTTTTGCTCCTCTTCATGTTAAATAATTTGCCCAATTTTACCTCTCCTTCCTTCTGTAACCAGTGTACTCCTCTTTCTCATCCTTTAATTTTTTATGCCATTCCCTCAAATTTACCTTATACCTGTATCCTCTATGTATATTCCTTCTAGCTGTAATTTTTAAGAATTGCAAGTATCATCTTCCTGTGTAGGGACATAATTTAGCTCCAATGATTCCCATAAGTTTTCTTTTCCCTTTTTAGGCTTCTTTTGGGTCTTGATACAGGATTTTTTGTTCAATTTTGGTCTTCTCCTTATAAAAGCTTGAAATCCTTCTATTTCATAGGATGACTATTTTTTTCCTTTGAAGTATTATGCTTAATTTCACTGGGTAGGTGATTTTTGATTGTAGCCCTAGCTATTTTGCCTTCTGGAATATCATGTCCCATGACCTCCAATCCTTTAATGTTGCAACTACTAAGTCTTGTGTAATCCTGATTGTGGCTCCCCAGTATTTGGATTGTTTCTTTTTGGCCATTTAAAGTATTTTTTCCTTGACTTGATAGTTCTGTAATTTGGCTATATTTTCTTGGAGTTTTAATTTTAGGATCTCTTTCCTGAGGTTATCAATGGGTTCTTTCAATACCTACTTTGCTCTCTGGGTCTAGGACAGGGCAGTTTTCCATGATAATTTCTTGAAAGATGACATCCAGTTCCACCTTTTGATTATGACTTTCAGGTAGTCCAACTATTCCGACATTGTCTCTCCTAGTTCTATTTTCCAGGTCAATTGTTTTTCCAATGAGGTATTTTACATCTATTTTTTCATTCTTTTGAATTTGTTTGATTGATTCTTGATGTCTCACAGAGTCATTAGCTTCCATTTGCCCAATTCTAACTTTTAAGGAGTTGTTTTCCTCAAGTAGCTTTTGTACTTCCTTTTCCATTTGGCCAATTCTACTTTCTTTTTCCAAGCTGCTGACTCCTTTTTCATGATTTTCTTGTATCACTCTCACTTCTTTTCCCACTTTCCCTTCTACCTCTTTTACATGATTTTTAGGCTCCCTTTTGAGCTCTTCGAAGAGTTTCTTCTGGGCTTGAGACCACTTCCTGTTTTGATTTGGGGTTTCCCTCATAGGTGTTTTGACAATATCGTCCTCTTCTGAGTTTGTAGTCTTGATCTTCCCTGTCACCATAATAAATTTCTATGGTCAGATTCTTTTGTTGTTGTTTTTTGCTTATCTTTTTCAGTCTTTTTCCTTTCTTTTAAATTTGAGCTCTGCTCCCAGGATGGAAGGGGTGCTATCTCAGGCTTCTTGTGCCAGAGGCTATAGGCTCTGGTTATTTACCCAGTGCTGCATTGATGGTGCCCTGACCTTGTGTCTGGTACTGTGCTAACAGGTTGGGCGGTGGGTAGCTGGCACTGCTGTAGGCTGTAGGAGTCTGGCAGTTGACCTGGTGCTGAGCAGGAGTCCTAGTGCTGGTGTTTGGCATGGTGGGGTATTTCTGCATTTCCTTGGGGCTACACTGATTCTGGCCACTGGAGGTTACTTGTTTTCCTGGGGCATTGCTGAAGGATATGATGATTCTCAGAGATGCAGCCTGCCTATTCTTCTGGTTATGCTGAGGCCCATGGGGGCAGGGATAAGGAAGGGTGGCTCCTGGTGTTGTTTTTTGCCTGCTTAACCACACTTGGCTCAGGCTTTCCCATTGGTTTGCTGAGGTGGAGCTTGTTGCTATCTTGCTAGAAAGCTTCCTGTACTGGACTGCTTTTACCTGAGCGAGACAGACCTTTCTTGCTTATCTTCCAAGTTTCTTGGACTAAAAGATTGTTTCACCCCATCTTTTTGCTGGTTCTGCTGTTCTAGATTTGTTTTGCCTATTTTATGGTTGTTTGGAGGTGAATATGGTAGAGTTATGGTAATTTACTACTTATACTGCCATCTTGGCTCCTGGAAGTTTTGTGCATAGATTTGTTTATTTAAAAAAATAGACATTTGCAGAGGAATTTTGGATGTGAAATGTTGCATGAACATTTAGACGAGGTCACTGTATTATTAGTTCAAATTAGCCATTGCACTTTGTTATAAGAAATCTCTCACATAATATGAGTAATCTGTAAATTCTTGTAAGGTAAAAACAAATGCCTTAATAAAACTGAAAATACAAAACTAGAAAGAACTCTGGCTCCACACTGGCTTCCAGGGTAATAAAGTCAATATCATCATCATAAAGATTTGGGACTTTCTGCTCTTTCCACAGGAAGTCTCAAGGTGTATTTTTTTTGAAGCCTATTCTCAAGCCTTATTACTCCTCCCCTCCCCCCCATCATCACCAGTCTTCGCTAATCCTCCATGTCTCCCAATTTACTGCAGTTGATCCAACCATCTCTGATAACCATTGTCCCACATCACTCTTCCCTTTCAAGATTAAACTCCTTGGGAAAGTTGTCTACCATATATGTCTGTCTTCATTCTTTTCTAAATCTTGTCCAGCTTTGAGTCCTATCTCTTCATTAATCTAAATTTGCTCTCTCCAAAGTTAACAATGATCTTTTGATTGCCTAATCTAATCTCTTTTTCTGGGTCCTCTGCAGCTTTTGACCCAATAAGTCACATCTTCTCCTGAATCATCTCTTCCCCAGGTTTTTTGATAGGGCTCTCCTGATCCTACTTTTACCTGACTGACTGCTCCTCTTCAGTCTTCTTTGCTGAATTTTCAGCTAGGTCATGCTTAACAAATGTGGGTAACCCATAGGAATCTATTGTGGGTCCTTTTCTCTTCTCACTCAATATTTAATTTAGTGATCTCATATGGCCCAAAGCATTCATTTGCCATCTCTAGGAAGATACAATTACTCTCTATATGCAATCAATCAATACTTATTAAGTACCTGCAATGAGCCAGGCACTCTGTTAAACCTGGGGGGATATAAAAAGAAGCAAAAGACAGTCTCTGCCCTCAGGGACTTTACAATATAGTGGTGGAGACAACATGCAAACAGATATATACAAAGTAAGCCATTTATAGGTTAAATAGGAAATAACAGAGAGAAGACACTGTAATTAGGAGGAGTCGGTGAAGGCTTACTGTAAGAAGATGGAATTTTAATTGGAACTTAAAGGCAGCTGGGAGGTATGTAGTCTGATTTGAGGAAGGAGAGCATTCCAGGAATGGGGCATAGGCAGAGTAAATTCTAGGAGCTGAGAAATAGAGCATCTTGTTCTTGAGACAGCCAGGAGGCCAGTGTTATTGGATTAAAGTGTACATTTTGGGGAGTAAGGTATAAGAAGACTGGAAAGGTAGGAGAGGGCTAGGTTATGAAAGGCTTTGAATGCCAGAGTATTTTGTATTTGTTCCTAGAGGCAATAGAAGCCAAAGGAATTATTGAGTGTACATATGTGTGAGACTGGGAGGGGAAGGAGTGGTGGTGGTGGTGTGCATGATGTGATTGGATCTGCACTTTAGGAAAATCACTTTAGTAGTTGAGGCTGGCTTGGAGTTGAGGCAGGCAGATCCACCAATAGGCTATTGCAGTAGTTCAGGTGTGAGGTGATAAGGACTTGCACCAGAGTGGTGGCAGTGTCAGAAGAGAGAAGGGGGTGGATAGAGATGTTAGAGACAGAGAGATGTTGCAAAGGGGAGCAAGGGTAAAATGGTAAGCTTGGTGTCAAACTCACTGAGGAAGGAAGGGGAATGACTGGGGATGTGCAGACAATTGCTACCAGGATTTTGATTGAATAGCATGGCCCTCAGAGGAAGGGAGATTACTGAGTGATAGAGGTAAGGGTGGAATCTTGAAGTAACATTAGGCAGCAGGGAGTGTTCTAATTCCCCTGCCATGACCAGTTAGCCAAGGAGAATGAGTGAAAGTGCAACCAGTGTTGGAAAGGGCGTGCAGTGAGGCTGTGTCATTGGGGTGAAGCCAAGTTTCAATAAGAGCTAGTGGATGGAAGGAGTGGTAGAGGATTAGATTTAAGATGAAGGGAAGTTTGTTGCTTATGCAACAGGCATTCCAGAGAGTACAGTGGAAGGGTTGGGTGGAATTAGGATGAGAATTTAAGACAGGAGGGTTGAGGGGGCTGAGAGAGAGTAATGCAGTGGGAGTGGGCAACGAGCTTTGGATGGTGATCTACAGGAGCTCAGTCATTGAGATGTGAAGAGAATGACCAGGTGAAATGAATGAAAATATTTATCACTGAGTAGAGGGTGCCTCTGCCCTCAAAAGACAGGCACAACAGGAGATGGGAGGCCTGAAGGTACCTGGGACATTGGCATGGCAGCAGGAGATGGGAGATGCCTTATGCTGGTATAGATGGAAATGGTTGCTGTGGGGCAGATGGAAGACACCCAGGCTGGTCCCTAGAAGCTGTCGCTCAGATCAATTTATCTAGCCCTACCCTGATCACCAACCCTGCATCATCGACTGCCTCCGAAAATATCTATAAATACATTCTTAGAGATGACTTTAATTACAAAGAAAATCTCATTATATACAACCTAATAGTCCCATGGCTCAATGTGTCTAGTGCCTGAAAAAGTAAAAAATAGAAGTTAACCCTCAGGTGTGTAGTTGTAGAAAGCTAACTATGCTTTAAATCTATTTAAAGATATATGCCTTATATACAGTATGGACCTAATAAGTAATAGTGAAAATGAGCATAGTAAAGCAAATAAATGTACATATCTGTCATATAAAAATGTATGTCTCATTTTGCATTTCATGTATATTAATTCTCTGTTCATTATCAGTCTTCCGGGATCATGGTAAGTCATTGTACTGTTCAGAGTTCTTGAGGTTTCCAAAGTTGTTTATCCTTACAATGTTGTTCTTAATGTATAAATTATTCTTTTGTTTCTGCTCATTTCATTCTTTCTCAGTTCATACAAGTCTTCCCAGGTCACTCTGAAACAATTATTTCTGTCATTTTTTATGGTGCAATGATGTTCCATTAAATTTATATAATATATTTGTTTGGCATTTCTCAAATACTAAATGATGTTTCTGTTTAGTTTCCAATTTTTCACCACAACAAAAAGGACTGTATATATACATACATACATATATATATACATATATATATGTATATATACATACATACATATATATATACATATATATATATATATTTATATGTAGGCCCCTTTACTACTTTTTGTCCCAGTTGGCCACCTCTCCTTAGTCTGCACTGTATCTTTGACACACCACTCCATAGAGAGCAACAAAGCTGCCAATCGGCACAATGTCAGGCCCCTCTGTGCCAAATCTAGGACCCCTTCCTGCCTTCGTGGACTGCCAAGGGTGAGCTTTTGTTCAATGTCTGCCTGGGAATGCTCTAGAAGTGACTAGAACCCATTCCCAGTGTCCACAGACTTCACTTTCTATTTTGCTAGGATGACTTGGGCAAGGAAAAATGGCTTGATATAATTTTGTTGAGGACTTTTGATTAAGACTCAGTCTGGTGTGTTTTTAAGGTCTTTGTGGAGTAGCCATGGGGGAGAGCTTACTGTTACTCCACCATCTTGACTGCTATCCCAAAATCCTTAATTTTTTATATTTGACATTAGGTGTATTGGAAAGACCCCAAACTCAGATGACATCAGTTCAAGGTCTGCCTCTTTTTCTTATTACCTTTATGTGCAGGTGTGTCAATTCACTTTTCTGAGTCTTTCTTAATTTATGAAATTGTTTTACGGGATATTGATAAAGAAATCTCCATAAACTGTAAATGTGGGTTCTTATTTAAAAAATTATGTACTTTCCACAGCTAACATCCTAGTTTAGGCCCTTGTCATCTTTTTCTTAGATAACAATAACAGCCTCCGGGCTGCTTTTCCTGTCTCTGGATTCAATCCTCCACAATCTACCCTTCATACACTCGGTCAAATAATTTTCTCCAAAGCTTCCTTGCTCAGAAGACACCACTGGTTCTTTTGCTTCTTAAGTGAGATATAAAATCAATACCCAAGCTTTCAAGGCCCTTCATCAAACTGCTCCAACATACAACGCTTGTAGCCCTACTTCCCTCTAATTCCAGCCAACTGGACCGCTTACCATTTTGTTTTTGTCATATCATTTACCATCTCTGTGCCTTTTGTGTACTGTCTCTCATTGCTGAATTTGTCACCATTTCTCCAGCTATTAACATTATTCCCTTGCTTCAAGTTCAAATAGGCAGCTGGTGATGTGAGATAGGAGCCAAGGGCTGCTGTGTTCTCTGGGCTCTGTGATGCTGCAGGTGTATCAACGGCACTGAAGACACATTTATCTAGTATTCTGAGGGGCAGCCCTGCAAATGCAGTTAAATCTTTCTGGATGCTAGGGGAGAAGGGGATGCCCAGATCAAAATCTGAAGTGTCTGCAAACTTCAGGCTTGTTTGAATAAACTGGAGATGTTTCATTCTGTGGTCAATGATTGCCTAGGAAGCTTCTTTCCCTCTGTGGGAAACCCGTGCAAGTATACCCTCTTCTAATTAGTGCATCTAGGGGTAAGGAATGTACTCTAGAATACAGAGCAGGTGAGTAGTATTATAATTCAGAAGGTACACATGCGGATGATGACTGTGGGGCAACAAATTCAGTCTGTTATTGTGGACAATTTGGGGATAGGAGCAGAGAGGTAGAACAGGAGAAGTAAGGAAGCCAGAGAAAGGGGAGAAGACTGAGGATATCTAGAGCCAATAGGAAAAATCCAGGCTGGTGGAGTACTCAGGGGACATTAAAGATGAAAAGAGAGACAAGGACGAATCCTATGTGGCTGTTAACATGAAACAACAGTTATGAGCCAATCCACTTAATCATCAGTTGCAGAGAGTCACAAAGGAGAGAAATGTGGTCCTGTGGCTTTGGTTTGGTGGGGATGGGGACTTCTCCTTCACTGACTTTCTCATCTCATTGAGTTTAGAGTACCAACTCCCAGACTGTAGCACTACTGACTATGACAGAATTATTTCACTCAGTTGGTCCAAAGTGAGTTACTGCCATTGCCCATCTCCTGGATACTGCTCCACTATCATTATTACATTGTTCCAATTATGGGAATGACTTGGCATAGCTGGTTCAATAGAAGAGGTTCCCCCAATATGAGACTGAGACAGGGGCATGATTCATAACCATTCGAGCAAACCTTCCGCTGGCCTTGCAGAGGAAGGAACTGAAGAGTTAGACCTATATGATTAATCTATTAAATTTAAAAGACCCATGACCTCCCCACAGCTCAGATGAGCAGCCATTCATCCCCTAAACAACAGACTAATCTACCAAATCTGTTTATTACCCTGGCCTGGGCTTTGTCGACTCTAGTTCTTACTGGATGACATATTTATGCTGCTTTTCACCTTGCAAGCTTCACATTGGGGAATGAGGAATGCATTGCCAAGAAAAGAGACTTGTGCCTTATATAGATTTGCCTCTTTTAACCTGAAGGTTTTGTAAGTTTAAGAGAAAACAAATATGTTTGCTTGTAACACATTAATTACAAAGAGGATTTTCAGTGGCATTATTAACATCAAGGAAAATGAAAGGAATAAGTGGCTCATATATAGTAGCTGAACAGTCGCCATGTTGGAGGGGAAGAGAACAAATGTTAGTTACTCCTTTGTCACTCAGAAGACATGCCCTACCCACACTGTACTCAAGTACAGAACTGATGAAAACCTGGGGGAGGGGCGTGTGTGGATTTGCAAAGTGAAAAGCAGGAAAGTTTCCTCACCTTTTGTACCTTTAATAAATGAATTTTGCTAAATGAATTTTGTAATCAGGAGCTGAGTAAAGCAGTCATTGGGTACATAAGAACTTTACCTTTTATAACAGAGTCAATCAGTGATGGAGTCATTTTTTTTTTTCTGGCCATGGTGAGAGGCAAAGTTGGGCTGGGAAGGTACATTAGAGACCATTGAATCCAATGCCTTCTTTTTAAAGCTGGGGATACTGAGAGCCAGAGAATCTGGGTTTGAATTTGTGTTTTAGAACTTGATACTTGTGCTTTGGGAAAGTCACTCTCTGATCATAGGAACACAGACGTTAGAGCTGGTATTAAATAGAATTCCTTCATTTTACAGATGAGGAGATAGGGGGACAGAAAAGTTAAAATTCAACTCTAGACCTTTGGCTTCCTGTCACCTCAGATTCCCAGATTCACAACACTGTCTCCCAACTCTCAGAATCTCCTATAAAGAGGTTAAGTGACGTACCCATTACCAAATAGCAAATGCTAGAGTAGGGACTTAAAACTTGGTGTCTTTTGACAAGTCTAAGGCTCTTTCCATTATTCCATATGGCCTTTCAAATGAGAAAAATGATGCACTTTAATGTCACACAGCTTTGGAAGAGTTGAGATGGACTTGAACCCAGATCTTTTGACTACCAAGTTAAGTACGCTTTCCATTTCATCATATTGTCTCCTCTAAATTAATTTGTGTTCCTGTCTTCTCTATCCTACCAAGCTTTGAGGGCAGGAACTAAGTCCTGTACTCATCTTTTTATCTATATAATATTTAGCAGGGTTGTCTTACAAGTACATTTTACTCAGTAAATACTTCTTAGTTTTGAATTTCTTTTCTATGCTGTCACCTCTCCGCTTTAAATGCGTGGCCCAAGTCTACATCCTCTATGAAGCATTCCTTAGTTACTGTACTCCAGATCTTATTGAATTCTGCCCTCTCTGAATTTCTCAAGTAGTGAGAATCTTCAGCTAGACTCTAGCTGAAAAAAGGACTCCATGCTTTACCACTGATGGGCTTCTCTATATAAGGGAAGGTTCCTATGTACCCAAAGACTGGTTTACTCAGCTCCCGATTATAATCGGTTTAGCAAAATTCAGCTAACAAAGGTACAAAAGGTGAGGAAACTTTCCTAATTACAATGCCTTTTTGACAAATGGGGGGCGGGGTGGGGAGAGGTGTCCACAGTCCAGGCAACTTGCTGATTGACTGACTTTAGGGTGGGGGAACCTTCTATTCAGTCCCATTAATCTGCCCAGCAACAATCATCAGATGGGTAGTCAGAGACCTAGAGTTTTGGCCTTTCAATCTGAGAGCTTGTTAAACTGCACACCTGCACCTTGGCCCATGTTTAAGCCTTTGGGACTGAAGAGCTGGAAAGCCATATGCTTGCATGCAATAAAGCATGTAAAGCAATAAACTTCTTAACTTATGATCTTTTGAGGGTTTATGTTTTTTCCTCATATATCTATATTTTACAATCGAGCCTTGAGTCCAATACTGTCATATTTCTGTGAGGTAGCCTTGTCCCGTCAGGCTTCTCAAAGGCTGTATACAAGCATATCTTACATCCCCTACAGGATTTAGCATGACTGGAGTACACAGTAGGCATATAACAATACCAGAATAACATTGGGCATGTAACTTCATCACTTATCCATAAAATGAGGAAATTAGACTAAATTGCTTCTAAAGTTTCTTCTTAGCAATGCAAAGAATTCCTGCTATTTGAAGGGCTTTCATGTGGAATGGGATTAAGCATATATTCAAGGTCAGAGGGGGTAGAACAGTGACAGGAAGGAAGGGAAGGGCAGAAGACACAAAGAAACAAATTTACTTTTGATGCCAGGAGAAAATTCCCAACAATTATGGTGGTCCATAAGCAGAATGGATCTCTTGGGAGGTGGTGGGTGCCCCATCAGTGGAATTTTTTGAGAAAAGGATAGAATAGCATTTGTCTGTGAAGTTACAGTGTGCATTGTTTTCTGGATATAGGTTGGACCAGATGGCTAATGAGCTGTCTTCCAACTCTAAAATTCAAAGATTCTGCCTGCCCAGGTCATGCTCCTTTGGCCAAGTAGACACTTCAAGCCCCTAGGGGCAGCTTCTTTGCATGGACTCCAAAAATTCCCATGGGACTTAGAATTCTGGAGGTGCAGATCACTTTTTACAACGCAGATATTCTGCTCTTCCAAATTTCAGGCCTGAGGTTAGTAGTGTAGGGAAACAAATTTTCTAAGAAGAGTGGAGCTGCTTTTATCTCCTACTACACTGGTTTCTACTGAGTTTCTATGGTATCTCACAGATAAGAAAAGGATTAGGTCTTTATGTCTTGTTAGACAGGGAAGGAGCCAGTTTAGATTAACCTTAGTTAGAGATATTCAGGCTAAATTCCATTCCCCACTAACCTTCTTCTCAGGCCCTCCCTGATGTGAACAAAAGACAAATATATAAGGACAAAATCAAGAACCATCAATTGTGGGATCATTTCTAGGGGTCCCTGGACCTAGAATCCAAGACTCATATATTATGAGAAAGGGGGACAGGACCTTGTATGTGTGAGGAAGCAGTTCAGCGATCTCTGTATACAGTGTGTAGGAGGAATGGACCGGAGGGTGGGTTATACGCCTCTAAGGAGGTAGGCTTATAATAATAGTAATAACAACTAAAATGCATGTAGGGCTTACTACGTACCAGGTACTGTGCTAAACAATTTAAAATTATTATCTTATTGGATCCTTATAGCAACCGAGGAAGTAGGTGCTAGCACCTTCATTTTATATTTCCTTATTTAAAGGCAAACAGAGGTTAAGTGACTTGCTTAGAGTCACACAGCCAGTAAGTATCTGAGGCCAGACTGAACTCAGGTCTTCCTGACTCTAAGCCTGGCACTTTATTTACTGTGCTACCAACTGCCCCTGTAAATGAGGAGAAAAATGAATAACAACTTGACAGGGAGAGACAAGTTAGAGCTGTCCTCCCATAATTCACCCTCGCAGGTCAAAAAGTGGCACTCAGAGGGGGGCGGAGCCAAGATGGCAACTGGAAAGCAGGGACCAATGTGAGCTCCCTGCCAAGCCCCTCCAAAAACCTATAAAAAATGGCTTTGAACCAATTCTAGAACTGCAGAACCCACAGGGTAGCAGA
>CM053625.1:26965598-26993338 GCA_028646595.1 Phalanger gymnotis | reverse complement strand
GTGGGAAGGGAAGAGGGGAGAGAATTTGGAACTCAAAGTTTTAAAAAATAGATGTTCAAAAACAAAAACAAAAAAGTTTTTGCAGGAAACAAGAAAATAAGATACATAGACAACGGGGCATAGAAATTTATTTTGCCCTACAATAAAGGAAGGGAAAAGGGGATGGGAGGGTAGTGGGGTGATAGATGGGAGGGCAGACTGGGGAACAGGGCAACCAGAATATACGCCATCTTGGAGTGGGGAGGGGGTAGAAATGGGGAGAAAATTCGTATTTCAAACTCTTGTGAAAATCAATGCTGAAAACTAAATATATTAAATAAAATTTATAAAAAAAATTAAAAAAGGAGGTACTCAGAGGTTTTTAACCTTTGATCCTCAAATGTTTTAATTTTTTGATGACTATATTTCACTTGAATTGTTTTCCTTTATATTTTTATGTGTGTTATTTTATGTACTTTAAAACATTATTCTGAAAAGAGGTCTGTAAGTTTTACCAGGCTGCCAAAGGGGTTCATGACACGGAAAAGGTTACAGTCTCTGACTTCCAACCTTCTGGTAATTTTTTAATGGGTAATAGCTACACAGACTACAGTATTATGTATAGAAAGCTGGCAGAAGAGCAGAAATGTACTGGCTGCATAATCGCCATTAAGTCTCTTAACCTCTGGGTGCCCCAGGCAGCTAAGACAGTAAATAGTGGTAGCGTTGTTCATCAGCATTACATTCTAAATTCAGGTCCTCTAACCCCAAAGCAAGTAACCTTTGCCCTATACCATGTTGTGCTTCAGTAATTCTGTCCATTCTGACTTGGCAAGCACTCCACTACCACCTCCTAGCCGACACCACTGGAGGCAACCAGGATACAGAATGCAAGAATCCTAGGAATAGCGGTGCCCTCCTCGCTTTCCGCTCCCATCCCCTACCATCAGTCCCCTTATCATTATTGCCCCTGTAAGGATGACCCAGGTAACAAATTTTGTGGAGGATGCAACCTATCAACTGCCTTTGCATGGGCTATAACTGTGTCTCCCCCTTCTCAGTAGCTATATCTCCTGAAGATCCAGCAAAGAAAGCTCTTGCCTAGAAAGTCCTAGGTTTTATCAAGGAAAACAACATTAATAAAGATGCATTATCATCACTTTGCTGTGACTGGCTGGGCCCTCATTGCCAGATCCTTCAGTTGAGAGGAGGAACTGAGCTAGTGCCTTGTGCTTTCCATTTCCTATACCCTAAGGGAACCCTCAAGGGTCCCTGCTAGGTATCTTCTACCTGCCACAAAGGACTTCCCCCTCTATGCAGGGAGTATACCAATTCCTTCAGCCTCCTCGGGTGAGCGGACCAATTCCATTTCCTGCTGTCAGCCCAATTTCTCAACTTGGATTTGGAGAACCTCAAGTAAAAAGAAGAGAAACTCTCCCTTTGACTTCCGGCCTTCCATCACCTTCTGCTCCTGTCCACTGAGGGAACAGGAAGAGGAAAGTGGGTGGTAAAAGAGACTACTTTCTCCTAACTTCAATCTCTACCTTCGCCCTTTTCCTACCTAATCTCCAGCCTTTGGAAGGATAAGGAATTGTGGAGTGGGGCCTCCCATCTGACCATATGCCAAACATCTCATATTTCACTTCCTTTCAGTCAAGTTTCCAACCTCTGTTGGGAAGAGAAGCAGCATCCTCAACTCAATGAATACTCAAACCTGGTATTACTCATACATTCCGGTGACTCTGAACTCCTGTAGATCATAAACAAAATCCTATTCCCCGCCCTCAACTAAACAATTCTCCATTCCCACCACCCACCTTAATCCTTACACCCCAAAGATTCAACCTAACCCCACCCAGCCATTCCACTGTACTTTCTGGAATGCCTATTCCACAGGTGACAAACTTGCGTTCATCTTAAACTCTAATTCATTTTCTCTGCTAGTTCTTTCTGAAGCCCGGCTTCCACCAGATAATATAGCCTTCTTGGTCATCCTTTCCAGTAATGGCTGTACCTTCACTCATTGTCCTTCCCTAACTAGGAGAGGTGGAGGTATTGGGATTTTGCTTCCTATTGTCACTTCTGCGTTCTCCTGCTAACTCCATCACTCAGTATCATCCCTTATTTGGGGGTGTATGCTACTTACTCACATTTATCACCCAATCAATAGACTGATAGCTACTGTCTGGAGATCACCAGGTCACTCGCCTTTTTTCCACAATGAGTTCAGTAACTGAGTCACAATTTTTCTCTCCTCAACTCCAGCCCTCATATGAGGGGACTTCAATATACATGTTGACTCTCCCATAAATACCCTAACTACTCAGTTCTTCAATCTACTTACTTCAAATAGGCTAAACATCTACCCAAATTTGTTCACACACAAAGATGGTCAGACCCGTGACCTTGCCATCACCCACAAATGCACCTCCTCTATGTTCAAGAATTCTGAAATCTCCTTATCTGACCGTAATTTATTGGCTTTATACCTCTCCGCTTTTCTTCCCTTACAAAATCCTACATTTTGTCCACACTGTAACCTCCAATTCCTTCATCATTCATTCTCTCCCAGGTAATCTACTCCACACTAGCCACTTTCACCTCTTTTCACTATCTCGACTCCTTGGAGAACAAATTCAGCTCTCCACTGCTCTCCTTTCTTGAATTCCTATCCTCCTTGTCATATTCCCAATTATGCCCAGTCAAGCCTCAGCCTTGGATTTCTCTAACCATTCATCACTTTTGCTCCTATACACATATTGCTGATGAAGATGGAGAAAATCACGTAATCATTTTGACAGGATCCTCTACAGATTTACGTTATACCACCTTAACTAGGACCTCACTGCTTCTAGGCAACACCTCCCATAACAATTCGTTATCGCACTCTCCACAGTGGCTCTTTTAAAACATTTTATCCCTCCTCAAACCTACCATGGCTGCCCCAACTCTGACACTCTCCGCTGAGAACCTTGCCAATATTTGAGAGTAAAATCTAAGACCATTAGCCAAGAGCTCCCTCTTTTCCCCTCTTCCTCATCTCTTATCACTTAGATGACTTCTGTCACCATCTCCTCCTCCATTCCTGTTTCACATGATGAAGTGGCCTGTTCCTTACCAATGCTTTTACCAACACTAACCCCTCTACTTGTTCAAGTGATCCATCTTCTGCCCATCTGGTCTACTCTAACAGTTCTCTCCCCATCGCCCATCATTCCCACCCTTTTGCTTATTTTCATTCTCTGCCTATAGGCTCATTCCCTGCTACCTACATACATGTCTGTATCCTCCCACACTCCCAATCTTGAAAAGACCCTTATTTGATGCTTCAATGCCTTATTAACTACTATTGCAAATCTCTTCTAAATCTAGCTAAATTAAAAATGGAGGCCTACAATAGGTATCTCCACTTTCTCTGCTTTGACTCCCTTATTAACCTCTTACAATTGTGGCTTCCTACCTTATCATTCCACTGAAGCTACTATCTCCAAAGCTCTCTTAGTTGCCAACTCCAGTTCCTTTTTCTCAGTCCTCATTCTCCTTGACAGGTCTGCAGCCTTGGACCCAGTTGATCTCTCTCTCCTCCCTGATAATCCCTTCTATCTAAATTTTTGGGATACTCAATCACTCCTGATTCTCCTCCTACCTATAGGACCACTTCTTCTCAGTTTCCTTTGCTAGATTCTCTAGATCACATCCTCTTGCTCTAGGTGTCCTCCGGGTTGGTTCAGTCCTGGGTCCTCTTCTCTTCTCCCTCTATACAATTTCACTTGGTTATCTCATCAGCTCCTATTTTTATGCTTATGAGTCCCAAATCTACCTGTCCTGCCTCAATCTCTCTGCTGACCTCCAGTCTCACATTTCCAAATACCATTCAGACATTTCACACCAGATGTCCAACAGACATCTTAAACTCAATATGTCCAAAATGGAATTCATTATCGTTCCCTCTAACTCTCCCTGCACCCCCACATTCCTAATTACAGAAAAGTACAAGATGACCCTCCTAATCCCTCAGGCTTGCAAACCAGGAGTTATCCTGCATCCTCTCTATATCTGATCCCACATGTCCAACCTATTGCCAAGGACTGTTGACTTCACCTTTACAGCATTCTTGTATGTGCTTCCTTCTCTGCTCTGACCCTGACACTACTCTAGTGGTGGCCCTCTGCCAGCCCTTGTCACCAGGATTATTGCACCAGATTGAAGCTGGGCATAGTCTGGTGTCTCAGCTCTATCCCCTCTCTAATCCATGCTCCATTCAGCCACTAAAATGACTTTCCTAAAGAGTAGGTCCAGTCATGTCATCCCCTTCCCTCCCTCTGCCCCCTGCCAATACATTTCAATGGCTCCCTATTGCCTCCAGGATCACATACAAAATGTTTTTATACCTTACTTAAAAGACATTGCATTTTTCAGCTATGGGCATTCTCTCTGCCTGTCCTCTAGGCCTGGAAAGCTCTCCTGCCTATTCTCTGACTATTAAGTCCCAACTAAAATCCCACTTTCCACAAGAAGCCTTTCCAAACCCCTCTTAATTGTAGTGCCTTCTCTTTGGTAACTATTTCCTATTTATCTGATATATGATTTGCTTTGAATATTTGTTTGCATATGTCTTCTTAATCAGATTTAAAGTTCCTGGAGGGCAGGGTATATCTTTTGTGACTCTTTTTGTATCCCCAGAAATTAATGGTGCCTGGCACATTTTTGTTGCTCAGTCATTTCAGTTTTGTCTGACTCTTGGTGACCCCATTTGAGGTTTTCTTGGCAAAGATACTGGTTTGCCACTTCCTTCCCTAGCTCATTTTATAGATGAGGAAACTGAGGCAAACAGGATGAAATGACTTGTCCAGTTAATGTCAGAGGTTGGATTTGAATTCAGGAAGATGAGTCTTTCAGACTTCAGGCCTGGCATTCTATCCACTGTGCCTCCTAGCTGCCCCTCTAACACATAGGGGGAACTTAAATGTTTATTGTTTGGCACATTTGTTTGATCGTTGTCTGCCCCTTTAGATTGTAAGCTCCTAGAGAGCAGGGAGTGTCTTCTGTCTCTTTTTGTATTCCCAGCTCTTTCTAGGATGCTGGGAGGTAGATAGTGGGCACATTCGTTGCCTGGAACCTCGCATCCTACTTGAACCTGAAATCTTCAGTCTGTGTCTCAGTGTTGCTTCCTTGATTATTAACATGTGAACTACTTAAGGGCAAGAACCATCTAACTCTTCTGTTTGTATTGTACTTACTTAGTACAGTGCTTTGTAAATAATAAGTGCTTACTAAATGTTCATTCATTCATTCCTAGACTTTTTCCCTTCTTTTTGACATTCTCAAGGCAATAAGATTGTAGGGACACACACATTATTGCTCACTGAAAATAAGAACTACAACAGAGATTTTTTTTAGGCTACTGATTTCTCAAAGAGAGGGGGCTCCATTGCGTGAAAGGGACTGGCTGTCTCAGCCTACCTGAAAGTCAGATAGAAAGAGAGACCAAAAGAAGACTTGATCATTTCTTGCTTTTCTTTATCTTACCCAAATTGTGAAGTGCGGTTTAATTTTATTGTCAAAGGACATAGCAAATTAAAACATTTCCCAAATGAGGAGTTTTCCTGAACTGTCAGGTAGGAATGGCAAATTTATGTCCCACTATTTCTTCTCATTAAATCTCTGCTTGAGCCAAGCCAGTCTTTTCAATATCATGCTGTTCTGATTTTTGGCCTCTATATCTTATTCATACTGTTCCCGCTGACAGAAATGCCTTTTTCCCTACTCTATTTCTATTTGTTCAAATCCTTCCCCTTTGTAGGGTTTGTTAATTACTCTGGTCCAAGCTGATTTCCCTCTTATTTGACCTATCATAGTACTTGATACTTAGTGAGAAATTATATTCAGTGCCTAACAATAAGCTAGTACATGATGAATCTTAGTCATAATAGGATTCCAGTGCTGACAGAGACCTTAAAGGTCATCAGGCCAAAATCCCTTATTTAACAGAGAAAAGAAAATGGGACCTTTGAAGGTTAAGTGAAAATTTGACCAAGTTACATGGTTTGTCTGCATGTGGTCTCAGGAAGACCATTTAAAACCAAGCCTCAGTTTTTCCATTAACTACATGGAAGTGACACTACTTGCTACAATGACCCTGAGAAATAATTCCTATTTTCCAATGTGATGCATGGAATTCAGTCCTAAGAAGAACTAGGAGGATATAGAAAGTTATCAGTTGAGAATTGACGTTTCCCAGATTGGCAAGGGAGGGAATTATATAATATTTTTGAACAGATTTTGAGTTTGAATCTAGGAAAGTTCAGGACCTTTCCTGTTACTGTATGCTTAAAACACCTCATAGTAAATGTTATGGAGGGTTAATAGTTAAGGTATCCCCTTAAATTTTAAAATATGTTGGGGTGCCCTTAAGGGATTTGGAGTACTCAGAACCACTGTGCCCCTGTCTACTACCATGTTTCATAGGATTTGGAAGTGGAAAGGGCCTTAGAGATAAAGAAGAAATAAAATATAATAAATTATACAAAGATCTGGCATAGCAAAAAGCCTCACCCACTATTATAGCTTAATTTTTTGTAAATTTATTTTAAAGCATTTAGAATCATAGAACCTTTCCCCAAACCTAAGCAGAAGACCCTTCCATAACATCTCAGGCAAGTATTTATCTCTCCTCTGCTTGAAGATACCCGGTAATGGGCAATTCACTACCTCCTATAGCAGCCCATTTGACTTTTAGACATCTCTAATTGTTAGGAAGGTTACCTTATATATGAAGTCCAGATTTCTCCTTCTGTAGCTGCCTTCCATTGTTCCATGTTCTGAATTGTGGCCTCAAATAAAGTAAACTTAATTCACCCACATGCCAGCCCCTCAAATAGTTGAAGTCAGCTATTACATCTCATCCTAAGACTTCTCTTATTCAGGTTAAACATCTGTTGTTTCTTTCATACAATTGTCCCATAGCATTTCTCCATTGAACAGCTCTTCCCACCATTCCAACTTAATTATCCATTACTCCTCTTCTCATATTCTATAATCCAGCTAGACTGCCCTTCTTGCTTTTCCTACATATGATAACTTCATCTCTTATCTCTAAGTCTTTGGCCTTTTATATTGGCTATCACTCATTTCTGAAAGCTACTTCTGTTTCACCTGCACCTATTAGAATGCTTTGTTTCCTTCAAAGTTCTGCTGAAGTCACACCCTCTGCATAAAGTGTTTATTGACCACCCTTTCCCTGAAAAAACAATTACCTTGTACTTATTTTGAACATAGTTTGTATTTACTTATTAATCTATAGACACACACATATGCATGTGTGTATGTACATATTCAGACACACATAAGTGTATTTGTCTATGTGTGTGTTTAACCTCATCCACTATTATAAAAACCATTTAGTGTTCATGGATAGAAGATATCTCCCAGGGGTTAGAAGCCTAGCTTGCTTTCTTTGTCACCCATGTTGTCCCTGATCTCATAGAACGAATGGACCTCACCTACTATTTTCTGTCCTCTTGAACAAGGAGTGTAAGTAAGTATGCTCCCAAATTATAAATAATAAATACTTCCAGCTGCATGTCAAATGTTTTGCCACAAAACACTCCCTCTCTTTTGGTTCACCTTTCTTCTACTCTTCCCTCCAAAAGATGTCACTTTCCCTTCTTAAATTATCACGGCATGTTGTTACCACAATGTGACTGGCTGTGTACTATAAGTGGATCTAAAAAGCCATGCAAACCAAAGCTGAAACCTTTAGAAACCAAAGCTGCTACTGGTAGTCACTCTTCCTTAGTGCACTAATAAATTGCTTTTCCTTTTTGTTTGGCTCTTCACTTTGTCTGATCTCTTGTCTTTGGACCCAGTGATGGGTGAAATTCTCACTGGATTCTCCAGGAACCAAGGCTGAGAAATTTCTCAACAGAGACTAGTTAGTCCAACCTTGTCTTTTTACAGAGGAGGTCCAAAGACATCAGCCAGGTAGGAAGTAGTAGAGTTATTACTTGAAAGCATAGTCTTCTGAAAACAAACCCAGGACGCTGACCTCAAGTCTACCCACCAAGTTTTGTAGACAAATGAATGGGGTGTGAAAGAGATAAAGGGATTTATCCAAGGTCAAATATCTAGGTCAGGGGCACAAATACATACCATTTCAGGATGGTTAATAAGTTTAAGTTTGCCTTGGTGTCTATCTTTAGGTGGATTAATTCTACCATCAGATAAGGGTTTAAGCATTCTTAGGAAAGAATAAAAGCATTATTCTTATTTTATTTATTTATTTAATTTATTTGGCGAGGGAGGATAATGTGAGGCAACTGAGTCTCAATGCTAGGAGGAAAACACTGCCGTGTTTGGGTTACAAGAAAGAGGAACTAACCTTTTCAGATCTCAAGTTGCCATTTGGCATTGTATACTTCTTCCAGGCAAAGAAATAGTGCTAATATGGTCATGAATGTGCTAAAATCTTTGCAACTTGCTTAGCTTCTCCCTATACTCTGCTAAAACCCAAGCTGCTCATGGACATGCCAGGGGAGTTTCTAGCTAGGAGAGGAGGGGTAGAAAGAATGGCCTTCAGTAAGCAGAGACACACACAGGATCTGACTTCTAAGACCTTGCCTGAGGGAAAACTGTCTGAAAAACAAATGTGTTTGATATTTGCATCACTGCTGCTAGCAAGGAAGGTAATGCCGCCTTTTTTAGATGCTGCTTTAGATTTACAGATTGTATTTTAACATTCCCTCCGTTCTCTTCATTGGTGCCAAAACCTGCCACATTCTAGCATGTACATGACATGAGCCTACCCAAATAAGGGACAGTACGATGCCACCTCCACTCCTGCCTCACCCATGCAATTATGCATGGGGAGCAATATAATTTTGGGGGAGAACTGTAGACCAATGGGAAACATTATTACTTTTACAGTATAAACAAATGTTCAGTTCCAACTTTCTGACTTATAAGGTATATGAGAAGCAAAGTCTTAAGGACTTAGGTTTTCTTTCCATTTGAGTATAAAGGGGGTAATTTCCATATTTTGGAGCATGTGTTTGTATGCTCACATTAGTGGGCCCATGAGTGTGTACACAAGTAACATATAGCAAGAGTGACATATAGCATTGCTTAGAGGAAGACTGTCAGAGGGGCAAGGGCTGCAGGTGTACCATTTACTAACCATTCACCTGAAGGACGTGAGTCTGGTACAGCTCCTCATAGCCGTGGGCATGACAGGTGTAATTGCCCATGTGAATAGTTGTCACCTTGGTAATGTAGAGGGAATCATCTTCTCCAAAATCCTGCATTTAACACAAGAGAACAGAGCTGTCTCATTAGTGAACAAATGATTTCAGCTTTGGGGAAAGGTTCAATTTCTGTGGTTATAGTTCACACATAGAACACCAGAAATCTTACATTTGAGGATTCGATCTTAGTGCCTCAGGTCAGATCTTGTCCTTTCTCACTTTCTAATATCTTTTCCATCCATCACCTTTTTTCTACTTACAGAACTATTGGCTTAGTTCAGACCCACATCATCTCTTACCTGGGCAATGTCAGTGCCTTGTGAAATGGTTTTTTGTCTCAAGTCTTTCCCCACTCCAATTCATCTTCCACAGAGCTGCCAAAGTGATTTTACTAAATGAAGGTCTATGTTACTCCTCTACTTAATAAACTTGAGTAGCTCCTTATTGATTTCAGGAGGAAATATAACTCCCCTCATATACTTTTTTGGTATACAAAAAATACTTTACAAGCTGGACTCAAACTATATCTCTACCCTAATCACATCACTCCCCTCCATGTACACTTGCATTACAGCCAAAATGACCTTGCTATTCCCAATACACAGCATTACATATTTTGCCTGCAACCCTTTTCACTGGTTATCCCCATACCTAAAATGTTCATCCTCTTCAGCTCAAGCCCACCTTGTACAGAAGGCCCTTCCTTGTTAATTTCCCCATTACTAGTGCCCCTCCCCTTGCCCCATCTCATTCATCTTGTATCTACTCGTTCTGTTACCTTATATATAAATAGACATGCTGTCTTCTTAGAAGAGGGATGTTTTGACTTTTTTCCTCTATCCCCATAACCTAGCAGAGTGCTTGGAACATTATGGGCACTACATCAATGCTTAGTAATTGATTATAGAACCTGGCAAAGATCATCATTTCCCTGATAAAATGTAAGCTCTTTGAGGTCAGGGACTCTTAAACTTCTTTCTTTGTATCCCCAGGGGCCTGGCATAATTCCTAGAACATAGTATTATTTAATAAATACTTGTTAAATCATAGAAACAATCAATAACTTCATTCAAGAGAATGACAATAATGAGACAACATACTAAAACTTATGGGATGCAGCAAAAGCAGTTCTTAGGGGGAGTTTTATATCTCTAAATGCTTACAGGAATAAAATAGAGAAAAAGGAGATCAATCAATTGGGCATGCAACTGAAAAAGCTAGAAAAAGAACAAATTGAAAATCCCCAATTAAATACCAAATTAGAAATACTGACAACTAAAGGAGAGATTAATAAAATTGAAATCAGGACAACTATTGAACTAATAAATAAAACTAAGAGCTGATTTTATGAAAAAAAAACCAATAAAATGGATAAACCTTTGGTCAATCTGATTAAAAAAAGAAGAAAACCAAATTACCAGTATCAAAAATGAAAGGGTGAATTCACCTCCAATGAAGAAGAAATTAAAACAATAATTAAGAATTACTTTGCCCAATTGTATGCCCATGAATTTGATAATCTTAGGGAAATGGATGAATATTTACAAAAATATAAATTGCCCAGATTAACAGAAGAGGAAGTCAAATACCTAAATAACCCCATCTCAGAAAAAAAAATGAACAAGCCATCAGTGCACTCACTAGGAAAAAATCTCCAGGGCCAGATGGATTTGCAAGTAAATTCTATCAAATATTTAAAGAACAATTAATTTCTATACTTTATAGACTATTTGGGAAAATAGGCAAAGAAGGAGTCCTACCAAATTCTTTTTATGATACAAATATGGTACTAATATCTAAGCCAGGAAGAGTCAAAACAGAGAAAGAAAATGATAGACCAATTTCCCTAATGAATATAGATGCAAAAATTTTAAATAAAATATTAGTAAAAAGATTACAGTAACTTAACACAAGAATAATATACTATGACCAGGTAGGATTTATTCCAGGAATGCAAGGATGGTTTGATATTAGGAAATCTATCAGCCTAATTGATCATATTAACAACAAAACTAGCAGAAATCATGTGATTATCTCCATAGATGCAGAAAAAGCTTTTGACAAAACGCAACACCCACTCCTATTAAAAACACTAGAAAGCAGGGTATAAATGGAGTCTTCCTTAAAATGATAAGTAGCATCTACCTAAAACCATCGTCAAGCATTATATGTAATGGAAATAAGCTAGACACATTTCCAATAAGAATGGAGATGAAACAAGGAGGTCCATTATCACCCCTATTATTCAGTATAGTACTAGAAATTTTAGCTTTAGCACTAAGAGAAGAAAAAGAAATTGAAGGAATTAGAATAGGCAAAGAAGAAACTAAGTTATCATTCTTTGCAGATGATAGGATGATTTACTTACAGAATCCTAGAGAATCACGTAATAAATACTTGTTTATTAATTGATGGACATTTCAAGCTGTCACCCAGGAATCCAAATTCAATTCTCAAATAACATCGTCTTAGCCTACTAGTCTCCCCTCCAATCCATTTTTTGGTGCTGAATCTACTATCTTCAGCCGGAGAAAGTTATGAAAATAATGCTTCTGACCCTAAGGGCTTCAATTTCTAGCTCAGAATTTCATGATTCTTACTCTCTTTTGAGGTTCCTTTTAAAGTACCATTTGGATTATCATGAGTGAGTAATAATGATCATATTTGGAAATTATATGCATGTACATATCACTATATATGTACATATGCATGTACATATCACAGATACTCCAGGGAAGATGATAGAACATTCTTTTGGTTATGCCTGCCTTGGAAGCCTCCGTGAGAGAATCACAATGCACAATGACCCATCTCTTCTTTCTCCTTTGCCCTTCTTTGCCCTGTATCATGATGTCATCTGTGGATCCACATCATGATTCTTTGGAGCACAACAAACTATTTTCTTCTGAGAAATTCCAGCCCTATTACTCCCTCTAAAGAAAGAGCTATTACTTATCTCCAAACATTTACTGTTCAATGGCCCTTCTCCCCATTCTTCCACCCAATGTGCTGACCTTGGTTATTAGTCTTCTTTCCCCCTTTGCATTTTTTTTCCTTTTTTTGTTTCCATCTCGAACCACTGTAACCAAGGGTGTTAAGGCTCAGGTAAGATCTTTGCCATCCTTAGTGTTATATAAATGCCAGTTATTTTTATTGTTGTGGTCATTACTATTAGTCTATAGTTTCTGAACCTCCTGACTGATAATAACTTCATTTCTTCAACGTTCTACTACTCTCTTGGTGAGTTCAAGCAAGGTTAATAGAGCAATGCTAGCATGTGCTGGTAAACAATTAACAAAATGAGAAGGAGTTGAGGGGCATGGGGAATGCACACAAACTTTTAAAGTTTAATCTGTCTTATTAACTCTTAAATCTAAACAATCAACAAAACAATAAATCAATCCTTGATTTGTAGCATTGTGGATTTCAGAGTTGTAAATGCTCACACTGAAAATTTAACAGTTCTCTAGCTGGTTTGAGCTACTTCCAGCATACATTTTACACCCAATATTTCAAGGAACACTTAGTTGGCAAGGTGAGAGGCATTATTAGACCAGCTCTTTATTTCACCTAGTCCTTGAGGAGCAAAACCAAAAGACACTTTGTAGAAACATGGCTGTCATGTGGCATTGTTGGAAAATCAAATTAGCGAGTGCTTTCCTAGTCATATTCTCTTTGCACAAAATCCTACAAAGGGCAGAATTCCAGAATTCCTCTGGACTTGATGGAAGCAATGTGCTGGATACTTCTGTATTCCTGTTGGTATGGCCCTTTGCTAACTCCTAAGGCCAACCACTGAGGCCAATTGCTTTTTTGTCTTACCTGTTCAGCCTGGGCTGGCTCCTAAGTTAGGGTGTTATTTATGGGAAGTTTCCTGTCTTTTCTGATATTTGGTCACTAAGCTGCCTTTGATTGGCAATTAGTAGATTCTTGCCAAGAGCTAATGCAAACAGAAGCTGCCCTCAGCTGTCCTAGGCATGAAGGTTTTAAACAGAAATTTAATTACTTGAAAGATTTTTATCTAATTACCTACTTTTATGCTATTTTCTTTGCCTTCCAAAGATATTTTAGATACCTCTTTCTGATTCCTTGCCTGAATGATCTCTGAACTTTCAAACATTAAATAATAGGTAAATAAGAGAGAGAATTTATAATAAAGTGCTAGCTTGGCCAGAACCAAGTACCAAAATGTGTGGCACTGATCATAAATATTGGAAGAGCTCCAAAGATGGACAGGTCAGGGTGGGTAATCAGCAAAGACTCCAGTGCTTACATGAGGTAGTTCTATGGCTAAACCTTGATTGTAAAGTGGGCACCATTTATTAAGCACCTACCATTTGGATACTGCTCTAAGTAGTACAGAACATAACAAACACCATTAAACACGTCCTTTGCCCTGCAAAGATGGGTAACTCATTTTACAGAGGAGTAAACTAAGGCCAACAGGGTTGAGTGACTTTCCCATGGTCACATAGCAAGTGTTTAAGGTCAGATTTAAACTCAGGCCCTTCTGACTCTAGGCCTGATACTCTATCCACTGTGCTACACATTTATGTCAGTAGCTCAAAAGAAATATGAAATGCACAAATTTAGAGACAGCTCCAGCCCAAATGGTCATATGGACTATTCGTGCTCAAACTATACTAGAGCCTTCTGAGTTCACGTTGGCCTGATCAACCACAGTCAGACACACTGTGAGAGAAGTTAATATTTTGCTATTCTATTAATAACCAATTATTAATTTGTGATCCATCCTTTTTCTTTTATTTGTGTTAAAGCCCAGCTCCTGAAAAGGTCAGTCAGTCTCTGAAGGGCATGGCTGAGTGATGAGAATGCTTCTAGCTCACAAGGCACATGCTGTTAACTAGATTGGGTAGAGCCCCACAAACCAGGGAGACCTAATTTCTGCTTAGAGTATAAGCCTTTGCCTAGAGGAGGAGCCGCCTGTCCTTGATGCCCTCCATTAAAGTTTCAGAGTAAAGGAGAAATCTAGCTAGACAGATCTGGATGGAGATGGTTTCCCCTGCCCAGATGCCTTGAGTCTACTGAGTCTCATGATCAAGCCATGTTCTTAGCAGGAAGAGCTGAAGATGTTTAGCCCACCTCCTAATTACATGTCCATCAATCAGGTTAACTTTCACATGCAGGAGAGTTGCCCTTCAGAAGGGATTTAAGGTGATTCAGAGCCTCCCTTTGTGTCTTTGGTTATAGAGAGAAATCACTGCTTATTGTATATGTATATATGTATATATGTATATATGTATATACGTATATATGTATATATATATGTATTTATATATGTTTAGTGGGCATATATAAAATGCATACATATATACACAGATATATATATATATATATGTGTATGCATATATGTATATATAATGCAGAATGAGGGTTTAGAGGGGGAGCCTGTTAACAATTGAAGGATCGGGGAAGGAACATATATACCCTTGTCTTCCCATTGGAATGAGAACAGATTGTTGGTAGGGATTATTTCATTCTTTGTATTTGCAACCCCAGTGACTGGAACATAGTAGGCCCATGAGAAATGATTATTAATTGACATCTAAAGGAGCTTCCTCGTCATCCACAAAACTTCCTCCCCCAAGCCCACTGTCTGCATAGAGCTGTCTGCAATCTATTTATTCACATGTTCTGGCTCATCCTCAACACACAAATGCTATTTCCTTGGAGAGGAGGACAGGAAGGAGGCATTACACTAGCAGCTACGGGGTCTGAAGATCAGGTCCTTTCTGTCTCCCATGAGCTGGACAGATTAGGCTTCTGTTCAGGGCCTGAAAGAACACATCCAAAACCATAGTGAAATACCTTAAAGCAGGTGCTTTTAACCTGTTTTGTATCATGGACTCCATTTAGTAGCTTGCAGATCTCTTCTAAGAAAAAAGTTTATAAATATGTATCACAAAATACAACAGGATGATAAAGGAAATCAATTACTTTGAAATATAGTGGTACAAAAAGCAGCTAGGTGACACAATGCATGGAGTGCCAGGCCTGGAGTCAGGAGCACTTGAGTTCCAATTTGGCCTCAGACACTTGCTGTGTGACTCTGGGCAAGTCACTTAACCCTGTTTAACTCTGTTCCCTGATCTGTAACATGAGCTGGAAAAGGAAATTGCAAGCCCTTCAGCATCTTTGTCAAAAAAAAAAACCCTAAATGGGGTCATGAAGAGTTGAAAACAATTGAAACAAATGAACGACAACAACATAGTAATAAAAGCATTAAAAATTCAAGTTTATCATCCCTAGGTTAAGAACTCTTGATGCTTAAAGGATTGGGGGGAGGTTTAGTTAGCTCAGAATCTGAAGTGCTCTGAAATATCACCAAAAGGGATTTTCCTTGGGCTATGGATACTCTTCATGGAAGGGGAGTCTGTACGTTTTTTTTTTAAATAGATGAATAATGAACAATAGTGAATGCAAGTTGCTTTTGGGATCATATATATAAAAAAAAACTTGTCTAACTGAATAAAGTATCTGTGCTAAATGCCAGGGCTTGCAATATTTGCACTGAAATGCTGAAAGGCAGCTGATACTAAAAATGGGTATTAAGCCCCAGTAATAAAAATAAACCTGCAGGCAGCTCAATTTGTCCTGAATGATGAAAGATCTGTATATACCTGAGTAGAGGCTAGAGCTGCTTATTAAAAGTTAATGTAGAGCCGATTCTTGAACTTAACATATTTCTGGTCCAAGCTATTTCCTGTGTCAAAATCTAAGTTATGAGGAAAACAGATTTTCCTACAGGGCAACAAGGGTACTAAAACTTCATCTAGTCGACTGCTACGAAGTAGGAGATTCTACACAGCACGACTCAGGCGGCCTTCCTGCCCCAAACTCTCTGGCCAGTTCCTGGTGAGAGCACTATCCCTCACAGGAATAAAGAGGAGGTATCATGGAGTCATCAGAAAGACATCAATGTGCCTACATTCCCAGGCCTAGCCCTCAATGACCCTTTGCCTTCTATAAGCCAGTGGCTTAATAAAGGAATGCTGAATACAAGCATTTCTTAGGAATATCCTAAATTTCAGGGACTATATTAAGTACAAGGGATGCAAAGACATAAAGAAAGCAATGAAAACATATTTAATTTATCCTGATTGCTTCCTCCAGTGGATTTCTCCATCATCCAGATGTGTTGGACATTTTTTCTTCCTAGCTCTTAAATTTTGTTGCTGTTGTTCAGTTCACAGCCCTGTCTAACTCATTGTGACCCCATTTGAGGTTTTCTTGGCAAACATATAGGAATGGTTTGCCATTTCTTTCTCCTGCTCATTTTACAGATTAGGAAACTGGGGCAAATAGGGTTAAGTGACTTGCCCAGGGGTACAAAGCTAGTGAGTGTCTAAGGCCAGATTTCAGCTCGGGTCTTCCTGACTCCAGGCCTGGCCTTCTATCCACTGAACCACTTAACTGCCTGCTTAAGTAGTAAAATACATTTACAATCTATTAATCAAGTCTCATTACTTGGGTTACTGACCAGAAGACCTGAGAGTTTCAAAGTCCTCAAAAGTGCCCCAGTGAGCATGACGAGTAAATATTTCAATTAGTATTGTTAAATATTAATCAATCAATCACCAAGCATTTAAGTACCTTCTACTTGCCAGGCACTGGACACACAAAGTAAAAGAAATGAAACAATCCCTGTGTTACACAGTATGCATTTAAATATTTAATCATTTCTTGTCAGTTTACCTTTTGAATATAAATGCAAAAGAAAAGAAGGGTTATAGAGACATAAAAAAGGTTAATTGGTTAATACTAGAGGTAAGAAAATACTTCTTCGATATTTCATTTAATCTGTGATCTTATCAATGGGGGGGGGGTGTTACACATTGCCTGCCTGCACTGGTGCACTTTGCAAACTATTTGTGCCCTATCATGTGTGATTATTGTCAATATTCTCCTATAAATCCGACATGAAAGGTTTACTGAAAGCAATCAAGTCTGTCTGCTGGTTCTTTTTATTATTCTATAGGCACCAGGGAAAAACTCAGGCCATTCTGTTGTGATTCCTTACTCTTTCTACATGATTGGCTCATCTCCCCACTAATCATACATTAAACCACTTTGTGATGGTGAAGAAAATATCTACAATTGAAAAAAGTTTATGAAAGCCTGCCAGTTCCTTCTCATCTTTTCTTCAAGAATCTAACCAATGTGTGTGTAGGCCATTCTCATAAAGATTTTGTATAGATGAAAAAAGTAGACGTATAGGTCAGTACTTATTAATGTTCTTGTTCAACTGTTCTAGAATGTAACACACACACAGGTATGTACATATGTACATGTGCCTGCCTTCGTGTCTGTCTGTTTTTATGTCTCTATCCATCCAGGGTTGTTCATGAATCATCTATACTTCAGAAATAGGAAAACACTATAAATCAAGGGTTGATTTACTGTTTTGTTTATTGTTTAGACTTAAAAAGGTTAATAATGAAGATTAAAAGTAGATATGCATATATTTTTAAAAAAGAGAACCAGTTATTGTTGAAATTTAAAAATTTACGAGGACATGCTTGTATTGTTTTATAAACATTGCTTGAGTTTAATAGGAATGTAGTAGAACGCTCAGGATCTGAACTCATCATCCATATGGAAGCTCGATGATTTGAGAACAAAAAAATAATGGTAATTGGAATTTATATAGGACTTTCAGGTTTGCCAGGTGCTTTATAACAATTATCTCATTTGAGCCCTACAACACCCCACTGTCTCTCTCTGTCTCTGTCTGTCTGTCTCTCAGTGTGGTAGTAAGGATAGGATTTGCAGGGGCAGTATAGTTGCTCTGTTGGAGAAGTGCAAATTTATATTTCCCTTTGGTGATAATGGTTGATCACTCACTTAAAGGTCTCTGGGCCTCCATTTTTGTTTTCTATCTTTCAATGAAACTTTACTTGGTAATATTGCTTGGAAGTTTGTATGCATGAGTTGGTTGGAGGTATTGATTTTCATGTCATGTAGCCTCAGTATCTTGGGGCATCCACTTATACTTTTCCTAGGTTGAGGTAATGAGCCAAGAGAAGTGATAACCTCCGTATAAATGAGCTAGGTTCTTTCACATGATCAGTCATTAAAACGAGTGTGTTTTCAAAAATCTGGTCACTGAAATAGACTTAAGCAAATGTCCCAAATCATAACTTTTCCCACAAATCTTCCTGGGGTCTCTTGTTTCCCAGTGCTTTTTTTTTTTGTCTCTGGGACTCTGATCCTACTGTATCATGAAGGAAATCTGAGGATTTTTTTTTAGCGGTTATGCCCTAAAACCAAAGGATGGATGCTATAGGAGGCATAATATAATTCAGAGACAAAGTGCAAAATTCAGGCATTTCATCCTGACACTATTGATGACTTGGTGCAAACTCTGAAAAGCCTTTGAACCCATTCTTTAGTTTCTACATTTTGACAAGAGAAGTAGCTTCTTCGTTCCAAAGGTTGTTGTCAGGAGTGAAGGGAGGTGAGTCAGGGGGTAACACTGCCAATAACTAGGAACCTGCTCTTAGACCTGAATTAGCTCAAGGACACATGGGGGCTGTTCAGTGCATTACTGAACTGCTTTAAGCACTAAGTAATTTCAGGCAGTAACTGCAGCCCTGGGGATGAGCTCCCTTTGCCATAAATAAAATAATAAGGTGAAATGTCTTTGGGCTAAAACAATAGGCACTTTATAATTAAATAACAAAATGCATATTATTTATTGAGACATGAACGCTAGCTACAGAAATCAAATCTACTTCAGTGGATGTGAGAAAATTACTTTAAAAATTGATTCATAAGAAGCTACATAAAAATGAAACGTGAAATCTTTTCTCTCCTGAATGTTCTCTGAAATGTGTCTGAATAATTCCATCAATGCTTGATTGCCTCTCTGTAATTGTCTTTTTATGGATGGCTTTTTTCTCTGATGCATAGAAATGTATTAAGAAAAGCAAGGTTCCTTTCAGAAATAAACAGATGCCAGATTAGGCCATTTTCATAGTTAGACACATTCATTTTGTAGAAAGAAGAAAATTTGCTTAAAGATATGGCTTATACCTTTCCCAAAAAGCTATTTTCTAAGCAATAGCCCTAATAAACAAAGTAATTAAATGGGATGTAAGTAATAACGGATATTTAAATAAAGGAAAGCCTAGATGCTGTTGAAGCACAGCAAGGCAGGTCATATAAAATAATACACAGCTAGGTATGTTATATGAAAATGGGCACATGGTCACATGATCAAATTCAAGCTAGTAGAAGGCATTCAGAATGATTTATGGGCCTAGTATAGGCTAATAGCGCAGCTAATGTTGGAAGTTAAAACTGGGTTCAGAAATGTTCATCTTTCTGCCCTGCTGTTCAGACCTCTTAAAACCTTGCCTCTTCCATGAAGCTAGTTCTGAATAAATAGATTTCAAGTCAATCCAACAAACATTAGGTAGCTATTATGCACAGGGAAGGCTCTGTGCCAATATTAATGCTTTCTCTTTCTTAATCACTACCCAGATGTTCAGTATCTAATAAACTAAAATAGCCTGTTTGCATAAACCATTATAGAAAATTCTATGTCACACTTTGAGTTTAGAGTCAACCTCTAAACATGGAGGAACATTCATGAGTTTAGAGTCAACCTCTAAACATGGAGGAACACCCATAGATACAAGCAACACAATGCCATCCATAAAAATTAGACCATAGACAAGAGTGGCATATATTTGAAGCTAGAAGGGAGCTTTGATGTAACCTAGGCCAGTGCTTTCAGTTTAGAGTAAAGCAAACTTAAGCTGAGAGAGGTTTATGCCGTAAGTGGCAGAGATAAGATTCAAATTCAATTTTTTTTGAGTCCAAATCTTGCATTCTTTCCACTGAACCGCAAATACCTCAAACCCAGTCAAAGAATGTTAGTGCTATAAAAGAACTTAGAGACCATTTATTCCAACTCTCTCATTTTATAGATGAGAAGGCTGAGGACCAGAGAGGAGATGATTTGTTCCAGATCACATAGCTTGCTAGGGGGCAGAGATCAAGCTAGAGCCCAACTCTCTCGACTCCTTGTTTAAAGCTCTTTCTACTGAGAAGCAGTGAGAGATACTTGGGCTTTTGGTCAACACCGACAATTCCCCTTACCCCTCTATGGGGTGTGGTGGTTAGAGTGCTGGACCTAGAGTCAGGAAAACTTGAGTTCGATCTGCCTGTAAACACTAGTGGCAAGTCATTTAATCATTGTCTGCCTCAGCTTCTTCATCTGGAAAATGGGATAATAGTAGTATTTATCTCCTAGGATTGTTGTCAGATATTAGATAATATTTGTAAAGCACTTTGCAAATCTTAAAGTACTATAAAAATGCTAGCTACGATGATGATTGTCTTATTTCTAACATGCCTTCCAACTCTAAAATCCTATATGGCATCCATAGATACTTCTAATGTATGCCATTATATTAGCACATATAGCCTATTGGTGGTTGCCTCTAAAATGCTTCTCTGATGCCTCGGTGGAAAAAGGAGCTGACATATTATTTAAGAACAAAAATTATGTAACTTGGGGGCCCAGGAAGAACCTCGGTTTCCATCTTCTCCAAGCTTCACATGAACTAGAATTTTTTCTATAACATGTGTGACAAGGGGCCATCCATTTTGATGCAGGCTGGTTAAATTTGTCCCCTTCTTCTGGGAAGAGGAGGGAGGACATGTAGATAGCAATAACTGGAATGACTGGTGAACCTCCATCAGTGCAGCCTCTAACTCCAAAAGAATACTACCAACTCATGTCTTTAGTTTCTTGTCACTCATTCATAATTACCATGTGTCCCCAAAGGCAATGTCAAAAGAGTTCAATGTGTGGAAAGTTTTCAAGGTCAGGCTCAATTATAGCCAATTATAGGGAGGCTCATCATTGGAGGTCTGGTTGCCAGGAAATGAATTATTTGGGGCTAGAGCAACTTGTGAAGAAAGACCTTCCAATGAAGCACTGAGATGTTATGAATCCCTAGCACCTAACACAATATTCCATGCACAATAGATACCTAATAAATATTTTTAAATGTAGAAATGTATGAGAGGAGAAGAAGAAGAAATGGGGTAGGTAAAGAGGAAAAGATTTAGAAAGTATTGAAAGGGGAAAGTTGTGGGGGAAAAAGGGTAGTGTCCCTAAGACTTGTTCAAAGAGCAGAAGACAGAGTCAAATAAAGGCAACTGCATTCATTACGGCCAGAGCTGGATCAAACTTAATAAGGTACTAATTGATACAAAGTCCATTATAGCAATGCTCAATCATAATTTACAATTGTAATTAACAAATAAAAATAAAAAAAACATTTCAGGTGCCAATGAAAACATGTATATTTGAAGTCCAGTTGGTTGGAAGATTTAAATCAGTAGCATTGGTCAACAAAGATCCTCCCCACTTCATTCCATATCGAACCAAAAAATTCTTCAGGGCAAGTAGTTCAACTAATGTACTTGGCAAGGGTCATTGCGTCAAAGGATGTATAGCATACTTAAAAGAGAAATATATAGAGCAATTTCTACAATACATAAGATGTTTTTTGCCCTTACCCAAGTACCACTGTTAGTCACATGCGTTTCAAGACCACCTATATTTGTGAGGTTGAAGGGGTTCACATACACTGACATCTACTTTGTATGAGGGGGTTGCTCTTCCCAAATGCTAGCCCACATTAAAGCCCATAACTTTAATCCATACCTCAGGAAAGGTGGGGGCTCCCATGACAACTTTGTTTAGTTAGCTTGCCTTCTTCTCTGATCTCACCTATGCCCTATAAATTGTCAAGTGGTTCTGACAGCTCTCTTGCGTTTTCAGCCTCCTATAAGACTTTAAGCTCTGCCTCACAGAGATCAAACCTTCATGGTTTGCATTCCCCCTGGCAATACAGGACAGATTAATTCATTGAGAAATGGATTTAGAACTTCAGTGAGGGCCTAAAGTGGACATTTTCCAAAGATTACATTCTGATCTCATAGAGTTTTAAATCACTGTACTGGTCACATATTAAATAGCTTTAGACTTATCCAGAATGGTCCTTCAGCAAGGGAGCAGTTTAAGGTGATTCATGGTTTAACTAACAGTCTGGTATCTTGGTTGACTTTACTTATCAATTAATGCCCTCTCCAGATATCTGTATCTGTTCTAGGGATGTGAATACTGCCTCTTTACCATACAGGTTCTCCAAAAATATTGCAATCAAGGGACGAGCCTTTGGTTCACAGATCTTCCTATAGACTAAATCTAATATGTCCATGGTATAACTAGGCATGTTGGGTTGCCTGTCTCCAAAGTGATTGGTTTGGATTGGTTAGATTGGTTAGATGAGGGCTAACATACCCTCCCTTGGGGGAAAGTGATAGTCTTTCACCAGGAAACCTGGGAGGAAGGTGTTTGGAGAACAGACATTTGTTATGAAAAAGTGATGAGAAGGAAAACCTTACCTTCCTAAGCTTAGAAGGTGAGACAAGTGAGTTATAGTCTGGGAAGTATCATTAACTCACTTTGTGATCTTGGACAATTCATGTGACCTCTTTGGGCCTCATTTTCTATGTTTAGTCTGTCAATAAACTGACTTATTAGTTGATCAATCAATCAATACACAAGCATTTACTATGTGCCATATATTATCTTCTGTACTGGGGATACAAATAAAAATTGAAATAGCTGACCTGAAGGAGCTTATATTCTAAATGAGGATACAACACTGGCCTGTACAAGAGTATATACAGAGAGCATGTACAAGGCGTATATAAAGCTTATAAAAGGAGAAGGTACCTCTTTATTAGAGACTGTAGGAAAGAGATAGTGGGGACTGGTGTAAAGAGGTTATGAAATGAGGAGAAGGGACAAGGAGAACATGTTGATGACCAAAGTCTCCAACTCCTTTCTTGGAGAATACTCTTGTTTATATGCTGATGAATCACTCTTGCCCTCAAACTGGGGCACAATTCTGCTGCTACTCAGTGCCAAGACAGACAAACAACTCTTAAGTAACAACTGAGGAGGGAGGGACTGCAGCTTTCTACCTGAAAAATCACAGATGTTTACTGTTCTATGTGGTTCTTGGCAGCTATAGGAGACCAAAGGTACCCTAAGAGAAGACCTTCAGAATCTATTCTACTTTTTATCTTAATCATCTCATGCCTGCTAGGAATAAGGATGTTCAGGGTTACACATCTTTGCATTCTGCAATCAACCACCTTTTCACTCCAAAGAGAACACAAGCAATATTCAAGCTCTCTCAGAAACAGCCTAATCTGTATTATCCTCATTAGCTGTGAAAAGTCTGCCTGAGACATTGAATAAGAAGAAACTAGTTCAAATAGGATGTCAGTGAGGTCCTTTAGTCTCCTAAACCAATGACATAGCTTTCTCTTCTGCATTTAAAAAAGATAATTTAAACTGAATGTCCATTAATTGGGGAATGGCTGAACAAGTTGTGGTATACTGATGTAATGGAATACTATTGTGCTATAAGAAATGATGAGAAGGCGGACTTCAGAAAAACCTGGAAATACTTATATGAACTGATGCTGATTGAGGGGAGCAGGACCAGGAGAACATTGTACATAGTTACAGCCACATTGTGTGATGACTAACTTTGATAGACTTGGCTCTTCTCAGCAATGCAAGGTTCTAAGACAACTCCAAAAGGCTCATGATGGAAAATGCTACCCACTTCCCAAGAAAGAATTGCAGTCTGAATGCAGATCAAAGCATGTGATTTGCTCTCTCTCTTTTTTGTTTTGTTTCTTCTTTCTTGTAGTTCATTCCATTGGTTCTAATTCTTCTTTGCAACATGACTAATGTGAAAATATGTTTAATGTAAATGCATGTATGGAGCCTATATCAGATTGCATGCCGTCTTGGGGAGGGGGTGGAGATGAGGAAAGGGAGGGAGGTGGAGAAAATTTGGAACTCAAAAGCTTGTGGAACTGAATGTTGTAAACTAAAAATAAATTAATTAATTAAAAGAAAAAAGAAATGATGAGCAGGCAGACTTCAGAAAAACCTGGAAAGACTTATATGAACTGATGCTGAGTGAAGTAAACAGAACAAGGAGAACACTGTACACAGTAACAGCCACATTGTACAATGACTGACTTTGATAGACTTAGCTCTTTTCAGCAATGCAAGAACCTAAAACAACTCCAAAAGACTCATGATAGAAAATGTTATCCACATCCAGACAAAGAAATATGGAGTTTGAATGCAGATTGAAGCATACTATTTGCTCTCTCTTTTTGTTTTGTTTTGTTTTTTCTTTCTCATGGTTCCTTCCTGACCCTATTTGTGGTTTTCTTGGAAAAGATACTGGAGTGGTTTGTCCTTTCCTTCTCCAGTTCCTTTTATAGATGAGGAAACTGAGGCAAACAGGGTTATGTTACTCGTACAGGGTCATTTGGATAATAAGTGTCTGAAGCCAGATTTGAATTCAGGTCTTCCTGACCCCAGACCTGGTGCTGTAGAACAAGGGTTATTAACCTTTTAGTGTGCCACAGGCCCCTTTGGCAGTCTGGAGAAACCTATAGATCCCTTCTTCAAATAATGTTTTTAAATAACTGAAGGAAATGGTAAATTCCATTTAAAAGTCACTAAAGATACAATTTATTCTCTATCCAAGTTCATGGATGCCCTGGAGTATATCCATGGACCCTAGACTGGTTATAGATTTCAGATCAAAGATTTTAGAGTTGAAAGAAACTTCTGAAGTGATCCAGTCAAAAACTTCTATTTTATATATGAGGAAATAGAGGTCCAGATGTTAGACAATTTGTCCAAGATTACATAATGCGTGACAGTCAAGAATCTAGATCTTTGACTTCAAATCCATTGGGTTCCCCTCACTCCTGCACTGCACTTAATTATCACTCCTACCTTCATTATTCCCTCTATTCTGGGGCATATTTATGCTCTGGAGCAGATAAACAATGAATTTCAATGCTAATAGGCACCCAGGAGCACATTACACTTTTCATAAAATGCAAAAATACAGAACACAGAAGCTGCTTCCCAACCTTATCTGGCATGTTTGCTTATATTCTCAAGATATTCCCTCCATCCACCAGTATGTACAAGTCAGTCTGAAAAATGATAAATGGCCTCTACTCCTTTCTCCCTCCTTTAAATGCCATAGTTAAATGGAGCCTTGTACTGATACAATCAGTTTCTAATTTGACCCATGAATTTTCTGCAATCCAAGAGGGAAAGAAATATCTTGGAGATCTCCCTCCCTTTCCTTACCATGCACTTACTACAGCTAAGACCTTGTGTTCTACTCAACCTCAGAACATCAGCATGCTTTCTCTGACACCATGTAATGGTAATCAGGGCAGATTTTTTGCTGTTCTCTTTTGGGATGCTAAGGTTAAGGCTATCAAGTGCCTTTAATGAGTCTGGACTTTGTTTGAATGGGGCATGTAAAGTGGGATCTTTTTTGTCTTGGTGTGTTTCTCAGCGTTAAGACAACAGGGAGTCATTGATTCGTATATGATGTGGTGCTGGTGGCTGAGGAACTTTCCCACACCCTAAATACTAAGTTGGCCCCAGCTTTCAGGGCTCTGAACAGGTATATGTACTGGAAGGTTAGTGTTTGACTTTTGGGAGTACACTCATTGAAAGTGTGATGAGACTCTGGGCAAGCCATTGAAGCAGCCCCCCTTGGCTTTGATAACCCAGATGTTGGTGCTTCTCTGGTAACTATGTATTGCTGTGGATAGACTGGTTTGTGTTATTTGCTGTGTTTATAATGTATGTTTGTAATTTCTGTTTGTATTTGCCCTGAAGTTCAGGGGGCTGATCTTTTCCCCCCTGAACTAAGTGAATGATATATATGTTTAATTAAACCGAGATTGTTAACCTCTTAAAGTTGCTTTCCTTAGAAAAGCAGATCAAAGAGTGTTTGTTGGCAGCCCTTCTGTGTGCTTTTGTTGTTGGTCTTACACAGTCACAGTAGTTGCTAGCGATATTGTTGTTACATACCAAAGAGACAGAAAGAGATTCTTGTGTCCTGACCTCACAGAGCTCAAAGGCTAGTTAAATAATAACACAAGGGAGGTGATTTCAAAAGTAGTATATGACCATGTGCAAAATATATTAGTCCAAACTCAGCAATAAAGATAAGTGATTAGAAAACAGAAAGGAGCCAAATGGTAGCAAAAAAGGAAGGTGGGTTCCTATAAAAGGTGAATTTTGAGCTATGTTGAGCTCAGAGATAATAGAAATGGTTTGAAGGGGGAAAGAGTACTTTGGGTGTGGGGACCAGACTAGGCAAAAGAACAAAATGGGGGCTATCTGTGGATGACACTAACATGGTTTGGTTTGGTGGAGAGTTGGCTTAGGAAAGTGTGAAATGTGGAAAAAGGAAGAGCTGAATTTGAATCTTGCCTCAGACTTTTAAGCTCTATCAGCCACAGTTTCCTCATGGGGAAAATAGCATGTACCTCACTAGGCTGCCACGAGGCTCAGACAAGATGGTATGTATAAAGTACTTTACAACTCTTAAAAGGTGCTATATGTCAGATATTAGTAATAGTAATGATAGTTGGTGCTGTTGTCAGTTAGTCATTGGGATAAATTCTGGGATCTTAATTAGGAAATGTTTACTGAGTGTTTCCATAATCTGGCTAGCAGCTTCTGTGGGGGTGCAAGATCCACCAACAACCAGCACCCGGAAAGCTGCCAGCACCTGCCAAAGTACAGATTCTTTTGATCTGCCTTAATAAGGAAAGCAAGGTGAAGGGATTGGCAAGCTTACTTTAATTTAGCACACAAATATCATTCACTTAGTTCAGGGGAAAAAGCCAGCACCCTGAACTTCAGAACAAAATACAAACAAATTACAAACATCAACAGACAGACCTTGTCTGATTCAAATCCCAATACATAGCTACCAGAGTTCAACAAAGTCTCAGCAACTGGGTTTACAAGCTGGAGGGCTCCTTAGATACAGCTGCCTGAAGTCTCCTCATCAACATGATCTCCAGAGCCTTGCACAAATGGCTCTGTCCTTCCTTCTTATAGGGCTTCAGACATCATCAAATGTCATCTGAATGACCAGAATTTAGGCTGCTATGATAGGCTCCTGAGTTAGCCCCTCCCCCTAGGACCCTGGGAGGTCCATATCCACATAGGTTAGGCCAACACCCAATGGGGCATGGCTCTGGAGTCAGCACCTCCCCCCAGCCAGCCCCACCTTGGGCCCCACCCCAGCCACCAATCCACACCCACATAGGTTCCACACCCAATAGGGGCCTGGGCCTGGGGCTCAGCATTACTCAAAGCAAACAAAAGCCAAACTCTTCAAGGGCACTAAGTGCTAAGGAGCCCATTTTGCCTACCAACACATTCCACCCCTTGTTCTAGCATATATAATCTAATCAGCCATGTATCCTAGAACACACATTGACCCATTATACATTGTGATCCAATTAAGTGTGTTGGTAAGCAAAATGGCCTTTGTTTTCTTTGAGTGTATTTCATTAAGCCTTACTAGGTGCTAAGCCCCAGGC
>CM053625.1:26951940-26965498 GCA_028646595.1 Phalanger gymnotis | reverse complement strand
CTGACAAAGATATAAAAACCAGGGGTTGGCTTCCTCTTCTTTGGAGCTCTTTGCCGAAGCAGTGGTGGCGCACATGACTCTGGGCCAGCCCTTGTTCTGAGCTCCTGGGCTGAACCTAGATGTTGGTAACTGTAAATCTGTATTGGGTCTGTCTGTTGATGTTTGTACTTTGTAATTTGCTCTGAAGTTCGGGGTGCTGGCTTTTTTCCCTGAACTAAGTGAATGATATTTGTATGCTGAATTAAAGTAAGCTTGCCAATCCCTTCACCTTGCTTTTCTTATTAAGGCAGATCAAAAGAACCTGTGCTTTCTGGGTGCTGGTTGTTGGTGGATCTTGCACCCCCACAGAAGCTGCAAGCCAGATTGTTAAAACACTGAGTTTCCATGATGTCAACTCTTGTATTCATAAACCTTACTTTGAAAATAGTGCTTTGAATTCTGCCCAGTTTCAAAATATAATTATTTCAATGTGAATATGAGCTTTAAAACTAGTCCATGGAAGGGAAGACCCATAGCTATGGAGTCCTTCAAGTATAGTGTTTTCTAAGATTTTAAAACAAAATGTATTGAAGCATTTAATGAGATTATTATAATGCAGACCCAACAACAGGGCGATCATTTTGAAAAAGGTTTCTCTACACTAATCAAATGCCTCTCTTCCTTTTACAATGGATTCATGAGTGATTCCCAGAAAGACAATAAAAGTTAAATGAGTCATGAGCTCCTAAATCACTTTCTTCTAAGATCCTTTAATGACTTACTTCCAAAGACAAGTTGGCCGAGAACATACGCTTCATTAAAACTATTTGCTCTTGGTTTTATACTGTTTAAGCATGGAGAGGAATATGATGCTCTTAACAAATCCTTCAAAATGCTTCCACAAATACTTGTGTTGGATTTCGTTTTGCTGCTTTTATCACTGCACTTGCACTGCCAAGCTCAGAAAATACCAAATATGAAGACTTGGGCAAATATGGAACTAGATCTCTTTCAAGGGAATGGAAACAGGCTGGAGTGGGAAAGGGTTTGTTGTGCCTCTAGTGAGAATTTTTTTTATGTCACTGTGGTATTTTCAATAAAAATAACAAAAAAAGTGCATCATATTGCCAAGAATACACAGAAACAGAGGACATATGTAGTCCTTAGGCTTTAGGGTATCATGCTACATTTGTAAATGATTGAGGTTCAATAAGAAGTATTTCATTGCTAAGCATTACACCCTTTTTCTAGGACTAAGTTGTGTTTTCTTTGATATTGAGAGTCTAGGTCAGATTCAGAAAAAAAGAAGCCAGCACCTGGGATGTGGTACATTTTTTGGCCCATGGAAGATAAGCATTCAAAGTAAAAGGGAAACCATAGGGTCTGATTGGATATTTTAGCTGGTTGCCCCAAGGTAACATCAATCAGAATTGTCCAGCAACCCTCACTCATGACAAGTGTATCACCCAGGCCATCACAGATATCACTCACAGAGAGGTAGCTATCCCAGCCAATCACAGGCAAAGCATGGCAACTTGGGAAATAAAGACTAGTGATAATAAATGATGTTTATAAAGCATTTAAAAATTTGAAAAATGCTTTATGCTTATACTTGATTGAGTCATAACAATCTGAGGAGGAAAGGTCTATGGAAATCACCCCCATTTTAGAAATAAAACAATTAGGAATTAGAGAGGTTAAAGGACATCAGAAAGCCAGGAAAACTGAAGTGAAAAGGATTTGGTGTAAAATTCGCATATGCTATTTGTAACTGGTATGACTTTAGCCTCTGGGTCTCAGTTCCCTTATCTATAAAATGAGGAAGTAGGATTAAGTGATCTTCCAATCCTAAATCTGTGATCATATCACCTTATTTCATACAGCGAGGAATTGTCTGAAGTGAGACTTGAACTTCTGGTACAGCACTTTTTCTGGTATGCCACGCCATCTTTTTGAAACTGAGCTGAGTATTTCATAACAGAATATTATGAGGACCCGAGCAAAAAGCTTACTGAGCAACAAAGCACCCAGCTAGACCCTGGAATTTATAATAGCTTTTAAAATTACCAACACAGTTTTCATTATATTGAGTTTTTTTCTCCTTCTGGAGAGCCTGATAATGTAGGTTTCCTGGCCTATAGTTTATTATCCCTGTACATGTGCTTACATTAATTAGACATTAAGTGTCCAATTGAAAGATTCAGAGTAAATAAAAGAATGACTAACTCCAGTGAGACTGTAGAGTCAAAAGGCTTATTCATCAACTTTATATTTTCAGACTCTATGGCAGTCGTACTCATGGTAACATGGGACCTTATCGCTGTCCCATTTAATTCTAGAGAGAATCTGTCAGTGAATATATACTAAGGCCACTGGCAAAGGAGACTATATATTTTTGTCCATCTTCTGGAATCTAACTGGTAGTTTTCCAATTCCTTTCTTCACTCATTTCTCTTTAATTTTTTATTAAACTTTTTTATCTTGTTTTTATATCACCTTAATTTTCAAATATGTCTCTCCCCCCTACATTTATCAACTGAGCCATTCCTTGTAGCAAAAGAATAAAAAAAGACAAAGAAGGAGAAAAAAGCAGATTGGAAAATTTAACCAATAAATCACCAAAAATCTGACAATATATGTAATATTCCAAACATGTAGTCCCCCACCTCTGAAAGAAGAGATAGGGATATGTATTCTTTCAGCTCCTATCTGGAGAAAAGCTTGTTCTTCATAATTAAAGTACATTTAGATTTTTGTCATTGTTTTGAATTCTTTCTCCTGACATTTTAGTACCTATTGTGTATATATCTTTTCTCCGGTTCTGCTTAGTTGGGTATCAGTTTTTAGGTCTTTATACAATTCTCTGAATTTTTCATATTGATAATTTCTTATGGCATAAAAATATTCAACTATTTTCACTTGCCAGTTTCTTCAATCATTCCAAAATCCCTGGCAATCTACATTGTTTGCAGTTCATTACTAATAATAAAATTGATGTTATGGGATCTTTCATTTTGTCTTTGACTAACCTGTCATATTAACCTGATAGAGGGATCCCTGGATCAAAGGTGATCAACATTTTAGGCATTTTCTTTATATAATTCCAAATTGTTTTCCAGACTGGTTGGACTAATTGAGTTCTCCACCAATGACATATTAGTGTCTATCTTTCCACAGTCTGCCTCAAAATATTGACTGTTCCTGTCTTTTTCAGTTTTACCTATTTATTGAAAATAAGGTGAAAGCTCATTAATTTTGACTTATATTTTGTTTATATATAATATATGTTTTATTATTAGTGACTGAGAACAATATTTTATGTCATTATTAATTGTTTACAATTCTTTAAAAACTGTTTCTTCTCCTTTGACAACTTATCCATTACAAAATGGCTCTTGATCTACTATAATTGTGTAAATAAATTGCATCTCTTGGAAACAGAATTTAATCAGAGATGTTTCACCTAAAGATTCCATCCCAACTGACATGACCCCTTCTTATTAATTATGTTCATGTAAAGTCTTTTCACTTTTAAGATTTAATTTATATTTTGTGATTATCTCTATTCCTTGTTTGGATACTTCTCCTGGAGATAGCTGTGAAACAGACCTTATTGCATTCTCTTCTAATTTTGTTTATTCAGTTACTTTTCAAAGTCAGAATGTTTTTGAGCAGCTGAGTGACACAGACAGACCAGTACCTTATTAAGATTATTCTTATAGCTATGTGGGAAATGGAATGGAGAGGAGAGACCCTAGAAGCAGGGAGCAAAATTAAGAGCCTATGGCAATAGCCCAGACAAGAGGTAATAAAGGACTGAAATTAGACTGGTGGCCTTGAGAGAAAAGGAAAGACTAACGAGATGATGTAGAGACAGAATAAAAAAGCTGGGTAATTAAATGAGTAAGAGAAAAGTCTAATGTTACCCTGAGGTTAAGAGCTTATGTGACCATGAAGAAGACTTTAACCATGAATGATCTCAACTGATCCTTCTAACTATGCACGGTAGATGAGTCTGCTATTACTATACCTCTTTTATACATGGGGAAACTGAGATGCCAGAGTGAATCACACAAGGAAAGTCACGCTGATAGTTCTTTAAAGAGCCCAGATGTCAAAGCCTCCCATTCACAAATCTTCCAACATTCAGCCTGGCCATCTGATTACATTCTACCTGTGACTGTATCTTCTAGGTCACTGAACCTAAAGAGACCATGCCATAGGGGACTTAATCTATTTGGCTTTGGAACTCTTGTGCTCAAGGTGAAATGAATTGATTTTGAGTGAGTATACATGTTCACGCAGCTCACTGTGCCTAGATGGTGCCAATCTATGCTTCACATGCCATTCGGCTATCCATGTCAGCCATGTTTCTACTCAATTACCTGCTCTCTAACACATAATTCTCCCTCCACCATTTATGCTACTTCTTTTTTTCTTAGGAACTACAATAAAATCAACACCAAAATTGATTCTGGAAAGTATTTATCAACTTGTCCTTTAAGGTTCTACTCATGATCCCTTATGATTTCCCAGATCAAAACACCCTTCCCTCATCACTGCTCCCTTCTCTGTGTTGCTTTCCCTGATTAAAATGTAAATTTCTAGAGGATAGGGATAATCTTAATTTTGTATTTGTATCCTCAGTGCCTCACAGATAGTAGGCGCTTAATAAAATGTTTTTTGTTCATTCATTAATTTATTCATCTACTCATTTGCTCTAAGAGCCCTCCTCTTTTGGGGTGGGTGGGAGGAAGAGAAACTATAATAAATCCACATTGCCTTATGAAGACAATAACCTGAAGAACAGAAAGCTTTGTTTGTTGTAGTGAACTCAATTTCCCCAGTACAGGCATTAATGAGGCTTAATCAAACATGCCTATTTATATTTAGAAATAAAAAATTAATATTTAGAAAAAAATGCATTTATGTCAATATGTCAAGGATTCCCAACTTCATTTCACCACTTAGTCAACATGAAGTGTTTATCAAGCAATTACTACTCTACCTCTTTATGAATTGGTAGATGGACTTTGAGAGTTGCAAAGTCTGAAAAAGTTCATTAATCTGTTGGCAACTGGATGAGGAACCTCACAGATGAACACAGCTGGGCTAGTTTCCTTAGATGACAGACATAAAATACAGTCACTGAACTTCTGGGCTCATATTCAAAGCTTCTAAACCTTGTATAGTTCATGCTCCACTGATAGCCTCAGGATGTCACCAAAACTTGGGAAATGTCCTCTGCATTTGGGGTAAGTCATTTGAGGTGAGCTTATGGGAAGACATGGACAAAAATTACAGAGGATTGGGCAGGCACACATGGGTTGCAATGGGAGAAAATACCCACATTTGATAAGGACCCAGATTCCACTGGAGGATATTGACTATTTCATAGTATTTACAGCAATAAACTTCATCTATTTCAGGGCCTTCTTCAGCTTAGAACTTTCATTAGCTTCAAAAGGGACAAATCCTTCCCAAGCTCATAATCATGAGATTATATCTACTAACCTTTTCAAAGAAAGGCTCACTTGGTGCTTCAAAATGTCAACAAGCATGCTTTGATCACCTACTTATATATTTGGGTACTGAGGATAAAAAAGACAGAAATGAAATAGTCCATGCCAATATTCTTTTAAAGGAGTCAACACGTACTTGAATAAGCATATATAAAAATAAGTACAAGGTGATTTGTGGGGATGGGGGAGGAAAATACATTCATGGCCTGGGGGTGTGATCAGGAAAGGCTTCATGTACCAAGTGACCCTTCAGATGAGTTTGGCACTAAACGAGTGATTCTAAGAGGCAGAGAATAAGACGGACTGCATTCCAGTAATTGAAGACAGTCAGTACCAATGCAAAGAGGTGAGAAATGGAGCACTGGGGGCCTGAACCAGTGAGACAGTTATCTCAAAGTACTAGAAGAGTATGTTCTTTCTATGGGCAATTTTTGTGTCCATTTCTACCACTTGGGCAAACCTTGCTTGTGGTACAACTGGAGACTCCTAATCATAGGTTCAAAGAATCTGTGAATTGGAAGGGGCCTCAGAGACCATCTAGTCTGACTAGTCCCTGACCTAGAATCTCCTTGACAATCCTTCTGATAAGTAGTCATCCAAATTGTGTGTAAACACCTGTAGGGAGGGGGATATGAGAATCTCCAGAAGCAGTTCATTTCTCTTTGAGATGTTGATTGTCTGAAAAGGGTCAACTAGGTGGCACAGTAGATAGAGTGCCAGGCCTAGAGTCAGGAAGACCTGAGTTCAAGTGCAGCCTCAGACACTTGCTAGCTGTGTGACCCTGGGCAAGTCGCTTAACGCTGTTTACCTTCATTTCCTTATCTATAAAATGAGCTGGAGAAGGAAACAGCAAACCTTTCTAATATCTTTGCCAAGAAAATCCCAAACAGAGTCATGAAAGGTCAGACATGACTGAGAGGACTGAACAGCAACAAGAACAAAAAGTGTTAGGAAGTTTTTCCTTACATCAAACCTATATCTTCCTCTCAGTAACTTGAATTCATTACTACTAGCTCTTGTAACTGGAACCAAGAGAACTATGTGTTTCTTTTGTTCTCTCTCATCCACCTAAACCATGAGTTTTATGGGTTGCATTAAATATAAACACTTGAATGAATGTCCCTGAACCCTTGCAGATCTCACAACCAGCTTCCATAACAATATTTGGGGATGACAGTTTGATCCGAAGCAAAACTGGGGGTCTTTCCAGGGGCAGGGCCATAGCCTCGAGCCTGACATCAGAAGTTAAAACAAGGCTTGGGAGTGTGCTGGACAATATTATATGGCAATTACTTCTGCTCTCACATTTATCAGGCTACAGCAAATAAACAGGCGCACCCCCAGGCAAGGGATAAACAAATGACAAGCAGTCCCTTGGTAGGTCCTGGGAGTATGCTCCTGTGTGGATACTATTGATTTTTCATTAAAAAAAGATGAAGTATAAACTATAAGCAAAATATTCACCCCCCCAATTAATTCCTTCGGGTATTTTTAAAAAATGTCAGGAATTGACTTTTGGGAGAGGTTTGAATTCTTTCATAAATTACAGCATAGGATAGCTGCAATGTTTTTATTTCATCCAACATTAATAAGCAAGAAAATCCCTCCTAGGTAATGATGCATAATGAACGCTGGTCACCATGCAAAGATCATTGTACTGGAATGCAAATCTCTTGCCCTAGGAGGCCTACTGAGCAATCTGCTCCCAAAACAGACCTAGAAGGAGCTCCCAAAACTGCTGCTGGGTTTTTAGTTGTGTTTGACTCTGTGATCCCATTTTGAGTTTTCTTGGCAGAGATACTGGAGTTGTTTGCCATTACCTTCTCCAGTTCATTGTACAGATGAGGAAACTGAGGCAAACAGGGTTAAGTGACTTGCCTAGGGACAAAGTTATATAATCATTAAGACGGAACCTGATCTTGGAAGTTTTTCATCACAGCATTATGTGCTTACATATTGTGTGCTCAGGACCTCTCTTATCTTTGTAATTTTCATAAGCATAGATTTGCCCTTGTCCTCACCTTGCCAATTCTCCCCACAAACACTCCATAAATGCTAGTGGCTTCCTATTAACTTGACAGCAGAATATGAACTCCTTTAAGAATTGGTTACTTTTTGAAAACTAAAAATAAATTAACTTATTAAAAGAATAAAAAAAAAAGTAGGCATAAATTTTTTTTAAAGTCATAGTTTAAAATTTTTTTTTTTTTGCTTTTATACTATTGTCATACCATAAATTGCTCTCCTGGTTCTGCTCACTTTGGCCTTTATCTGCTAATACAAGTCTTCCCAGGTTTTTCTGAAACTTATCCCTTTACATTTGTTCTAAAACGCGTATTACATTACATAGAGATCCCATAATTTGTTTAGGCAATTGCCATCAGAAAAGGAGCTGCAACAAATATTTCTTCACATAAAGGTAGTAGCCTACTTTATATGGACTATTTGAAGGCAGAGGGCTATTATTAGTGGTATGTTTTGTTCAAAGTGAATGAGTAGTTTAATAATTTGGGGGGCAAAAGTTCAAATTGCTTTTTAGAATGGATGGACCAATTCATAGCTCCACTAAAAGCATTATCAACGTGAGTGTTTTCCTGTAGCACCTCCAGCATTTGTCATATTTCCATTTTAATCGATTTTTAAAATCTGGTAGTTGTGAGGTAGAACTTCAGAGTTGATTTAAATTGGCATTTCTCTAATTGCCAGTAATTTATAACAATTTTTCCCATATGGCTACTAATGGTTTGGATATCTTCTCTTGAGAACTGCTTGTTCATCTGCTTTGACCACTTATCAATCATGGAATGGCTCATATTTTTATAAATTTTAATTAGTTCTTATGTATCTCAAAAATGAAGGAAAAATATGCTACAAAGATTTTATTCCAAATTAGTTCTTTATCTTCTATGCTTAGTTGCTTTGGTTTTATTTGCACAAAAATTTTCGAATTTTGTTTAAACAAAATTGTCCCTTTTCCCCCCATGATTTTCTGTACCTCTAAGCCCTATCCATTGATATGAAGGGTAATTTCTTCCTTGATTCTCTAATTTATGATGTGACTAATTAATTCAATGACCAAGCATGATTACAGAGGACTGGAGATGAAGAATAGCACACACCCTCTGACAGAGAGATGATGGACTAATTATATAGAATATGGCAATTTGCTTGGCTTGATTGTGCATACTAGCTGTAAGAGTTTTCTTAGTTTTTATCTCCTCCTCTCCCCCACATTGGCAGGAGAAGGTAAGAGAGGCATAGAGAAAATACTTGCTAATTGAAAATTTTTGAAATTAAATTTATAAATTCCTCTGTTTAACCACTTTACAATCTAGCTCCAACCTATCTATCCATCTCTAGTCACAATGAATATCACTCCCCCTTTCATGCTCTCTGGTTCAGCTGAGCTGGTCTTGTCTCTGTCCTAATATAGGAAACTCCATCTTCTATCTCTGTTCCTTCATTCTGGCTACCCTCTGTGTATGGAATATACATCTTCTACTCCGCCTAAAGCAATCCCTTTTCTTTGTTCAAGAGTTGACTCAAACACCACTTTCTATGTGAAATGTTTCCTGATGCACTCATATCATAGGCACCTCCTCTCAATCTTTTGTCGTTGTTTATTTGTTTTCAGTTGTGTCCTACTCTTTGAGACCCCATTTGGGGATTTCTGGGCAGAGACAATGGAGTAGTTTGCCATTTCCTTCTCCAGCTCATTTTACAGATAAAAAAAGTTGGACAAGTTAGATGACTTGCCCAGGGTCACATAGCTAATAAGTATCTGAGGCCAGATTTGAACTCACAGAAGATGAGTATTCCCTACTCAAGCTAGATACTCTATCTACTGCGCCACCTAGCTGCCCCTCTCTCAATCTACCCTGTATTTATTTGTACTTAGTCTCTACATATTTGTCTTATTAGATAGCAATATACATCCTAGTTTTTGAACCTATTAGAGTGTAAACTCCTTACAAGTTGACATGGTTTCATTTACTGTATTTGTACATCTAGCACCCAGCACAATGCCTGGCATGTGGCAGGTATTTAACCAATGCTTGTTGATACACAGTCAGGGTTATCCTGGAATTCCCTGACTGAATCATGCTCTCACTCTTCACACTATCTTAAAGCCAGTTTCTAAACACAAACTGACCAGAAAACAGCCATGCGGCTACGTGCTGATTCTCTCAAGTGGGTCCTCAGAATTCTAGGCTGCCTGCACCTGCTGGGGAACAGCTGTCTCTCATTTGCACCCCATCCGGAAACATGATATGTTGGGCCAAAGTATCTGATTCAGATTCAAACAAATATAGTCCCAGCAGTTTGGCAAGGCCTGGTTGGATTACATAGGTCTAGTGAGTAAGTGAATCAGGTCAAGGTTCTTCGACTTACTAGCCTCTTGCAACAAATGAAAAACCATTAAACCAGTCTGGACCTCAGTTTGTTTCATTTGTAAAATAATGGATTTGAACCAGGTGACCGCTAAGATCCTGTTCAGCGCTAAGTTTATGATGATCCTATGTCAGTGTCAGGGAGTCTGCAGGTATAAGTAGGGATAATGATTGTTCTCCTTGGGGATTTATGCTTGGTCTCTGTGTTTTTAAACACAGGGCTATCAGTTCCCTAGCAATGGAGTGAAATTGAGAAGAATGATGGTAGGAAGAACCTCAGTTTGGTTCTGACTCTTGGTTCATCCTGGCCCTGCTACTAACTCGTGTGGCAGAGCTGTGAGTTAGCCTTGGAGTCAGGAAATCCTAGGCTTGTATCCCATTTTGGACACTTACTAGCTGTGTGACCTTGGACAAGTCACTTATCTGGCCCAGTCATTAGTTTCCAAAACTGTAAAATATGCTAATAATAAGAATACTTAGAAGTAATTATATAATATATAAGTCCCTTTCAAGCTTTAATGTCCTATTCAAACACTACCTATATCACTAGCATCACCTTACTTTGCTTCAGTTTCCTCATTTACAAAATGAACGGGTTAGATTCTGAGATCATTACTGTCTTTTGTAGATCTAACATTCCCTAATTTTATGAAAACCAGCCAGATATTTGGCATGATATATGAGAGAGACAGCCAATGGCACAGCAGTTACAGTGCTGGACCATGAGACGAGAAGACCCAAATTCAAATCCTGCTTCAGATACTAGCCATGTGACTCTGGGCAAGTAACCTAACCTCTCTCTGACTCAGTTTCCTCATCTGTAAAGTGGAGATAATAGAAGCATTTGCCTCCTAGGGTTGTTATAAGGATAATATTTGCAAGAGAGCTGTATAAGAGCTAATTGCTATAATTGTCATTAGTATTGTAAATAATGCCAAGAACTCATGGAGTGCACCATGGAGTGCAGTAGAGAAAGTGAGCCAAGGTCTAAGCATGTGTTTCACCGAGGAGCTGAGATTTCTCTACCAAATTACCAACAGTAAAAGGCATAAGAAACATACTCTGAGGATGTAGTTAAATGTCCAGCTCGCATCTGGGTTGCCTACAGTTCTGAAGTCTCTCCCAACATTGGTACATGCAAGATATTTTATCCTTTTCATGGGAATCTATGTAATTTTCTTGAGTCTCTAAAGAAATCTTCAAGGAGAGGCCCCTTGACATTCTGGCTCAGGTTTCTTGGCATGGCACTTAGCTCAAGGAGGGAAACAATAAATGCTTTCTGACAGTAATGTCTTCCTTCTACGAAGTTCATGTGGAGCCTGTCAGTTTGGTTTCAGGCTGTGGAGGGGGTGTGTGTGTTTTGTTGCTTTCTGATCAAATACTGTTCTGGTGCTCATGGCATTCTTGATGTTTGAAAATCAGAAAAGTTTAATTACATGTGTCATTAAAATGGTGTTCTGTAATGGCTGTGTAACTGAATTCATTAATGGGATTCTTAACATATCAGAGAAGACAAATTACTATTGTGTTGTTCGTGAAAGCTTCTCATTAAAGGAGCAGTGAAAAGTGATTAATATTTTGTTGCCAATCAAGACGTCTCATAAAAATGATAAAGAAAGGAGGTGGATAAGTCAAGCCGCCATCTTCATTTTTCTACCTTGGTTTTTGTAATAAATTCTGTTGCCACCTTCCCCTCGCCCCTGCCAGTTGTCAGCTTCAAATGAGAATGTAGAGGATCTTTCATGTCCGATTTTGTGCTTTTTTAGATGAATGCGTTTATCTGAAGCCGAGACAGAACATAACAGTAAAGCGGAGGTATGGACAAGTCTCTGCGGCAAATGGGAAAAAGTCGTGAATTTTGAATGAGAAGACACGGGATCAAGTTTAGAGTCCTCTACCTACTAGGTATATGACCTAGTCATTTGATGTCCCTGGGCCTAAGTCACTTCATCAGCAAACTGAGAAGTCTGGTCTAGACTACTTTTAAGTTCAATCAAAGTTATAAGTCCATGGGCCTGTGCTCCTTGTGCTTCACGTTTATTTCAGTTGGATAACACAGGGCTACCCCAGGCTTCTCTTCCCCTGGTTTCCTACTTAATTCCTAGCACAGGAACCACAGAGTCCTCAGCACTTTGAATACTATTTTTTATTCTATATCTTATTATTTAATATTTTTTAGTTTTCAACATTGATTTTCTACAAGATTTTGAGTTACAAATTCTCTCCCCATTTCTACCCTCCCCCCCACTCCAAGATAGCATGTATTCTGGTTGCATCATTCCCCAGTCAGCCCTCCCTTCTGTCACCCCACTCTACCCCATTCCCTTTCCCTTTACTTTCTTGTAGGGCAAGATCGATTTCTATGCACCATTGCCTGTACATCTTATTTCCCAGCTGCATGCAAAACAACTTTTTTTTGGAGCATCTGCTTTTAAAACTTTGAGTTCCAAATTCTCTCCCCTCTTCCCTCCCCACCCACCCTCCCTAAGAAGGCAAGCAGTTCAACCTAGGCCAGACATATATCATTATGCAAAAGACTTCCATAACAGTCATGTTGTGAAAGACTAACTATATTTCCCTCCACCCTATCCTGTCCCCCTTTATTCAATTTTCTCCCCTGACCCTGTCACTTTTCAAAAGTGTTTGCTTTTGATTACCTCCTCCACCATATGCCCTCCCTTCTATCATCTGCCTCTTTTTTATCCCCTTCCCCTGACTTTCCTGTGGGGTGGGATACCCAATTGAGTGTGTATGTTATTCCTTCCTCAAGTCAAATCCAATGAGAGCAAGATTCACTCATTCTCCCTCCCGTGCCCATTCTTCCCTTCCAACAGAACTGCTTTTTCTTGCCACTTTTATGTGAGACAATTTACCCCATTCTCTCTCTCCCTTTCTCCCTCTCTCAATATATTCCTCTCCCACCCCTTAATTTTATTTTATTTTTTAGATATCATCCCTTCATGTTCAAGTCACCCTGTGCCCTCTGTCTATATATATGTATATTCCCTTCAACTACCCTAATGCTGAAAAGGGTCTCGTGAATTATACACATCATCTTTCCATGTAGGATTGCAAAGAAAACAGTTCAACTTCATAAGGGACTTACTAATTTCTTTTTCTTGTTTGTTCATGTTTCTCTTGATTCTTGTATTCAGTTCCAGGCTTTTCTTTCTTTCCTTTTTTTTTTTTGATTTTTTTTGGCAGGGCTGTTGGGGTTAAGTGACTTGCCCAAGGTCACACAGCTAGTGCATGTGTCAAGTGTCTGAGGCTGGATTTGAACTCAGGTCCTCCCGACTCCAGGGCTGGTGCTCTACTCACCACACCTAGCTGCCCCTTCGGCTCCAGTCTTTTCATTGAGAAAGCTTGAAAGTCCTCTATTTTGTTGAAAATCCATATTTTGCCTTGGGGCATTATACTCAGCTTTGCTGAGTAGATGATTCTTGGTTTTAATCCTGCCTCCTTTGACCTCCAGAATATCATATTCCAAGCCCTTTGATCCCTGAATGTAGAAGCTGCTAGATCTTGTGTTATCCTGATTGTGTTTCCACAATACTCAAATTGTTTCTTTCTGGCTGCTTGCAGTATTTTCTCCTTGATCTGGGTGCTCTGGAATTTGGTGACAATATTCCTAGGAGTTTTCTTTTTGGGATCTTTTGCAGGAGGCAA
>CM053625.1:26909153-26951440 GCA_028646595.1 Phalanger gymnotis | reverse complement strand
GAGGAGTAAACTACCTAGGGAATTAAGGAAGATGGGTGAAAGGGCAAAGAAAGAAGCATGTCATTAATTAGGTATTTATTAAACCAGGAAATGGAAGGGAGGTTGTGCCAGTGAGGAACTAGTAAAGCATATTAGATAGTAAGGTTTTGGGATTGTTCTTGTTTAAAGGAAGCTGGAATATCAGGTAATACTCTATCCTCCCCAAATCCCTGGGGGAATTTGTGGTAGGAGACACCGTGTGGGCCTGGATGACCTCAAAGGTCCCATTCAGGTGGGATCATCCAAGATCCTAATCCTTTATGAAAGTAAAATGTCACAGAAGAGTAAGGTACTATTAATTATTTTAGTATTATCATTAAGACTTCTGATACTGTACTAAATAGATGAAGGACATTCCCCTTCTTTTAACGTAATCTGATTTCAGCTTTATTTAAAATGTATTAATAGCAGGTACTTAGTAAATACCTGGTTGACTGAATAGCATTATGTTTATTTCTCTCTCTTGAGGATCTAAACATTCCTTGCTTCTGAGAACTTAGATTCATCAGGGAAATCCTGAATACCCACTTTAATTTATTCAGATCAATTCAATTCTACAATTAAGTACTACTGACCTACCTATTGCCTGGACCTGTGCTTAACCACTCTGTTCTCATCCAGGGGAAGAAGCCCTTATTGTTGGGAGGAGATAAGATTCTCTCACAAAGTAAACTATGAGAGAGGAATTGAATATGGCCCATTATTATTGAATGATAAAAGTGGTGGCTTAGACAATAGATTTAGAGAAAGGAAGATAAACAGGAACAGGGTTGGTTACAGCAGGCTTTCGTTCCCCATCATTCTAGGCAAACTTTATTCTTCCTCTTGTTAAGTTCACTAACTTCTTCTCCTATTACATTTATGACCTTAGTGTTTCATCTCATCTAATCTTTCTGGGCCTCAGAACCCAGAGAGAGCTCCAGTTCCCTCAACTGGAAAATAAGGACTAGATTATCTATATGGTTCATTTCAGCTCTAAAATCTCTGGTTCCTATTTTTATCTTCAGCATTCTATACTGTTGGTCACCCTCTTCTTCTTGAAAAACTATTTTTGCTTTCAAGACACTATACCCTCCAATCCGTCCTTCTCTGAATTTTCATATTTCACTTGCTCATATAAACTTTCTCATTCTTAAACTTTTTCCTTTATTCTTCTCTTTCTATGGTCTCTTCGAAGCAGCAACAAATCATTATTTTGTTTTTCATTAATCCATCTATGTACAAAGATTGTTTCTAAATCTCCAATTTCCAGATTCCACCTCTCTCCAAAGGGTCAATACTGTTTAACCCCCAAGCATTACTGCTATCTTCCATCGTGATCTTATTTAAAATAGAAAGAATCTGGTGGTGGGAAATTTCACAGTAGGGCAGGTGTGGGCATGATCCCTGATGAGCAGAAGTGCCAAGAAGTGCCACTTTCTATGGTTCTCAGAGAACTGATGATCATCTGTCTTCCAAATTCTATCTCTGAAGTTTTAGTGAATGGTGCCAACTTGTTATTAAGGGTTTGTGAATTATTTTGGATTTGCCCAGTCAGAAAACAGTACTGGAGCTAGCACCTCTGCAAAGTCTTCCTCCTCCCTCAACTGCTATGTTTCCTAAGTCCTAATCACATGACATTGGAGTAATGAAGTCAACAACCATTGCAATGAACAAATCATGCTTAGCTGCATCAAGTATTTATTCTTGGCATAGAGTCAGTGAAAGGAATGAATAATACATAATAGTAATGAAACAAGGAATAAAGAAATCTACTGCTGAGGGGTAGAGTAGAGGAGGCAGGGCACAGGTTCTTTCAGGAATTAGAAAGCAAACAATCTGCTTTGAATGCAAGACATTTAGGAAATGTATGGTAAGTCTCAGTTAGATGGAAAAACAGTTCAATACTACACTTCAAAACTGATCTGAGTGACTCAGGGTTATCAAGTGAAAATGCACTAAATTTGGAACTACGACTTAGGTATGAAGAATGAAATTGAGGACCCAAGAGCTCATGAAGGTCAGTGCTTTTCCCAGTCTTAGCTGTCCATTTGACAGCAGGGGGTGTAAACAGATTCTCAATATGCGTGGCCCATTATGGAGGAGGGCAGCTAGGTGGCACAGTGGATAGAGATCCAGGTCGGTCTGGAGTCAGGAAAGTTCATCATCTTGAGTTCAAATGTGACCTCAGACACTTATTAGCTGTGTGATCCTGAGCAAGTCACTTAACCAGTTTGTCTCAGTTTTGTCATATGTAAAATGATTTGGAGAAGGAATGGCAAACTATTCCAGTATCTTTGCCAAGAAAATGCCAAATAAGATCATGGAGAGTTGGGCACAACTGAAAACAACTGAATAACAACAACAAAAACCAGGAAGAAGGACTTCTGTCAGAAGCAGCATTATAATTTTACCCTCATGGTCCTCTCACCATCAGCCCTTTATAGTCACTCCTTCCTGCTTCTTTGTCAAATCCTTTCTCATGACCTTTTGTTGCAACAATTCGGCTAGCAGCTGTTGAGAGTGTGAAAGATCAACACAAGCCCAACAACAAGAACGCTGCCAGCACAGTTCTTTTGATCTGCTTTACTAAGGAAAGTAACATTAAGGAGTTAACAATCTTACTGTAATCCAACATATACATATAAACTCACTTAGTTCAGGAGGAAAAGCCAGCAACCTGAACTTCAGAGCAAATACGAACAAGTTACAAACATACACAATATAAACAGACCAGATCACAATTCATAGTAACCAAGAAACCATCAATATCTGGGCTGACAAGTCGGGAGGCTCTTAGAATGGCTGCCCAGAGTCCCAAGCCAACATTCCTCCAGGAGTGAGAGCCTCTCGCAAACAGCTCTGTTCTCTCTTTTTATGTAGTCTTTGGATGTCATCAAATGCCATCTGAGCAACCAGAACTTAGGTGTATACTATTGGTTCTGGTCTTAGCAACTCCCCTTAGGGCCCTGAGGGCTTCATGCCCACATGGGCTTATCACCTATTAATTAGGGGTCTAGGCCTGGGGCTTTGTACCTAGTAAGGCTCAATCAAAGATGCAATTAATTTAGCATTCTAAAATAGTAAAAAAGTCCCAACTTAATCAACATTACACCATTTCCTGTCTTAGTCTGAAACTTAACACCTGTTTGCTATGTGCAAGGTAGATGGTACCTTTAATCACCGGCCAAACACCTTTAGGAGGATATTAAACTGGATCCAAAACTCAGAATGCACAGAATCCTGACCTTACATTCCTTACTCTCCTCCTCTGTCAAATAGTTCTGTCAAAATTAAACTATTCAGCACCCTCACATCAAATTTTCTAAAGTATTATAATGAACATGTCACATGTCTGCTCAAAAACACCCAGCAGTTCCCCATTACCTATTCATTTACATGTCTATTGGATAATATATTATTTCTCTGCTTGCCATTTAAGGTGCCCTGCAATTTATCCCTATTGTGCTTGTGTAATCTTATCTTCCCCTCTTCATATCTTCCCTCTAATTCCAGGTAGGGGTTTTATACTGTCCATGACAACAACCCCCACTTCCTCCAAACCCCCCTCCCCCATATGCTCAGACAATTCATTGCTAGACTGGTTAGAATATTATCTCTCCCCCTGTGTAAGTTTCTAAATGCTTTACATCCATTAAGGCCTATGGTCTAGGGATTATATGAGTTCTTGCTTTTCTAGGGCATAGTACCTTTCATTTAAATACATAAATCTTCTTATAGTAGAAAGAAAAGCAGAAGAAGAAAAACAGAATTGGGCACCAGTTGTGCTTGCCACCCTCTGGCCCAAAACCCATCTCTCTCTCTAAGGCCTGACATTCTAAGACTAAAAAACAGGAAGAAAAATACTAGGAGTTGGCTTTCCATTCGATGACGAGAGTGGTCGGGAAGGGAATTTGAATCAAATTCCAGCTGCTTCCCTACAAACATATCACTTTTGGGGAGGCAATTGTAGAAGGATTATAAAATTAAGTGTTTTAGCTCTGTTTGAGAGCATGAATAAAGCTTTAAGGGAGGCTCAGAAAATGTTTGTACATGACACACCAGGGTATCTTAACAATCTGCTACCATCATTGCTATTCCTGCAAGGGGGTGGGGGAAGGGTCACAAGACCTAGAATTTGGATGGGTGATGAGAGCAACAGTGAATTGCCTTGGCTAGTATCCACCTTGGTTCCGAAGGGGATGAAGGAGTCACTTAACAAGTTGCCTCCCATATTTTAACTATAGAATTTAGAGATGGAAGGGGTGTTAGAGAAAAGGAAACTCTAGGTCAACAAGAAGTGAATTGCTCAAGGTTACACAGTCAGTAAGTAGCAGAAGCAGGATTCAAACCTATACCCTCTGACTTCAAATCTAGCATTCTTTACACAATGCCACCATGGCTCTTCCTTTTCTGGGAACAGTGTCTAGCGAGGCAATAGTTGTCAGGACAGCTAATGAATAGAGAAATAAAGTCACAGTACAGACCATGTATTTTTAAAACTTATTTTGACTTAATAACAACCAGAGAAATAATACGAAGTGAAACTGTGCAAGGTAGAATTTACCATCCTGATAAAAGGCAAGATCTCTATAAAGTCCTCTTTATATTCAACAAATGCAGTTGTAACATCAAAATGAAAAAGAACATGGTTTCTCTCTTGGAAAGCTTTGTGTATATAAGCATCTTACTCCCCACTCTTCATCTCTAAGCCCTGAAATAAGTTTATGGTAGGAATCTCTGATGTCCCCTTTTAGGAGCAGAAAGAGACAACATCATAATTGTCATGGATCATCAAAGCTGATAGGAATCTCATTCATCAGAGAGAGGAAGAAATTGAGGCCCAGAAAAAGAGGAAAAGGACTTTATTCCAGGGCGTATGGTGATTTAATGTGATCATTGGGAAGAGAACTCAAGTCTCCTGGTTGCCAGTGCAAGGCTCTAGCAAAATGTGGGATATGAAACTGGTAAATAAGTGACATACTCCAAACTCAACCTCTCTCATTACCCCTGTCCCAAAATATATAGTGAGTGTTCATACAGGATTCAATGAAGGAAACATTTATTAAATGCCAATTGTGTGCAGAGGAGGAGGATATCGCAAGTTTAGATATGATATGGTTTACGTCCTATCCCTATTCCCTGCCTTTATAGATTTTTAAACTTTTCATATTTTATTATTTAATATTTTAGTTTTCAACATTGATTTCCACAAGATTTTGAATTACAAATTTTCTCCCCATTTCTACCCTCCCGCCACTCCAAGATGGCATATATTCTGATTGCCCCATTCCCCATTCAGCCTTCCTTTCTGTCACCCCTCCCCCATCCCCTTTCCCCTTGCTTTCTTATAGGGCAGGATAGATTTCTATGCCCCATTCCCTATATATCTTATTTCCCAGTTGCATGCAAAAACAACTTTTTTTGAGCATTTGCTTTTAAAATTTTGAGTTCCAAATTCTCTCCTCTCTTCCCTCCCCACAAACCCCCCCAAGAAGGTAAGCAATTCAATACAGGCCACATGTATCACTAAGAAAAACACTTCCACAACAATCACGTTGTGAAAGACTAACCATAATTCTTTCCATCTTATCCTGTCCCACTTTATTCAATTTTCTCCCTTGACACTGTCCTTTTTCAAAAGTGTTTGCTTTTGATTACCTCCTCTCCCCATAGACCTCCCTTCTATCATTCCCCCTTTTTTATCTCCTTCTCCCTACTTTCCTATGGGATAAGATACCCAATTGAATGTGTTTGTTACTCCCTCCTCAAGTCAAATCTGATGAGAGCAAGATTCATTTATTTCCCCTCACTTGCCCCCTCTTCCCTTCCAACAGAACTGCATTTTCTTGCTGCTTTTATGTGAGATAATTTACCCCATTCTCTCTCTCCCTTTCTCCCTCTCTCAATATATTCCTTTCTCACCCTTTAATTTTATTTTTTTAGATATATTTCCTTCATATTCAACTCACCTTGTGCCCTCTGTCTATATATGTATATTCCCTACAACTACCCTAATACTGAGAAAGGTCTCATGAATTACACACATCATCTTTCCATGTAGGAATGTAAACAAAACAGTTCAACTTTAGAAAGTCCCTTATGATTTCTTTTTATTGGTTACCTTTCCATGCTTCTCTTGATTCTTGTATCTGAAAGTCTATTTTTCTATTCAGCTCTGTTCTTTTTATTGAGAAAGCTTGAAAGTCCTCTATTTTATTGAAAATTCATATTTTGCCTTGGAGCATTATACTCAGTTTTGCTGGGTAGGTGATTCTTGGTTTTAATCCCAGCTCCTTTGACCTTCAGAATATCATATTCCAAGCCCTTTGATCCTTTAACATAGAAGCTGCTAGATCTTGTGTTATCCTGATTGTGTTTCCACAATACTCAGATTGTTTCTTTCTGGCTGCTTGCAGTATTTTGTCCTTGATCTGGGAGCTTTGGAACTTGGTGATAATATTCCTAGGGGTTTTCTTTTTGGGATATTTTTCAACAGGCAATTGGTAGATTGTTTCAATTTCTATTTTACCCTCTGGCTCTAGAATATCAGGGCAGTTTTCCTTGACAATTTCTTGAAAGATGATGTCTAGGCTCTTTTTTTGATCATGGATTTCAGGTAGTCCAATAATTTTTAAATTATCTCTCCCGAATCCATTTTCCAGGTCAGTGGTTTTTCCAATGAGATGTTTCACATTGTCTGCAATTTTTTCATTCCTTTGGTTCTGTTTTATAATATCTTGATTTCTCATCAAGTCACTAGCTTCCACTTACTCTAGTCTAATTTTTAAGGTGGTATTTTCTTCAGTGGTCTTTTAGACCTCCTTTTCCATTTGGCTAATTCTGCCTTTCAAGGCATTCTTCTCATTGGCTTTTTGGAGCTCTTTTGCCCTTTTGACTTAGTCTATTTTTTAAGGTGTTATTTTCTTCAGTATTTTTTTGGTTCTCCTTTAGCAAGTCATTGACTTGTTTTTCATGATTTTCTTGCATTACTCTCATTTCTTTTCCCAATTTTTTCCTCTACTTCTCTTATTTGGTTTTCCAAATCCTTTTTGAGCTCTTCCATGGCCTGAGACCAATTCATAATTTTCTTGGAGGCTTTTGATGTAGGCTCTTTGATGTTGTTGACTTCTTTTGGCTCGGTGTTTAGATCTTCTTTGTCACCAAAAGAAGATTCTACAGTCTGAGTCTGTTTTGCTGCCTGTTCATGTTCCCAGCCAACGACTTGATCCTTGAGCTTTTTGTCAGGGTATGACTCCTTGTAGAGTAGAGAGTACTTTGTCTCAAGCTTTAGGGGCTGTGCTGCTGTTTTCAGAGCTTTTTCTACACAGCAAGCTTTGCCTCAGCAAATCTTCTCCTCTCCCAAGAAGTGGCCAACCAGGACTGTGATCCAGATCTAAGCAGGGCAAAGTGAGAGAACCTGCCTCTGCACCAGCAAAGTGCTCCTTGGACTCCTGCTCTGATCTGCCCCTTGATTCCTCCCACCTCGTGAGCCAGGGACTCAGGAAGCAGCTGATGCTACAGCTCTAGAAGCAGCCGCAGGAGCTTCCTGCTGTTGCTACCGCTGCCACCACTGTGCCACCTCTGCCACCCCCAGGGCTGGGGCCAGACCACTTTCACACCATTACAGCAGTTTCCCCATTCACCTGCTCTGTGGTCATTGGTGTTTGTGGGTTGAGAAGTCTGGTAACTGCCACAGCTTGATGGTTCATGGCCTTTGGGCCTGCTTCGCCCAATTCTCAGTCTGGTTGTTCCTGGCACGGCCCACACTGGACTGTGCTCTGCTTCCAGCACCATGTGATAGACCCTTTCTGGTGACCACCAGGCTGTCCTGGGCTGGAGACCTGCATCCTTCTTCTATTTTGTGGTTTCTGCAGCTCTAGAATTTGTTCAGAGCCATTTTTACAGGTGTTTGGAGGGATTTGGGGGAGAACTTAAGTAAGTCCCTGCTTTCCAGCTGCCATCTTGGCACAGCCACCCTCTTCCCCCCGCCTTTATAGTTTGTAGGCTAGTAAGGGGTTAAGGTAAACAAGGTTAATGATAACCAATATGATATGATGCATTAGTATCATAGGACCAAAGGTTCTGAGGTGGGAAGAACCTAAAAGATCTTCTAGTATAATTTCATTTTTCAGATGAAGAAACTGAGGCCCAAAGAAGTTAGGTGATTGGAGCAAGGTCAAACAAGCGGCATGTAAGAGATAGATGTGATTTGAAGTGATGTCTTTTGATTCCACATCCAGTGCTTGGTGTAACATGAGTTCTGAGAAGAAGGGGGCTGGCATATATGGCATTTGAAATGCTTCCAAGAGATTGGATGCACTGTGTGGGTGCACCCTCACAGCAAACATTGGCATTTAATAGACTATATCATTGTAAAGAAGAGAGACAGGCAGGATGTGAGAATGTTGAGGATGATCTGTAGCACCGAGTGATGGACCAATCATAGACTTATTCTCTCCAAGCTAAACATCCATATTCAACAAAAGAGATGGCCTCAAGGCAAGATGACTACCAGAAGACTAACAGAGTAGAGCACTTCTCCCTGCCTGAAGAGTTTGTTGCTAACTTGGAAGGAAAGCTTAGCCAACACAGGACTGAAAACAATTGAACAAATGACCCAAACAAAGGAAATAATAGTCTATACAGTTGATAACACATCTGAAATATCATGTTCAATGCCAGTCAGTTGTCATGTTTTAAAGAGGAAATTTATAAGAGGCAGCATAGTATAATAGTTAGAACTGTCGCCTTGGGAGCACCCTCCCCCAGGACACATGCTGAAGTGCCCACCTTTGATAATTTAATGTCTCTGTGAAACTTGACAAGTCATCTAACCTCAGTGCTCTAGATTGCTAGTCTCTAAGACTAGAAATTACAGAAAAGATTCTGACCTGCTCTGATCAAGGAAGTGCTTCCCTGAGATGTCCATACACCAGTGGAATCACAGGTTCATCAGGACATCAAGGAGGAGGAGGAGGAGGAGGGGGAGTGGGAGGGAGGGATGGGGAAGGCATGTTGTAACAAGGAGTCTTATCTAAGTCCTCTTAGATACTCCTTGAAGTCCCTTCCAATCATCATAACTCTGGTTCATTGATGGATGTTGGATCATAAAACCATGGATTTTAATGGAAAAGACCTTAAAAGGCCTAACACTAGCCCATAACATGAAGAAACGAAAGTCAAGAGAGGGTATATGAACAGGTAGTGAGTAGTGGAGCAAAATTGGAACACAATATGAACCAGTGAAGAGATTACAGCCCAATGACTCAGACACTCAATAGAGGTCCAGTGGATAGCTCAGTGTCTCTGGTGTCAAATGGCATAAGTTAAAATCCAATCTTTAACAACACAGTATCTGTTTAACCTTGGGCAAGTCACGCCTTCCCTGACCACTCAGCTTCCTCATCTATTGAATGAGGTAATTCGGCTAGATGGTCACTGAGGTGTCCCTTTCAAATCCAAGTAAATAAACCAAGATGGGCTGTGATGTCCCTTGCATAAAATCTATGATCTCATGTTGAATTAAATATTCGACTTTTAGTGACATTTAGGAGAAACAATTGGAGCCCGTGTGGTTAAGTGAAGAGAGCACTGTTTCTTGTGTTAAAAGATGTAGATTCAAATGCTACTTCTCAACTTTACTACCTCTACTCCTTGGGCTTATTATCTAATCTTCCTGGTCTTCAACTTACTCATCTGTAAAATAAGGAAATAATACTCCAAGGAGCCATTCAGCTCTAAATCGAAGATCCCATTAATTTTGCAGACTCTTACATAATATTAAGTGACTTCTAGGTGAAGGACACACTCCTGTTCAAAGCAGTCATCTTTTTTCTCACCTTGGGTAAAGTGAGGTCTAAGGTGCAATGAATGTGATTGAGGGAGAAAAAAAATGGTAAAATGCAAAATCCCCTGGGACTAAATTCAGTAGGTTTGTATTTAGTAATTAAGAGGTACTCCAGAAGAGTACTAGACAACTTCACTAGGCATAAAAACATTTCTCCAGGGACTGGACCAGAGAGCATAGACTTGGAATCCGGTATGGACTGGACAGCCAGTACCTTAGGGCAGCTAGGAAGCCCAGTGGATAGAGAGCCTGCCCTGGGATCTGTAGGTTATTGTTCTTTGGCAATTTTTAGTAGTATCTGACTATTGGTGACCCCTTTGGGTTTTGGGTTTTTTTTTGGCAAAGATACTGAAATGGTTTGCCATTTCCTTCTCCAGTTCCTTTTACAGATGATGAAACTGAGGCAAACAGGTTTAAGTGACTTGCCCAGGGTCACAGAGCTAGCAAGTGTCTTGAGGCCACAGAACTCAGGCCTTTCTGATGCCAGGCATGATGCTTTAACCACTGCACCGCCTCGCTGAGGACCTGAGTTCAAACTGAACTTTACATACTTATTAGCTGTATGATCTAGGGCGAGTCAGTTAACCTTGTTTGCCTCAGTTTCTTCATCTGTAAAATGAGCTGACAAAGGAAATAGCAAACCCCTCCAGTATCTTTGCCAAGAAAACCTCAAATGGGATCGCAAAGAGCTGGACATGACTGAACAACAAGAAGCTAATCCTTTGTCATTCAGTGTCCTTTCCCCGGCAGCTGCTTCCTACAGTAGCTATTTTCTTCTTGCAGAGTCAGGGTATAGGTAAGGCCAGACCAGGACCAGAGAGAAATGTCGCTAATCATTTAACCTTTTCTTTCCTCCATGAGTTCTTCTGGTAGTTCTGAGTTCCAGAGGCAGGTACCCCTTCTTTCTGTCTCTAGGTATATCCTTTTTGTCCTCAGTGATACCCCAATGTGACGGTGCCTCCATAGAACTGACTACCATTCCTCTTTCCCTTCCCAGGCTGAAGCTCAAATGACCCCTGACTCACAGACAGAGGGAAGGAGAGAGGGATGACAGAGGTCATGAGGGCGCTACACAAAGAACAACTCAACAATGCGAGATCTTATAAACACCAGTAACAAACATTCTTCAAAAGAACCTTGTAGGGAGGAAGTAGGGAGTCCAAGTATTTATTAATCCCATTTTGAAGATGGGGAGACTAAGGTGTGCAAAGTTTAAGTGGCTTACCCACAGGTATAAAGTTAGTAAACCTCTGAGGCAGGATTCTGAGGCAGGATTCAGACCCAGGTCTCTTGACTTGAAATCCAACACTATTCACTAGAACATACCACTTACAACACATTATCAAGGTAATCTACTGGTTGCTATAGGAAGGATACTTAATATTTAATTCCCCAAATATATATATGATCTCTGAGAATATCTTTAAATTTTTTTAAAAATCATAGGACTGTAGATTTAAAGATTAGAAGACAATTTAGAGGATAATTCCACCTCTCCCATTTATAGGTGAGGAAACTGAGGTACAGGGAGTTTATGTGACTCGTCTGACCTCACTGAAATAGGGAGCAAGGTACAGAGCTTGGTTTCAAACCTGGATCCTGCGGCTACAGAGTCAATTCAATTTTCATTGCACTAAGTAGCTTCACAACTGATTACCCACTAAACTACAAGAGCAATTCAATAACAGTTATTTCCTTTTAATTGGCCACTATTGCCTTCAATATTTCAGAAAATCAGACTATTTATCATCCACTGCAGGAAAGACATTGAGGCAGCTCTTTGCACTGGAGTGAATTCTCACTTGGGTGTGGGGTGGGGTTGGGGCGGGTGTTTTCCAATACAACCTCATTGGGTTTGCCTTTGGCATGGATCAGCAATGACACTGCACAAGCTGCACAGGAAAGTGATTTCTGAGGCCACATAAAAAATTTATGCTTTGACTTTAATATTAATGCAATTTGTAAATCCTCAGCATTACGTGCTGGGAACTTCAAGAAACCTTTTTCTGTAAATCCCCTATTAAGTCAGCAGCAATGCTTTCTAAGTGAGAGAAAGGGCCATGTTTAACTCTGGGAAGCAATTTAATACCTTAAAGATAGCTGGATCCCTAGGGAATCCACAAAGAAAAGAAGGGCTGTTCACGATCTAATGGTAGGGGCTGAATATATCATGATTGCAGCAGTTAATACTAACAAAACCCTGGATTTGGGGCACTCAGGACAGGCTATCTTAAAGGTTTGTCTACTCCAACTCTCTAAATGACACTTGTTTCTGACTCAATTCCTTGCCTAGGACATGATGCTGGCCAAATTGCGAAGTGGGCGAAATCTGATTTTCATGCTTCCTCTCAACAATTTCTTTTCATACACCACTCTCCCCACTTTCAGCTCTTTTCTCTTCTAGGGCCTCAGGGCCCACATGACTTCCTAGCTACCCTCCCAATCAGATTTGGGAGTAAAAGACTGAAAATCCACACAAAGGTTTGAATCTTCAAAAGACTGTATGCCTTTTAAAAGATAAGCCTACAGAGGTACCTTCATTAGAATAAAAGTATAGTGTCGACATATTGGCAGGCTAGGAGGAGAGATGGGAACATTTTTTTAAATAAGGGGGTCTCCTCAGGCTCATGTCGGCATAGATCACCCATCTAAACGAGGTGCTGTCAGGTGAAGTGGGCCCAAGTGTAACCAGGACTGAAAAGACCACTGATATTTCCTTTTGCATTTCTGCTTCAAACAGTGTACGTGAAATAGTTTAGTCTTTGGCTCTCTGTATGAGCCTCTAGAAGTCAGAGAGATATGTGGAACGGACAGCCAAAGGCATGTCTTCTTCTCTCTTTTTGTGTGATGTTAGCCTCTGAACAATTTTAGCAGATTGATGTCAAAATACTTCAAGAAAACAAGAAAATGTGTTCCTAAGGAGAGACATATAAGGAATTCCAAAAAAAGGAGTGTTGACTGATTATCTACTGAGTGCCTAGTACAGTGTTGGGCTGTACTGTTGAGGAGAAAGAAGACATTGTTTCTGTGCCTGGAGAGCTTAATTTGGCTGGATAAATGAGCCATATATGTGTGAAGCAATTGGAAAATGGGACATAATCATATATAGGATACATATGCTATATTACATACAGGGTATAATCAAATTATAAAATAAACATCACAGACAGTAAGTGATAAAATCACAGCATCAAAGTTTGAAAGGGCCTCAGGAAATATCTAGTCGATTAGCTAATAAGCATTTATTAATCATCTGTAATGTACCAGATTATGGCAGATATTCAATAGAGGGAAACTACTATAATTAAGAGGAATCATGAAAGGTTTCCTGTGGAAGGTGGGATTTTAGCTGAGATTGGAAAGAAGCCAGTAGGTAGAAATGAGGAGGAAGAGAGAACATTCTAGGCATGGGGAACAGTCAGAGAAAATACACAGAGTAAGGAGATGGAGTGTTTTATTTGAGGAATAGGAAGGAAATGGGTGTCACTGGATCAAAGAGGCCGGGAAAAGGGAGTAATGAATAAGAAGACCGGAAAGGTGGTGGAAGAAGGCTTTGAATGCCAAAGGACTTCATTGGAGTTCATTGAGTAGTAGGGTAACATGGTCAGACCTAAACTTTAGGAAAATTACTTTGGCAAGTGAGTGGAGGATGAACCGGTATGGAGAGAAGCTTGAAGCAGGTAGATGAAAAGTTGTTTGGAGCAATAATTAGTGCAGGTGTGAGGTGATGAGGGATATAACAGGGTTATAGCAGAGTCAGTACAGAAGGGCACTATGGGAAGTTTTATGAAGGTAAAATCAGCAGGTATTGACAAGAGGTGGATATGGAGGGGGTGTGAGAGAGTAGAGTTGAGGATGATACCTGAATTGTGAGTATGAGTGACTGACTTGAGATGATAATGGTGCCTTTGATAGTGATTGGGGAGAGAATTTGGGCTGAAAAATAATGAGCTCATGCTAATGAGTTTTAGACACAATGAGTTTAAGATGCCTGCGTATTACATCTAGTTTAAGACATCTCTGGTGCTTGGAATTGCAAGTCTGATGGTTAGGAGACAGCTAAGGACTAGATAAGATGTGAGAATCATCAGGATGGAGATGATAATTGAATCCATGGGAGCTGAAGGGCTAACCAAGTAAAATAGTCATAGAGTGAAGAGAAAGGACAGGAGTGGGGGAACACCGATGATTAGCAAGATTTATCTGGACAAAGGTCCAACAAAGGAATCTAAGAAGGAAGTCAGACAGACGTGAGACCCAGGATAGAGTAGTGTCATGGAAACCTAGAGAGAAGAGAATATGGAGAGGAAGAGCGTGATCAACAAGTGAAAGGGAGCTAAGAGGGCAAGGAGAAAAATTTTTGAAAAGTCTCTCAGACTTTGTAATTAAGAGGTCGGTGGTAACTTTGGAAAGAGCGGTTTTAGTTGAAGGATAAAAAAAGGATTGTAGAAAGTTAAGGAAAAAGAGGAAAAGAAGTACAGGTACCTATTGTAGATGGCCTTCTCTAGTTAGGAGAGGGAGAGAGAGAGAGAGAGAGAGAGAGAGAGAGAGAGAGAGAGAGAGAGAGAGAGAGAGAGAGAGAGAGAGAGAGAGCAGAGACAGAGAGACAGAGACAGGGAGAGACAAAGACGCAGTGACAGAGAGACAAAGAAGAACCATGGGACTGGCAGGTCAAAAGAGGTTTGGGTTTGTTTGTTTTTGAGGATGCGGAGGACATAGTTACGTTTCTAGGCAGAAGGAAAGCAGCCAGTAGGTAGAAAGAGACTGAAGATAATTAGAAAATGGGGATGTAGAAGGGACAATATAATAGAGAAAGTGGGATCTCTTTTACATGGAGAGGGATTTACTTTGTCAAAAAGAGCCACCTCTTCATATGGGACAAGGGTCAAGAAGGAAATAAGGGTGTTTGGTGATGTGTGATGAGGAAGAGGGGAAATAGGGGAAGCAGGCAATGGGTGATAGACAAGAAGATTTCAATGATGATAGCTGGGGGTTAAAAATCACTGGGATGAAAAGGATACAAAGGAATTGAGGAAGGAGTTCAGGTGGGTTTTCATTTTCCATAGGAGTCTGGTCTAGGCAATTTGGGCGAAGGACCAAATGTTGGGAGGTAATGGTTTTTCTTTGCTTCTAGTGGGAAGTAGGAGAATAAGAGAAAACCTGGTGGGATGGAATGGTGTACCTTTACCCCAAAAGCCTGTGACTGGTGAACCATAGAATGGTATTTTGCTCTTCTCACAGGAGGCAGCAGTGCAGGAAAGAGACTTCAACATAACCTCACTGAGGGAAGGCACTATTTATCTCTTTCTTTGTATCTATACTGCCCAACATGGCATCTGGCACAAGGAGGTATTTAATAAATATGATTCGTTATGTTATTCACCTTTGTTTCTTTGCGAATCGAGATGGGCGTCAGAACCTGCTTGTTTTAAGTACTGAGACATGTTTGCTAGTGAATTGCCTCTAGACAAGTCACCTTCCATTGGACAAGTTCCTATGTGTCAATCTCTCTCTTCACATGGAGCACCCAGTTCTGTTTTTCTAGAACTGTACCTCCTATTCCTCATGTATCATCTGGACAGAATGTCCCTGGGCATCATTGATGAAGAAATGCTAACCTGCTGGATCGTGTGGACATCCCAATAGAACCACTTTCTGGATCCTATCAGTCACTCTGATTTAGAGAGCTCTTAGAAATTATGTTCATGTTCTTAATAACATGAAGATGAAAAAATATATATCACATGATAATCACAATAATGTTTAGAATTTATGTAGCATTTTAAAATTTGCAAAGAGTCATGCAATCATTCTTTTGACCATCACAAACAACCCTAGGAGACAGGTGCTATTATTATTCCCATATTAGGGTGGAGAAAACTGAGGGAGACAGTGATTAAGTGACTTGCCTAGTATACCACATCTAGTAAATGTCTGAGGCTGAATTCGAACTCAGGTCTCCTTGACTTGGCTCCATGCATTGTCTTCTTTAGTTGTTCAGTCATTTAGTTGTTTTTTTATTATCACACATGATCTTCTACTTCCCCCTCCCTTTTTATATATCTTCCCATTTTGTATGTTAGTCACACAAAATAGCTTGGTTCTCTTATAGAGAAGGGTTGAGAATTATAAATGGTGATGTTTCAGGCCTGGGTCACCACGGACACTTCTCTGATTTCATTAAGTTTTTTTTTTCATTTTTATCTGCCCTCTATTTTTAGAAAGAAATCTCTAATTATTCCTGTGTTTTTTACTTACTTGAAAAGCAATAATTTAACTTACACAGATTTCTTTTCTTTCTAGTTCTTCCTCTACCCTCTCCTATCCCTTTTAATAAGCTCTAGATATGGGCTGAATTATTTTGTTACATGTGTTTTTCTTGGTAGATGCCATAATTATTCTTATTTTACCTATGAGGAAATATAGACTGAATGAGATAAATGCCTTGGCCAAGAACATGCAACTAAGAAGTGTCTTAGGCTAGGTATGAACGTGGGCCTTATAGATTCCAGGCACAGGAGTACTCTGTTTATTTTAGTTATACATCATCTCACCCCAGAAGCAATGACTCATTGAGACACTGGTGTTCAAATTTCATCAAGAAAGACATCAAGGAATTAAGTCATCAGGGATAAACATGACAGCCCTTTTTATTCCCTTACCTACATGGCTGATGAGAGTGCCGAGTAATTTTTCCATGTCAAACCGCAGCCCGTAATCTGCAATCCCAGGTTTAGTGTCTGCAGAGGGGATAATTTAATGGATCTTGAAAGTACATTAATAAGTATAACTTGTTTCCTGCTTAATTATCCAATCTCTTGAGGGTGTTAAGTGATGGATTCATTATGTAAACAAGCACAAGTAGACTGTTTGGGAGAACTGCTTCCAGAAATCTATTTGCTTTTATTTTCAATTCCAATCGCCTTCTCGTTCTCAGAGTGCTGTTAGTCTGATTAATTCCTGATGAGGAGCTCCCTGGTTGTGCCAACAGTGCCCTGCATGTGTAACAAGGAGCACATGCTTTTCTGGTTAAGTTATTCATTGATGAGATGCGCTTAGTAAGGGATCAACAGCTCTTTCTAATTACTTCTCCTCCAGTGTGCCACTGGGGCACTTGACTCACGGTCCGGCTGGGGAGTAATTAACATCACCGCATGTACCTTCCATGTGTGCAGGAAAACTGAGTCTCAACTACTTTATGCTGATACATCGAACTGCTCTGGCCCTGGTTGAACTCATCCCTCTGACCTGCTATAGGTTGTGTGTCCTTTACTGCACAATCTGGTGTTTATTGTCTTTCAGGAAACGCTGTTATTGGCCCAAAGCTTCTGAGGAATGGATAAGGCCTGAAATATTTCACATTTTGGTGCCCACCCATGTTTTCCAGCATGTTTTTAATGTTCTTCTGCTATTACCACTTTTGCATGAAGACACAATGTATCAGGGCATATGTGGGCTTGGAGAAGATCTTTTCAAATTGTTGGAGATTTATTGGGTCAGGACCATAGGAACGTGGATTTTGAATGATAAGAGATCTGAGAGGCCATTAAGGCCAATATCCTCATTTTACACTTGAGGAGAGTAGAAAGGATGAGGAACTCGTTCGCATAAATAGAAAGTATCAGAGGTGGCATTTGAACCCAGGTACTATGACTTTCAATCCTTTGCTCTTTTGTTTGTGACATGTTATTTCATCACTCTTTGAAAGACATTGATGCACAAGCTGAAGTCATTTTCGTTGGTGGGTCTTTTGCTTTTCATGAATACTCCAAGGAAGACAAAGTGTACCATGAAATTATTTTTCTTCCAGGAATTGTATAGATGATGAGACTAATGCAAATTCTTTATTTGATTCTATGAGAATTTGGGAGTTATCTCCCCAAGTAGCAGCAGGGTTATAGCAACCCACGAGGCAAAGAGAAATAGAAATCTCTTCAGAGTGAATATTTAGTTTTTTATTCTACAGCATGCATGGCAGAAGGGGTACTACAGGAAATAGTCCAATTTGCCCTCTCTTCTACTCTCAAATTCCTTGTTGCCTTGTCCTATCATGGCTTATAACTTGCCAGATCCCAACCCTGGAATAACTTTAGTATTTACCTCCTCCACTCCTACTCACAAACAGCTGAACCACATTGGAGGAAGTCAAAAAAGTTTACTGACTGGGTTCACTAGAAAATGATGTTGTCTACTCTCAATTGGATCCTCAGTACCACAAGGCAATCCCTTAATTTTTCTATAATTCATTCCCTACTACATTCCTTCCGATGGCTATTTCATATTTTCTATTCTCTCTTCAAATCCTCAAAACTACCCTCTCTGCCCTCTCCCTCTGTTAAGAACATCATTCAATACTTTACTGAGAAAATAAAGTGATCCCCTTTTCTGCTTCAGCTTTATCTCAAAACCCCTTGACATCACAACCCATTAACCTCCCCATTTACTGGAATGTAAAATAAAGAGTTTTCCCTTGACAATGCCCTTAACATAAATCTTCACCTCATTCTACCTCCTATCTTCTCCATGAGAATGCCAATCTTTCCTCATATATACCCTAAGTCCTGCCCACTGCCCAATGAGCATCACTTTTTACATTTTCAGTCTTTTCCACCTTCTGGCTCCTTCCCTATTGCCTACAAACTTGCATAGGTTTCCCCCATCATTACAACACTAGCAACAGCAGTAAAACCCCTTCACTTGACCCTGTAACCCTCTCAAGCTTTATTGTTCTATATTTATTCTCCTTTTCACAGCAAAAATCTTAGGAAAAATTATCTCCACTTATTGCCTACGTTTCTTCTCCATGTACTTGATTCTCGACCTCAAGATACTGGGCCTCTGACCTCATTATTGAATTGAAAGTGCTCCCTCCAAAGATTTTAGTGATCTCTTAGTTACCAAATCCCATAGACTATTCTCAGTCCTTAACCTTCTTGAGCACTCTAGCATTTGATGGTGTCGATCCTCTGCTGCATTCTAATTTTTCATGACAGCAACTTTTTTGTTTCTTCTCCTACCCGTTATTCATTCCCAGTCTGCTTTGCTGATCATCAGCCATATAGTGTAGATGATGTAAGTATACTCAAAGGTAATTGTCTGAGTCCTTTTTTAATTAACCCTTTTTGCATGTGTTTTCATCTGGTTTCATTGGTTCAACGGTCATATTTATGCAGATGACTTAACAGATGTATACGTCCATCCCTAGGCTTAATCCTATTAAGCATTAGTCCTACATCATCAATTATCTATTGGATATTTCCAGGTGTATTTCCCTTATCCATCTCAAACTCAACATTTACTTTTCTCTCTAAATCTATCAGTTTTCTTAGCCTCCTTATTTCTGTCAAGGGAACCGGCATCCTGCCAGATATCCAGGTTTGCAATCTCAGTCATTCCTGACCTTTTACTTTTGCTCTTCCAGAGACATCCAATCAGATTCTAAGTCTACAGATTGGTCCTCCAGAATATCAATCACATCTACTTACACTCACAATCACTAGCCTATTTCAGGCTGTCATCACGCTACCCCTAGATGACTGCAATGTCTTTGTAATTTGTCTCCTCGGCTGCCAATCACTTTATTCTCTAATCTACCTTCCATACAGCTACAAAATTAACATAACTAAGGGACAAATTTGACCATAACACTCCCCTGCTCTGGGGTTCCTATTGCCTTTAGGACAAAATACATTTATATTCTATTGCCAGTCTATTTTTGAGGTCTCATTACAGATTACTCCCACTCACATGTTTGATGAGGAAGTTCAAGAAGAGGGGGTGGTTTAGGCTAAAAAATGAGTTCTGTCCTAGTCACGTTAAGTTTGAGATACCAAAGGGACACCAGGGAGAGTATCAAGTAGAAAACTGGAGCTCAATAGAGATCTGAGGGTGAATAAATTGATTTGGAGTGTCAACTACTTAGCAGTGTCTAGATAAGTAAGAAGGAGAAGGAAATGAATAGACCTTTGGGAGCTCTTAGTATCACTAAGAGGGCAGAGTAGAGAACAGAACCAAAGCCAGTTTTGAGAAATAACCACAATTAAAAGGCATCATAGGGATGAAAAACTGGAAAAAAAGACCAATCAGACAAGTAAGAAGGATAACCAAGATAGAGCAGAATCATACTTCTGTGATCAAATGGTGGCTATGGTGTCATTATTTCTGAGCACCATCATTAAAATGCAAATATTCAAGGATTTGGTGGGACCACTGTTGATCACAGGTACCAACAAAGATCTGATAGATTCAAACACAAATAGGGATCTCCCTGGAGGTAGTAAAGAAGATGCTACTAATGAAGAGGGAAGAGAGATAACAAATGAGAGACAATCAATGTTATTATATGGATTATAACACAGCACCTTCATTATTGTTTCTACATAGAAACCAAATGCTTTATCCTTGATGACTTTCTACAGCCAGACAATCTTGCCAAATAGAGAATAGTTTCCAGACCCTGTCATATGAAAAGTCTCTTCTCGTGAATCTGGATATTTGTTGCTCTCTTTATGATGGTGAGATTCTTAATAGATCATTGCAGGAAAAATATCGATGGATTTTTTCTCTGCATCCTTAGATACCCTTACTCAGCTCAGAAATCTTCAGATGTTGACAACAGAGAAATTGCTTCTGGTAAGATCTACTTCTTGCCTTGTAGAACTGATGTTGATTCCCCACACTGGTTGAATCAGTGTTCAAAGATAGGGATAGATGTATCCAGGACATATTCCTATTAATTATTGTTGGCTTATTTATTTATGATATGGGAGGCCTCTTTTTTGGAGTTAATTTTACTTGTATTTTCAGTTTCAAATTCTCTCTCTCATCCTCCTCACAACCACCGAGAAGGCAAAGAAACACAATAGTCATTACAATGTGAAGTCATGCAAAACATTTTCCCACATTAGCAATATTGGAAAAAAAAACCAAGAAAAATAAAGAGAAAAAATATGCTTCATTCTTTACTCAGAGGTTACACTCATTCCTATTTGTTCTCATCCATATTATTATGACCAGATCTTTTTACATTCATCCTCTCAAAGGCTCTAATACTCTCATCCTCACACTATGATCTCCCAATGTAACACTGGGCTATGCCTAAAATAGAGAAGCATTTTACTATAAGTATACATATGGTATCCCCCAGTAGATTGTAATTCCTTATAGGCAGCTACTATATTTAATTTTACCTTTGTATCCCCAGTATCTAACAGAGCAACTTGTATATAATAGGTGCTTAATGATGTTTTTTTTGGATTGCCAATTTCTGACACGGTAAGACAAGAGAAAGATAAGATGGGAAGAACCCAGTATGTTGGTTGCTACCTGGGATGGTTGGGTAGAGGAGTCTGGGAAAGAGACCTGTCTCTGCTTCCTATCTGTAAGTAAAGATGCCACACCAAAGTCATCTTCAGCCCTGGTAACTGCCCTGAAAACATTACAAATACTGCCACCAGTATCATGAGCTATATTTGACTCTCTAGACATAAATACCTGAGCCTGTTGGGCAAGTAGATTGATATTTGATATAGATTATTTCTGCAATGTACATGTAAGGGACAGAGGATGTGATTTTCCCCTCTCCACAACTCATTTGACTTAGTCAAAGGGAATAGCCATAGATAAGAAGTAAATAACTGAAAATTTCAGCCACAATCAATGATCCCCTTGATGGGGTGGTGGGACCTGGACCCTAAAAGGCAAAGACCATGCCTCTGGAAGCAACCCAGAATCCCAGCAAACTTCCCTTGCCCTGTCCCCATGAGAAAATCTTTCCCTGTTGCAGACCTAACCCTATAATTCCTTTGACAAAAGGCTATCAGTGCCTGGCCCAAGGACTCTTTCCCTGGCACCAGATCCCCAAGGACCATGCTCTAGCAACCTTTCTATCTTGTCCCCTCAACAAAACTATTATCTCTGTTGACTCCCTGAGTTTTCCCATACATTCCCAGCAGCCCAACACCCAGACTATTTGCATATGCTAACCATTTCCTAATCTCACCCTTCTTCACTGAAGGATGGTTTGACGGTGTCAGACAGGTGGCTGTATGGGCCACCAATATGACGTGGTTTAGGGATGCTGATATGGTTTAGGGGTACTGGGACCCCAAAATGTCAGGGTATAAGGCAGAGTTACCTAGAATGAATTCATACACTCAAACTGTACTTCAGTCAAGTGGAAAAGTTAATTGTGATGCCAAGAGAAGCCAGTGAAGTTGCTTAAGGAACTTGAAACTTAATGGGGGTGATGTTAATGCTCATATGGAAAAAGGACAGTGAAAAGATGCCAAGTATGACAATTAGGTGATTTGGGGGTGAGGGTGGTGGAAGGATTAGAGAATAGTCAACAAATGGAAGTAGTCTGGGTGCTGGGCTGCTGGACCGTTTAGGAAAACTCAGGGAGTCAACAGAGAACTTTGTGGAGGGGACAAGATAGAAGGGTTGCTAGAGCATGGTCCTTGGGTATCTGGTGCCAGGGAAAGAGTCCTTGGGCCAGGCACCACTGTGCCTGCACTGATAGCCTTTTATCAAAGGAATCACAGGGTTAGGTCGGCATGTGTGTCTGTAACAGGGAAAGATTTTCTCACAGGAGGGGGTGGGGCTTGATGGGATTCTGGGTTGCTTCCAGAAGCATGTCTTTGCTTTTTGGGGTCCAGGTCCTACCACTCCATCATTTAGAAACAAAATAAGATGCTTCATTGGATCAAAAATTGTCACTGCCAGCTATTAAACAGTTAAGTCCTAGAGGGAGTTCCAAGATAGAAATGCAGGCTCACGAGCATTTTGTGAAGAAGACTTGCAAGGGCAAAGAAGAGGATCTCCGTCTCTCTCTCACCTCTCCCCATCGGCCATGCTGTCTGTTAGGGACTTGCCCGGAGGGAAACTGCCAGTGTAGCAGTCCACGTGTTAATGAGTTCAAGAGGCACAATGGAGGGAGCAGAGACACACAATACAGACAAATGTAGTTAACGGCAAGAGGTAGCAGTTCTGAGAAACAATATAGAGAAGATAGCTGACAGCAGACAAAAGTGAAACTCTGGAGAGGGCTGCCTCTGACAATTGAGAATCAAGCTATAGAAAGTATAAGAAATGGCAGGAGGAGTTTTGTTTCCACAGAACTGAAGGTGTACTTCCTCGCCTCCCCCACCCCAGTTTTAGCAGAAACCAGGCCTCAGGTTGGTCAGGTGAAAGGTCAGAGGCTTGTACGCATGCTTAAATGAGCCATTTGAGGAGAGCATGACGTAGGCAGTCAGGGGGTTGTATCTGGCCAATAAAGAGCCTCGTGGGAGATTCAAGATGAGGGTCTATTAAAGGCCTGGCATCCATCTGAGTCCTTTGTACTTTCTCCTGTACTCTGTTCAGGGGAGGTACCCATTTATTCAGGGAGCATAAATGTAAATTATAATTAAAACATTCCTGACTTCCCAATGAGTCTTGCTTATTCCTAGACAATGTGAGTATGTTTCTAACAGAAAGGAGCAAGAATCTGGGGACTGACCTGAAAAACAAGGCTAGCAGAGAACTTGCAGAGGAGGAGAGCTTTGAGAGGATTCTACAAAGAGAGACCTTTCAGTCCCTGCAGAAGCTGGAGCTGTGAATTGCCTTTGCAAGACTTACTGTATTTCCCCATGTATAAGACATACCCTTTTCTGAAAAATTTGGGGTCTAAAAACTGGGTGCATCTTATATAGTGTTTGTAGATTTTTTTTACTTGCATTTCCCACTTTTTCACACTTGTTTTTGTGCTCATTGTTGTAGATTTTTTAACTTGCATTTCCTGCTTTTTTGCACTTGTCTTTGCGCTCATTGTTTTGCATTCGTTACTGGTGTTATTAGGTTACATTTTCCCACGTTCTGCCCAGAAATGGCTCAGAAAAGATTTTCGTACAGTGCTGAATTCAAGTTAAAAGTGATCCAGTTTGCAAAAGTGAATGGAAATCGTGCTGCTGAATGTAAGTTTGGTCCTCATCCAGCTGAGAAAACAATCCGAGACTGGCTATGGGAAGAAGAAACCCTATTGAAAACGCCAAGGCAGAAGAAGAAGAGGCGAGTCAGCAAAATGGCCTGATTTAGAGAGGGAATTGAAGATATAGATTGAAGAGCAAAGGGCAGTTGGAATTCCTGTGTCCACAAAGATGGTTCAGCATGAGGCAAGAAGAAGTGCTGATGGAAAAGAAGTTACTGATTTCAAAGGAGGACAAAATTGTTGCTTCGGGTTCATGAAATGAAATGGACTAAGCATGTGTACACGCACCAGACTTGCCCAAAAGATGCCTGAAAGTTACGAGAAGATGAATAAAACCTGAGTTCAATAACTTTATGCAATACATTTTTTTTTAAATTTTGGGCCCCAAAATTAAGGTGCATCTTATACATGGGGAAACACGGTACATCGTATACAGAGGCCTAGACAACATTACGCTTTAAATTAGAGAACACTCTTGGATACTATGCACTGCAGGTGCATATGTATGTAAAATGTTTTAAAGCTATTATTTTTTCCTTAGTAGTATTTTATTTTTTTCCAATTACATGTAAAGATAGTTTTCAACATTCATTTTGTAAAATTTTGAGTTCCAAATTTTTCTCCTTCCTCCCCAAGACAGCAAACAATCTGATATAGGCTATACATATACAATCATGTTAAACATATCTCCACGTTAGTGAGGTTGTGAAAGACAAATCAGAACAAAAAGGAAAAAAAAAAACATGAGCAGATAAGACAAAAAAGAAAAAAAGTTAAAATAGTATGCTTCGATCTGCATTCAGACTCCATAGCCTTTTCTTTCTTTTGGAATTGTCTTGGATCATTGTATTCATGAGAAGAGCTAAGTTTATCATAGTTAAAAATCATACAATGTTGCTGTTGCTGTGTACAATGTTCTCCTGGTTCTGGTCACTTCACTCAGTATCAATTTATCTAAGTCTTTCCAGGTTTTTCTGAAATCTGTTTGCTCATCAATTCTTATAAAACAGTAGTATTCCATTGCATTCATATACCATAACTTGTTCAGCCATTCCCCAATTGATGGGCATCCCCTCAATTTCTAATTCTTGGCCATCACAAAAAGGGCTGCTATAAATATTTTTGTACATGTGGGTCCTTTTCCATTTTTCAATGATCTCTTCGAGATATAGGACTAGTAGTGGAATTGCTGAATCAGAGGATATGCACATTTTCATAGCCCTTTGGGCATAGTTCTAAATTGCTCTCCAGAATGGTTGGATCAGTTCAAAACTCTACCAACAACGCATTAGAGTTTTAATATTCTCACATCTTATCCAACATTTATAATTTTCCTTTTCTGTCACATTAGCCAATCTGATAGGTGTGAGGTGGTACCTCAGAGTTGTTTTATTTTGAATTTCTCTAATCAGTAGTGAGTTAGAACATTTTCCCAAATGACTATAGATAGCTTTAATTTCTTCATCTGAAAACTGCCATTAGTAACCCTTGACCATTTATCAATTGGGGAATGACTTGTATTCTTATAAATTTGACTCAGTTTTCCATATATTTGGGAAATGAGGCCTTTATTGGACACACTGGCAGTAAGAATTATTTCCCACCTTTCTGCTTTCCTTCTAATCTTGGTTGCACTGGTTTTGTTTGTGCAAAAATCTTTTAAATTTAAAGGAATGAAAATTATCATTTTGGATTTCACAATGTTCTCTATCTGTTGTTTGGGCATAAATTTTTCCCTTCCCTATAGAACTGAGAAGTAAACTATTCCTTGCTCTCCTAGTTTGCTTATGGCATCATCTCTTATGTCTAAATCACGTACTTATTTTGACATCATCTTAGTATAGGGATAGCTACTATTTTTAATTATGCCATCTTATAAAATGCAATTGTTAAGAATCAATTATGTCTACTGGCAGACTGATACTGGAAAGTACAAGTAGGGGCTTGTGGTATGAATGCTAGTCCAAGCTAGAGGAGTACTGTATGTATATACGGTATATATATATATATATATATGTATATATATATATATATTTTACAGTATATATATATATTACTATATATATTATGGTATATATATATGTACACACACACGCATGCACACATATAACACACACATAACATTTGTTTTTGATTATTCAAGAGGACTACTTTATTTAGGGTACATGCATACTTCAATAAATGTTTAGACAATGTCTTTATTTTTTAAATTTAGAATTATATTGTAAAAAGGTGGGATAATAGTTGGTTGTGTGTTTCTGTAGGATAGATGTCAGTTACATATGAAACCCAAATAAACAAGAAACGATGGATAAAAATGATAATGACATGAAGGAATCTGCTGCTTTCTGCAACAAGGCATTTATGGCTCAACGCCTGGTTGCCACTGAGCAAACTAATGTATACTTCCAGGGCCAGCGGTAGTTGGGGGCAGAATTTATTTTTATTTCATCTATGTCATAAAATTTGATTTCCTTATATTAAAATGTGACAGGAATATTTCGGTTGAAATAAACATCTCTATTCAGAGCTAGGAGACTGTAGTTAATTTCTAAATACCCCTTAGTGTTTATACATATACTGAGCTAGTCATAGGGGACTCTGCCAAATAGTGACAGGGGCAAAAAAAATCAGTGTTTTCTGATCGCATTTATCAGCAAGACCAGCTTTCAACCAGAAACCTCTCTATCCTGCTTGCACCCAGGCACATCAGACCCTTCCCAGGTTGCAGAGAGCTACACATTGCAGCAACATTCACGCATAACTTCCCCTGGATTCAGAAGGACACTCGATCTTCCCTTAGGGGCATAACGTAACATATGGGTGCTAAAGGGACAGGGGGTAAGAAATTGAAGAGGTGGAACAATGAAAGGCAGAGTCAGAAGAAAAGAGAGGAAGAAGATAGAGAGGAGGAAGAGAAAAAGCAGAGGAGAAGAACAGAGAAGGATGAGAAAGAGGAGGAACAGGAAGAGGATGATAGGAATTGAGAACCATCTATATCTTGGGCCATGGTCCTTATGGCATTGGCCTGACCTAGCTATCAAAAGCGGCAATGCTTCTAAGTTCCTTTGAATACATCAAAGTGCTATGGAAATGTCAGCTATTATTAGTGTTATTATATAACTATATATCATACATAATCGCATACTCTATATGATACATGGATATATATCTGTGTTACACATATCTATATATAACTATATAACTATTATGTAACAATCATTTCTAGGAATAGAAAACTAGACACTTAGAAGAAAATTTTGACTAACTGGGTATTTTCCGCCCCATTTTTTCCTGGCCCAAAGTCTTTCTTCTCCAATACTGAGAATAATTCTCATTCCTTAATACTTAGACCGGCATTATTAAGTTCAGGCAATAAAGCTGACCCAGGCAGAGTTTGTACAAATAAAATAGAGAAGATGTTTTCCACAGTCTAAGTACAACCCACATCTATACGTGAAGGCCTGGATACAGTACCTACTTAATGAATGATGAGATTTTGAGATGTTCCACTTCACTGCCTGCATTCGAAAGTCTCCTAAATTCTCTTTTTTCTCCCTTGGTATTGCCTACTTCAATTACCACCAGCCAGGAGTAGGAGCAGCCTCTGCTTTCCCACTCACTTTTTAATTCAAAGAACATTTATTATCTACTATGTTCAAAGCCCAATGGGAGACGGAAGGTTAAATAAGCTATGAACCCTGAAGGAACTCATGGAATGTGAAACAAAGTCAATAATGAGAATTCAAAGTACTGTATGATGGATCCAACACAAGCTGCAAAGCAAAGTGTTGTATGAGATAGGAGATGGAGATCAAAGGAGGCTTCATGGAGGAAGAAACATTTGACTTGGCCCTTGAAAGCTGAGAAGAAGTTCAAAAAGTGGAGGATAGAAAGGGGAGGAGGGAAAGACACTTGAGGCATAATAAATGCTGTGAACAAAAGCATCAAGGGAGAGAAATGTAGAAACAGAAAAATATAGAACATGCTTCAGGAAAGGTGATCAATACAGTTTGATTGAATGAAGAATGTTCTAGAGAATGATATAAGATGAGACTAGAAATGTAGGTTTTTAAATTTTTTTCCTTTATTTATTTAGTTTAGTTTTCAACATTCGCTTCCACAAGATTTTGAGTTCCAAAGTTTCTTGTCATCTCTCCCATCCCTCCCACTCCAAGATGTGTGCATTCTGGTTATTCCTTCCCTCAATCTGACCTCCCTTCTATTATCCCCTTCCCCTTCTATTTTCCTATAGGGTAAGATAGATTTCTATACGCCATCGCCTGTGTATCTTATTTCCAAGTTGCTTGTAAAAACAGTTTTTAACATTCATTTTTAAAACTTTGAGTTTCAAATTCTCTCCCTTCCTCCTTTCCCACCCACCTTCACTGAAAGGGCAAGCAATTCAATATAGGTTATACATGTATAGTCATGCAAAACACTTCCATAGTAGTCATGTTGTGAAAGACTAACTATATTTCCCTCCATTCATCCTGACCCCCCCCATTCTTTTCTCTCTTTTTTTACCCTGTACCTCCTCAAAAGTATTTGCTTCTGATTAACCCTCCCCCAATCTGCCCTCCCTTCTGTACCTCCCCTCTCTTATCCCCTTCCCCCCACTTTACTGTAGGGTAAGATAGATTTCCATACCCAATTGAGTGTGTATGTTGTTCCTTCTTTAAGCCAATTCTGATGAGAGTAAGGTTCCCTCATTTTCTCTCACCTACCCCTTCTTCCCCTTCACTGTAAAAGTTTTTTCTTGCCTCTTTTATTGGAGATAATTTACTCCACTCTACCTCTTCCTTTCTCTTTCTCCCATTATATTCCTCTCTCACCTCTTAATTTTGTTTTTTAGATGTCATCCCTTTATATTCAATTCACACTGTGCCCTCTCTATACACAGACACAGACAGACAGACAGACACACACACACACACACACACACACACACATATTCCCTGAAACTACCCTGATAATGACAAAGGCCTCATGAGTAACAAATATCATCTTTCCATGTAGGAATGTAAAACAGTTCAACTTTAATAAGTCCCTTATGATTTCTCTTTCCTGTTGACCATTTCATGCTTCTCTTGAGTTTTGTATTTGAAAGTCAATTTTTCTATTTAGTTCTGGCTTCTTAAGAATGCATTAAATTCTTCTACATCATTGAATATCATTTTTTTGCTGGGTAGGTGATTCTTGGTTTTAATTCTAGCTCTTTTGACCTCCGCAATATCATATTCTAATCTCTTAATGTAGAAGCTGCTAAATCTTGTGTTATCATGATTGTATTTCCACAGTATTTGAATTGTTTCTGGTTGCTTGCAATATTTTCCTCCTTGACCTGGGAACTCTGGAATTTGGCTATAATATTCCTGGGAGTTTCCCTCTTGGGATCTCTTTCAGGAGGTGATAGGTGGATTCTTTCCATTTCTATTTTACCCTCTAATTCTAGGATATCAGGGCAGTTTTTCTTGATAATTTCTTGAAAGATAATGTCTAGGCTCTTTTTTTTAAATCGTGGCTTTCAGGTAGTCCAATAATTTTAAAATTATCTCTCCTGTATCTATTTTCCTCTACTTCTCTTGATTTTCAAAATGCTTTTTAAGCTTTTCCATGGCCTGAGACCAATTCATATTTTTTCTTGGAGACTCTGACTTTGTTGTTTTCTTCTGCATGTATGTTTTGATCTTCTTTGTCACCAAAATAAGATTCCATAGTCTGAGTTTATTTCTGCTGTTGGGTCATTTTCCCAGACAATCACTTGACTTTTTAATACTTTGTTAAGGGTAGAGCTCTGCTTCCAGTGTGGAGGATGTACTGTGGTAAGCTTCAGGGGTTCTGTACAATTGTCATCAGAGATACTTCTAGGGACTTGTAAGTTTTCAGTTGTTTTAAGGTTGTGTGATCAAAGGGGAGATGTTTACTCCTCTTCTGGCCTGTGGTCTGGTCTGTGAGTGACCACAAGCACCCTTTTCTGCCCTGGAACTGTGAGGAGGGTACCCTCTCCACTGTTGCCACAAGCTCCCCTATGTCGGTGCTCCTCCTTGCCCAAGAACTGCCATCCAGGGCTGCAGTTCGGATCCAAGTATGGGCAAACCAACAGAATCCTGCCTCAGTGCTAGCAAAGAGATCCCTGTAATCTCCTTCAGATCAGCTGTTTGATCCCCTTATTGTCTGTGAGCTGAGAGCTCTGGAAACAGCCACTGCCACTGTCCTTGCTACTGCTACCACCTTAGAGTTGTGCTGGGACCAGGGCTGGCCGGCGCTCCTCTTTCACCCAGCTCTGACAGACCTCTCTTACAGACCTTCTAAGCTGTCTCTGGGGTTTGTGGGTTGACAAGTCTGGAAACCACCTCAGCTGCCAGTGATTCAGTGCCCTGAGGCCTGCTCCAGGTTTGTTGGGACCTGTTCCATGCCCATGTAGCCCATGCTTTACTGTGTTCCCCTCCCAGCTGAGTGCAATAGACCTTTCTCGTCAACCATCCAGGTTGTCTTGGGCTGGAAATTTATTTCACTGTCTTTTTGTGGGTTCTGCTGCTCTGAGTCATTTTTTTACAGGTATTTGGAGGGATTTGTGGGGAGAGCTCAAATGAGTCATTGCTTTTACTCCATCTTGGCTCTGCCCCTGAAATTCAGGTTTGTGACAGATGACAAAGATTTTTAAATGTTAGGTAAAGGAGTTTGAACTTGGCAAAGATGATCAGTAGCCATTTAAAATTTAAGAAAAGGAGAAGTACATACAAAGTGTTATGAAGTTTAAGGAAAGATCATTACTGAGTGGGGATACCAAGAAGGATTTCTAGGAGGTAGTGGATGAACTGGTCATTGGGAACATTGAAGGTATGAAGAAATGAGATAGTGGATAATCCAGGCCTAGGAAATGGTGTGAGTAAAGACACAGGATAGTGAAGCACAAGGATTGCACAGGGAATTCACAATTTCCATGTAAATGGGATATATAATACTTGGAAAGCAGTTCCATGAGACAAGTCTGTAAAGATAAAGCAGAATCAAATTGTAGAGGGCCTTGAATGACAGACTGAGGGGACTTATATGGTAGGTAAAAGGGAACCTTACATGGTAGGTAAAAGGGAACAATGGAGGTATTGTAGGTAAAGTAGAAAATGTTTCTCTGGAGTCAAAGGGCATGGGTTCAAATCTTGCTCCTGATGTTTACATCCTGTATAATCTTGAGTAAGTCATGGCCTCCCTGGGTCTTCTTAGTTTCATCATCTTTAACATGAGTAAGGTTAGATTAGCTTTTGGCTATCTGTCTGGTGATCCTTCTCTCAGAAAAATGGACCATTTCCCAGAATAACAGCTTTAAGTGTATAAAATAAAATGCATAGAATAATACAGTAAAACAATTATTTTGAAATAAAGTTATCAAAATATTTTTTGAAAATGTTCACAGACCCTAGGTTAAGAACCATGGTACAAGAAGGTCTCTGAGGTCCTTTGCATTTCAAGATATAGGATCCTAGATATTTTGAGCACAAATATGACATGTCCAAAACTGTACAAAGGAAACATTCCTCTGGCATTAATATGAAGGAAAGATTACTGCAGAAAGAGGGTAGAAGTTGGAAGACCACTTAGGTGACCACTTCTCAAGTTTGGCCATGTGGTTGTGAGGGTCCACAATATGGCAGTGGTGAACCTTGGATTCTGGTCTAGTAGACTCGTCCTGTGGCAGCTCTAAGAAAGACAAAGCAGTAGTGTCCTACGAGCAGACAAGACACAGCTAAAAGACTGCCCTCTCTCCCCTCCCTTCCATTCCATCTCCCTACCATCCTCTTCCCTCCCACCAGTCACTTTGCTGAGGGATGTTCTTTCTCTCTGACACCAGGCAGGTTAGAGTCTCTATGCTAGCAATTCATCAATTCAAACTCTTTTCTCTGCCATCTATTGAAAACAGTTCCGAGAGAGGCTGAAAAGAGAATGGATGTTACCAGGGACCAGCTTTTCTTGCTTCTTTTTATCCAAGCTCTTTTACAGCCATTGTATCAGCTTCAGGGCACTGCCCTTGAGCGATGTGGTCATCAATAAGTCATTGAGACAAATGGTACATCTCCACAGGCGCTATTGTGTATGCTTAGGTCATAACTTTTTTTACTATTACTATTAGTCAGCAGGGGATTTATTTATAAGGATCATTCTTCAGGAGAATAACAGGAATGAGGAGGAAGATGTGCCACGAAAGATTAGATTTCAATAGATCCGGCTCATTTCTAGCAGAGGAAGAAGAGCTTAGTTTTGCAGGGACTATAGATATTTGGAGGTTAAAGGAGGAAATACCTTTGAGTGAAATTTCATCAACATAAGCCTTGAGGGTTGTGACCTTGGCAAACAGTGTGACCTTGGATGAATCACTTTCCTTCCCTGAGATTATTTTTTTTCACTTAGAAATAGACTTGCCCTACCACCTACACAAGAGTATGGTGAGAAAAACACTTTGTCAGCCACAAAACACTACTCAAATGGGAACTATTTTCACAGGCTGACAATATAAAACAGCTTCCTCAAAAATATGGACCAGAAAAAAAAACCACAGACCACAGACACATAATAGGTCACTTTGGGAAATCCAGAGTATATGGGGGGTATTCTTAACACCTGAACCTAATGTTGAGGCAATGCCAACCAGAAGGACACCAAGATGCACATTCAAATGCTCTCATCATATATCATGAAGAAAGAATTCTACAATGACTGGACCTCTTAGAGCAATCTGATTGAAGGGTTTATAGGAGGAAACAAACATTTATTGAATAGGTTCTATGTGGCAGACACTGGACTAAATGCTTTACAAATATCATTGCACTGGATCCTCACAATAATCCTGGGAAGTAGTGTGCTATCCTCATTATAGAGTTGAAGAAACTGAGACAGATAGAGATTAAGTGATGTCACATAGGTATTAAGTGTCGGAGGCTAGTTTTGAATGAAATCTTCCTTGTGTTTTCTGCACAGCACCACCTAGAAGTTTCTAAAATGGACTATCTTCATGAATATATTCCTACTTCATATTTGGCACTTAAACGCTTTTGAAGTGTTTTCATATTAATTGTCACATTTGATTCTCGTAAAACTCATGTGGATCAGGATGGGAAAACATGATGATTCCTGATATTCCACTCAAGGAAAATAGGAGGTCAGGAGGGAAATAACTTCCTGGAAGTTATGTGGTTGGTTATGGGGGGAGCTGGGACTCAAACCCAGCAAGGGTGGGGAACCTGCAGCCTCGAGGCCACATGTGGTCCTCTAGGTTCTCAAGTGTGGCCCTTTGACTGAATGCAAACTTCACAGAAGAAATTCCCTTAATAAGAGGATTTGTTCTGTAAAACTTGGACTTGGTCAAAAGGTCGCATGAGAGGACCTAGAAGACCATATGTGGTCCTCTAGGTCCTCAAGCGTGGCCCTTTGCTGGAATCCAAACTTCAGAGAACAAATCCTTTTGGGGCCACATGTGGCCTCAAAGTCACAGGGACCCTATCCTTGAACCAAGTCTCTGTACTTGCACCCACATATTCTTTATTTCACATTACCCTCTGCCTTATGAGTCAAAACTACTTGAAAGGGAAGGTTGTGGGCTTTTAGTGTGATTGATTGGTACCCACTGTAGCGAAATACCTCCTTCTGGCAGCATGTTGACTATTACTGAAATGCCACCATTAGAGTCTATTTTTTGAGGGAGAGGTGAGGAAGGATCACTGGATTAAGCCATTACTGATGTAAATTGAGGCTTAGCACCCTAAAGTCTGGGATTATGCTGGTTTGGTTTAATCAAGAAGGCTTCAATTCAAATGGAAAGTATTTGGCTCCTTATGCCCTCATACATTTTCCTTTAGGAAGCTCATAATATAGTTCATGTCAAGGTCTCTGTAGATCTGAATAAAAGTATCCTCAATTTCTGTCCAAGCCTGTAAGTTAAAAACATTAAGAACCAGTTTTTATTTTATACTCCACACAGAATACTGAAAAGGCAAAAGGCTCACAGTAACACATAAAGTGTTGATATAATTTTCTTCTCTTTCCAGTGAATCAAACTTCCCCTGGGGATGTTGACATGCTTCCAGACATATACATCCTCTCTGTGGTTTAGAGTGACTCTAAACTTGAGACTCTTCTTGGAACAGAGAGGGACTAGAAAGGTGACCCTTTGATACATAAGTGAGCATCATCTGTACCTCTAGGACCCACAAGTATGTAGTCTTGTCTTATGGTCCTGAGGTACTAAGGGCACTAACTAGCCTGAGGGAAGGAAGCATCCAGACCTTGTCAAGAATTACTTCATTACTCCAGGGATGCCTAAGAGCCTCTGGCCTCAGGACCCTTCCTAAAGAACTGTTATAGTATAAATGAAAAAAGGAATGAATCTAGGCTCAGGTGTTACTCTTTGACTTTAGACAGGTTATTTTAAATTATTTGGGCTTCAACATTCTTTTATCTGTAAAATGAATAGTTTGAAAGAGATAATTTTAAAATTTGCTTATATCTCTAAATTGGTGGTCCTGTGGATCCTCCTGGAAGGAAATACACTCGAGGTGGATAGAGTGGCAACACACTTTCCTGTTAGAGCTACCTTATTAAAGTAGTAACTCACTATAGTTGTGCAGCAGAAAATACAGAGGTTTTGCTCTTTCATATATTATGGTTTGGCCTCTTGTAAATCAATCAGACTTATGACTTTCATGTGATCCTCTTCTCCCTAAGAGTCTAGTGCAGCACAGGAAACCTCTGCTTCTTCTACCTCCACAAAGGTCTCTAGACTCTCCAGTTATTCATAGTTGTACAGAAAATTCTCTCTCTCTAGGAAACTGGAACCATTAAATCCTACAGGTGAATAGGAGCTAGCTAGAACAACTCTGGAATCTTCACATACTGCAAATTACAACTTGGTTAATTGTTTTTTTATCTAGATTTAAGAGAGTAATGGAGAACTACTGTGCTCTAAGAAATGATGAGCTCGATGATCTTAGAAAAACATGGGAAGACTTGCATGAAATAATGAAGAGCGAAATAAGCAGAACCAAGAGAATGCTGTATACAGTAATAGCAATATGGTTTTAAGAACAATTTTAACTAATAATTAACAATGCCAATTAAATTCAAAAGTGCCATGTATCCTTTTCATGGTGGGAAAGCTAGTTGTTAAATATTTACCAGCATACCCCTGACCAACACTTGGCTCTTGGTCACACAGTTCACTCTTGGGAACATGTGCTTGAGAACATATAGAATTGCAGTTTGTTTCAGTTGCTACATCTCCATAGCTGTTCAGGAAACTTGACATAGAGAAACTCTTTGTATTTCATCCCTGCCCCTGGTGACTGCTATCTCTGTTGAGTCAACTCAGTCACTATCTCTTGGGCTGGAGAGGAGGGAGAGGGTAGCAGTCCCCAGTGATATGCTACTTTGAGGCATCTCCTAGGGCCTAGGCCTTGCATGTTTCTGGTCTCTGATTTGTACTCCTTTCAATCAAGATATGTCTGTAAAGATCTGCCAAAGGTCTCTGAGCTAACTTTTACAATCCCAGCTTCACTGAAGTTAGGTACCAGACACAATTGTCTGAGATAAACATATTAAAATAAAATAAAACAAAACAAAACAAAATGTTGAGACTCTATCTCTAATTCTTAATGAAGTGGGAATGTTTCCTAGGGGCAGGAAATGTATTACACCCCATTAATAAAATACCAAAAGACATTTCCACATTTGTTAAAGCCAGACATAATGAAACTCCTGACCAAAAAGACTAATTTACCTCTAACCTTATCAAACTGATCAAAAAAAATCCATCAACAACCCCCTACTCATAGGATTACAGATCTAGAGAATATCTGCGTCTAATTTCATTTTACAGAAATAAGGAAACAGAAGACTATAGGGAAATAGAGAAAAATAGGAAAATAGAGGCCCAGAAAGATTGGATGACTTGCACAAGATTACACAGTTAGAAATAATCAGAGATTGGATTCGAATTCAAGGTTTTTGACTCCAAATTCAACGCTTTCTCCAGCAAAGACTGCCAAAAATACTAGCTAGAACATCAGTGAAAACTAGTATACAAACTCCATTCTAACTGTGAGAGTGGCTTTTGCTAAAAATATAGCTGAAAGGAAGGCAGTAGCCTAAGGTACTAAAGAGTAAGTGGTCATAGCGTGGGAGAGGATAAGGAAGGAGAAGGGAGAGACAGGACAAAATGGTTGAGGGTAGAGGAAGAAAATGGAAAAAAAAGGTAGAAGAAAAAAATATAAGCTTAAAGGAGAAAGCAGTACACTAACCCTGATGAATAATAGGGAGTTGAGACATATTTTATTAGGGAGTTTCCACCAGAGGAGCCTACATTTCAGAGATAGTGACTGGGGATTTAAAGAAACTTTTTTACTTGCAATATGGTAGTTCATTACAGGATTTATTTTAATGAAATTGTATTTCAAATATGTGCCTGTAAGGGGGAAATCAGTCCTCATGTACTGAGGGTCTCATGCATACTTAATTATCCTGAACCTTTTGTGTGGAGATCTTCAAGGTAAAAATAATTGCCCCCAAATTTCCTACTTCTATACTGTCATAAAAGAGTTGGTGCCACAAGGGTGATATAAAGATTATGAGCCAATCAAATTTTGGAATCAGGCAGAGCATCTTCGAAGTGTACCTTCACTTTGAGAAAAACATTTTGGTCTGCAAATTGTCAGCAAACCAACTGATTGAAATGCCAGAAAAATTATATAAAATGGTAGAGTAATCCTCAAGGTAACACTTAGAATCTTCAGTTGCATTTGTCTGAGAAATTCTGTGGTTTAATGACCATTTTTAAAGGTCATGTTAGTCTGTACTTTCTAATTCACTGCCCTGCCAATTCTTTCTCACTAGGAGCGAACTTACCCCAAGACGCCACTGTGCAAACTGATGTGGAACGATACTTCCTAAGAAGTCTAAGGAGCTGTGAATTTATGGCCCGTGAAACAAGGGCAACTTTTGGGCAGGCATTCTAATTAACATTCAGTCACCAGTTCAGCTTGAGAGTCCAGCTTACAGGAGGTTCAGATTCCATGCTCTAAATCTTCTAAGACTAAAACACAACAATAGGAAATATACAATTCTCAACAGGATCAAGAGTTTTTAGAGCTGCAAGAGCACACGGAGACCAGGATTTTCTAACCTAAACTATTCTATGGCTCAGTATTCAAATTCTCCTATATATCTGTGATGTCATTTGCATAGGTATAAAATGTCTCCACCCCTTGCAGACTCAGCATAGTGTTCACTGGATGCGCTGATCTTGGGAGTTAGAGATGAGGAGAAAGTTTGGAGGGAGGGGAACAGAATGCAAAGAAGAAGAATGTGTTTTTCTTAAGTGGTAAAAATATCCTAGAATAGCAAAATCTGCTATGGAAGAGTGTCAACTGAGAGAATGGTGACTAGAAAACTTGCTTTTGCTTCCCCCATCTGTTTTTTAATAACAAGAATGCCATATAGGAGGTAGTGGCTTGGACCAGGTCACAAGACCAGCAAGTGACAGAGCTGAAATTCGAACAGAGGTTTTAGAATCAGAGATCTAGAGCTGACATAGACCTTAGAAGTCACCTAGTCCAACACTGTCATTACGGAGATATCCAAACTGAGGCCCAGGGAAGCGAAATTACTCGGCCAAACTCACCAGGGGAGTGAATGGTATGGCCATCATTCAGACTCTGGTCTAGTGATACCATGATCAATGATCCTTGTATCACAACATACTCCTCACACTAAGACCAGAGTTATTTCTAATGCACCATGAAACATCTACGTGAGAACTAAAACTGTCTTTATGATTATCTAAGTGTTATCATGTGGCTGGGATATAGACTGAAATATTAGATGTTAGCTGTAATGATTTTAATTTTCATTCAGGTTTTTAAGCCTCCTATAGGCTTAGCTATAGATTAGTTGTCAGTCTATTGGAAAGAGCTATTTTGCATCACAAAAGCAAAGAAGGAAATGGGAAGCAGCCGAGTTAAATAAAAGTTTTAAAAAGATGATGAAATAGTCCTTGACATTCCCCATTTGTGAAATTTTAGAGCTTAAAAAGGAGTTCCCCTTGGAAAAAAACGCAGAAATTATAGTGACAGAGTTCTGTTCATGATGGGTAATCAATGAAGAGAAACCTTGAAAGACGTGATGTATTTATTGAAGCAGCTCATCACAGCACTATGGAGTGCTCATTCACTAGAATCATTGCTGTTAACCAGAGCTGAAGCATGGAAACATTTTCAACAGCTTTTCCGAAAGCCTAAATCTACATGAAATACAGAGCCCTGACACATCACTATATCCACGGATGTCAATATGAAGTTCAGAGAGATTTGATAAAAAGGCAAAGACAGGTAGTGTTTCTTTGAAACTACCATGGGCACCTATACCATAACATTTTTGTTGTTACTTGTTCAGTTGTTTCAGTCATGTCCAACTCTTCATGGCCACATTTGGCAAGATAACAGGAGTGGTTTGCCATTTCTTTCTCTAGCTCATTTTACAGATGAAGAAACAGAGATAGGATTAAATGACTTACCCAGGGTCACACAACTATTAAGTGATTGAGGCCAGATTTGAACTCAGAAAGATGAATCTTTCTGATTCTAGGCCTGGCACTCTATCCACTGGGCCACCTACATGGGGCTCTAAAATAGGAAGGATGTTGACAGTGCGAGAAGAAACTGAACAACTTACCGTTCTATTCCCACTAGTGGCCAAACAAAGACATTTTATGAGACATTTCCTGTTGTCCTTCTGGCTTAAGCAGCTAAACTGATTTGGAAGAACCTAAACCATTGAATACCTGACAGGAACCAGAGGAATTCAACAAGAGGAACACATGTCCATTGCCCAACTGCTCCAGGCCCATGAAAGGGGACCTCCATTGATGTTCCATTTTACCTTGAGAAGAGAACACATAGGGCCATGATCCCATAAGCTTTGAAGGAATTACTTCTCACTGAGAGCATTGTAATCTAAGAATAAGCTATTGCAGAGCTAAAGCTTACACTTGGGACCTCTGGGCCAGAATTTCATTTTAGTAGGAAACTGTGAGTGAAGAAAATCACTGGACTTGTGCAGATTAGTAGCTGAAATACAAAATAATCTTTTAAAGTTGTGGGGGATGGGTGAGGCACTGAAAAGTACAATTCCTGGGAAGCACTAAAAGACCTTGTATATGTCAGAGGTGGGACTTTTCCTGATTTGGAGGCCCCTTCTCCATCCGCTATTGCATGCTAAGTCTCTTCCTTAGGCACACTAGACACTTAATAAACTTTTTGCTGAATTGAGTTATAATGAGCTGAAGTTTTAATTTGGAACTGGGCTGTTTACTCCAAGAACATTCCTTTTGGATATATTTGACATGAACTCTCTGGTCTTGCTTCATTGAGAATAGTACTACTTGGTACTCAATAAAGGGTAAAGCTCTTCTGAGGCTTTGCTGGGTTAATAACAATGGGACTGGCCAATACTGCTTTGAACTTGAGTCAACCTTGGGAAAATACATGTACCAAAATAACTGGCTTTTAGAGGTATATAAAGAACAAGGCATCATCATCTCTAATATAATTTAGAAACTAGCTACCACACTGCCTGGTTTTGGATTTTTATTGATATTACTTTAGTGAACGGTGCAAATTATAAAATTGATAGAGTGGGGAAGTAACTTGAGTGGATAGTGGATTTGATGGAGTTGGCAGTTCATTGAAAATTTACATAGAGGAATTATCACCAACAGAATCATCCCGTAGCTTTTTCTCTCCTTCATTTTCATGCACATGCACCATGTTTGGAATTAAGGCTCAACTCCGACAGGGCCCACAAAACAGCAGATCATGCCTGTGTGATGGATCAAAAGTTCTACTCCATTATCTTCATAATCTAATGCTGGGGCCCAGAAAGGGGACCATGAATGCGAGAAGCCAACACAATTTCACAGAAGGCTTTAATGATGGGGTGAGAACACACACTGACCTCATGTAATGGGTGCTAAACTGCCACTTTAAAAGTGTGCCATTCATTTTGCTCTGACTGACTTTCCTCCTTCAATCATACGCCGGTGTCATTTTTATGATACAGATCTAGCTATTGAGGCTATACGACTGTGAAATGTCATATTAAAAAAAAGCCAATAAGAAAAAAAATAAAATTAAGTTGCGAGCAGCATGCATTAGGATTTCAAAAATGTTCTACTGTATTCAACTTATTCTATCTCTGTCAAGGGGCGGCCAGGCTCGGCTCTCACTTTCCCAGCCTGCAGAATGAATTAGCTCACCAGCTCAGGAGCACAGGCTGCAGCTGAAGGGCATAGTTACTGCAATGGTAAAATACATTTAGGCCAAAATGTGAGAAGACACAAGAGCCAGTATCCTCCTCCTCGGGGGACAGGGGAATGATTGCCTCGCCTTTAGTGGCGGGGGGGGGGGGGGGGGGGGGGGGGGGGGGGGGGGGGGGGGGGGGGGGGGGGGGGGGGGGGGGGGGGGGAGTAGGGGAGAGATGACAAAAGGTAATGTAGCTCTTGGGCTTTTTGAAAATTAATGTGTTGAGATTCTTTTCCCTTGAGAAATACATTGAGTCAAAGCACCTAATTGTAACCATGCACGCAGTAGGATTTCATGTAGTACATGCCAATAATTTTCTACTACTAGGGAAGTACCTCCAACCATCACCCATAGCTCTCTCATCGAAGAAAGTAGAATGAGGACTAGGCATGATAGTAAATCTCATAAAATCACTAGCAGGAATAAAAATAACCATTTTTTTTATGAGTCCAGGCTTCACAGCAGATATAAGGCTTTGTTCATTCAGGAAATTAAATGGTTAATTATCCATAATTTCCTGGGGGAGAGGTAGGTGAGAGGTCAAAGATGGGTTTCTGGGAGAGTGAATAACTGGAGTATGATTCCTTAAACTTGAAGGCTCTGATCCACTGATATTACATTTTAATTTGGAATCCAGGCAATGACTACTTAGAAAGGCAGCTTACTGGATCAGACTGACTAGAAAACAGTTATAGTAATTGGAAAACCCACTAGAAATATTGGCTTTAAAGTGTCTACTACATTTCCTTGTTAATTATTTGAACAATGATTTGTTTCTATGGGTTGGAATTTGCTAAGTTGTGGTAGAGGAATCTAACATATCCTAATGGATTATTAAACTAAGCTGCTTAAATTTCAGCTATACCTTATTCTGAACTTCAAAGAAAGCTGAAATGTTCATCAGAGGCCTGGGAATGCGGATAGGGACAGAATCTATTTCACTGCTCAAGAGAGAAAACTTCCTCTACACAAGAAGGTTGGCCTCTTTGCAACTAATAAGAGAAGAGAATTTCCTGAAAGCTATTACACTGAGAAATGGGGTGACTGGCCCAGGACCTCTTGGTTCTAAGGAAAGATCTCTTACTCACTATGCCACCTTTTCCCATCTTTATGAGACACCAAATTTAATTTCACTATACTGAATTTCTGGCAGTTAATTGCTAGTTTGGGGAATGAGCTTTCAGTTACAGAAACCCCATTGTCTGGTATCTTCTAGAACTGAATTCATAGTGATTCCTGGTAAAAATACTCTCAAGTCAAGTCAGCAAAAGTGGATTCTCAAAATAAGACTTTAAGTTCCTCATGTTTCATGCAACTGACGGGAAAGCTTTAAACAGAACTTTCCCTGAGTTTCATTCTTTTCATAAGAATGGCTTGAGTCGTAAATCGCAAGCCTGAATTTTTATGCAACTAGTTACTACTCTAACATGGGCATGAACGATTTATGTAGTCCAATGAGAAATTATCTCTGTTATCTACGGGCAGGAGAAGAAGCTGCTAAGACTGCTAATCAATTCTCGAGGTCAAGTCAAAGATGTATAGGAGACTGGCCCAGCAATGCCATCTATTTGTTTCAGGGGAGACTCAGGATTCAGACTGCATTCAGGACTTGCTTCTTCCTTAGTCAGAGTATGCCCCAAGTTCACTATCTGCTGATCTGTTTAGGCGGCTCGTGGCCTCCCTGCCCAAACTGCTCCATATTCATTTTGCTATATACATGTATATATTTACCTTCATTATTAGAATGTAAGCTCTGGGAGGGCACGAATTATTTAATAATTTTCCCTTCATGCATAGATAGCCCCTAATATAGCATCTGGCAAAAAGGTCTTTAATGTATGCTTACTGATTGGATTGAATGCTTCTATTTTTCTGCTTTCATGGTGATAATAATGACAGAAAAAACTAAAAACCATCAAAAACACAGATACACTCTCAGTAGGTATACTCCCATTTGGCTTCGTATTTCTCCTCACTGTGTACTTTCTTTTTTTTTTTAATAAATTTTATTTAATATATTTAGTTTTCAGCATTGATTTTCACAGGATTTTGAATTACAAATTTTCTCCCCATTTCTACTCTCCCCCCAACTCCAAGATGGCGTATA
>CM053625.1:26888873-26908653 GCA_028646595.1 Phalanger gymnotis | reverse complement strand
CTGCTGCCCCCAGGGCAGTGGCCAAACCCCAAACTCACTGTTCCTAGCAGCTTTTCCCACTAACCTACTCTGTTGTCTTTGGTGTTTATGTGTTGAGAAGTCTGGTAACTGCCGCAGCTTGCTGATTCAGGGTGCTAGGGCATGCCCCGCCTGGCTCCTGGTCTCGTTGGTCAGCGCAGCCCATGCTGGGCTCTGCTCCACTCAGCTCCGCTCCCCTCTGCTCCCAGCTCCATGTGGGATAGACCTTACCCAGAGACTATCCAGGCTGTCCTGGGCTAGAGCTCTGCTTCCCGCTGCTACCCTGTGGGTTCTGCAGTTCTAGAATTAGTTCAAAGCCATTTTTTTATAGGTTTTTGGAGAGATTTGGTGGGGAGCTCATGCTAGTCCCTGCTTTCCAGACGCCATCTTGGCTCCACCCCCCTCTCACTGTGTACTTTCAATAACAGCATCCTATACATCCTATCCACTGCTGTTACCAGAAACTGAAAATGGGGGTCGGAGGGTGGGGGGCGAAGAAGAAAACAGAAACTACATAGTCTTAGCTAGAAACCCTTGACAAATAGAATGAATGTTTGCCAAGAAGCAATTGCTTTTGTTGCTGGTACTTAACAAATCATGTGATAAAATGGAGTTCATGCCTCATAATGATAAGGAGATACTGATTGACTGCAGGAACCCAAATGGCGGCAACTCTTGGGTGTTTAGGGTTATCATGGAAATATACATTTAGTTCCAAGGCCATTTGCTAAAAGCCCACAACTGATTAATATACATAGAGCTTGTTCATTTACCCAGTATTATGTTTAATCATTTAATTTTGCAAGAGTCTTCAGATCTTTTAATCATTCTAATATTCTTCTTATTACAACATATTACTGAGCTGTTAGTTCAATTCAATTAAAAAGTGTCATCTGAAAGTAATTTATTCCATGAGCAGTATTAAGCGGATAGTACAGAAAGGTCTGTATTTTAGGATAATAATAACTCTTCCAATTGGACTAGTGAAAGAATGGCCAAAATACCAAAGGAAATAACTTGATGAGCAATGACATCTTCTGGAAAGAAGGAAAACTTAGGATAGCCTACAGTCTCAAAATACCTAACTTAGGATTTTTGTGCAGGACATATTCTTAATATCTCTACATTAAAATCTCTCCACTGGATCTTCACTGGATGTTCTAAGCTTGGTTATTTCTTTTGCTTTCTCTTTTTTTTTTCTTAAAGATTTCCTATCTCATCAAGGGTAGAACTGTGGGGGCCAATCCTATTAAGATCATCATGAAAGCTCTGACCTAGTCCATTTGTGATTGAGGTCAGTTCACCATTCCTTAGGGCACTTGTTTCCTCCCTGTCTCCCTTACTCTGGACTCACCATAATATTAATTCCAAACAGTGTAGACATTTGATTTGCATAACCCACTCATAATTACAGAGCTCAAGAGATTCACCAGGCCCAGTTTCTCCAGTGGCTGGGATAATAGGCTTCTGCCACCACACCCAATTGACTACCCATAGTGCCATAAAAATATTATTACACGAATCATGGCTGTTGTTCAATGTGCTCAAATCCATGGATTCAACCTGACCTAGATTTTGGGAATGGAGATGGTTCCATTTTCATGAGGAAACAGCCCTGAGAATGGAATCAAGACTCTTGCCTTCACAACTTAATATATCTGTGATCTGAAAAAACCCCTTTGACCAATCTGGGCCTAAGTTGCATTCTTTTTAAAATAAGCAAGTTAATATTAGATCGTACATCCAAGTTTGAGATTTTATGAGCTAAAGCATAAACAAGAAATATGATCTAAGGAGCCGCAATAAATAATTAAGAAGATGGAATTGTGGGCAAAATCCTTTTCCTTAACCTTTGGTTTTATTCAAATAATATCAAATAATTATGTAAAAATCTGAACTTCGATTCCTTATTATTTAGAGAGTAGGAACTATCTGAGAAATTAAAGCTCTAAAACTAAAAAGAAACATAAAGGGCATCTCTTCCAAGCTGCTGATTTGGAAGGAACAGGAAAGAGACCCAGAGAGAGACATTCATGAGTGTCAGGGGAAGCCTGGAACTCAGGTCCTTTGATTCTGGCTTTAGCCGCATTCCATTGGAAGTCTTGCTTTCTCCCCACGTTTCTCTCAAAATAAACAGCTTCATTAAATGTTGAGGTTAAAGAAGGCAAAAATTACCCTATGCTTTTTCTATTATGATCTGTACATGAACCTTGAACATGAACATTAAATAGTCCTACAGTAAAAGATTCTTTCTTAAAAACTTCATTATAAAATAAGGAATTCAAAACACATTTCCTGTGCATTAGCAGTAATATGGAAATTGATATAACTTTGCTCTAAATCTTATTTCCTAGCCAAAAAAGTACAAATAAAAACAACTACATTTACTTTTAAAATGAATTTTTATATTTATTCTGAATGTAACCAGCAAGTAGAATGGGCAATTCCTTATAAATGTAAGAGAAAAAAGGTTTTATATGAAAAGGTAGGGTTCTGTTTTCTAAAGTTCACTTTTTAGTATCTATCTATATATATCCATATTATACATATACATATACTATATATATATATATATACATGCATATATATATATACATACATAAATCAACTTGTACCTTTATCAGGTCTTTTTTGGGGAGCTACTACACTGAATGGGAGCTACATAGGTAAAGAGAGGCAGCATAGCAAGGAGGATAGAATGCAGACTTCAGGAAAACCTGGGTCCAAGTCCAACCTTAGCTCATATTGGTTCAATAGCAGCTAAATTAATTACTTTCTCAGCGTCCCCAGGCAACTCTCTAAGACCAGAAACAATGATGGGGATCTATCTACATTGGTGATCTACATAGGAGGAGTTTCCTTACTGTGCTTTCCCAATACCAGTGAAATCACAAGTCTGGTCTTACAAAAAAACAAAACCCAACAAAAATAAGTTTAGGTAACACAACAAAAACTGAGGGGAAAAAAAAAACGCATCGCTTTGCCCACAAGCAATAAGATTTCAACACATTTGTTTAACATTATGACTTTTCTAGGAAAAATACTTAAGGATTTATGAAGGCCAATCAGTTACCAGGGCATAGCAAAGAATGGAGAAAAAGAAGAGGTCCACCTTAACTTATGGCTCAGGCAGTTGTTCGCTGTTAGTTTTTTTTCTTTAAACAACTATATATGAAAATAAATTCTAAGCACAGAGAGTAGCGGGGGTAAATTGACATATTAAACTTAGAAATAAACACAAACACATATTTATCTATCTAAATTTGTATCTGTATCACTCTATCCATATATAATGTCTCATCTTTTACTCATTAAGTTGAACCCAAGTATAGAACTTTATACTTATCCTTATAAATTTAATATACAATTAGAAATAGCCCCATGTTCCATCTGGGTGAAACCTGACTGCCAACCATTTTGCAAGCTATCCCTCCCAGATTTGCTCTATTAATAATCATGTATTCTATGCCTTCAGCATTGATGATAAATGTATTAAGGATTGATACAAAGGCATAGGCAACTAGAATCCTGTATTGGGAATCAAGATGGGCTCTTAGCACTTATTCAACCAAGTGCCCTTGAAGAGTTTGGCCTTCGTTTCCTTGATTAAATGAGGAGTCTTTGATGACCTCCTTGCCTCAAGGGAAAGCCTAGTTTACATGGGTTTGAGTGACATGCTTGTGACATCAGAGGCTTTTAGACCACGTGGATTTAAGTCTCATTTTTGTGATGATTTTAGGTCATGTGGGTGAGTCGCATGTGTGACTCCCTTTGATCCCGAACAAGATATGTAAAACCAGGGGTTGGCTTTCTTTTTTCGGAGCTGTCAGCCACAGCAGGAGTGGCGCATGACTCTGAGCCAGCCTTGTCGAGTTCCTGGCTGTACTCAGATGTTGATGGTTCCTTGGTAACTATGAATTGTATTTAGTCTGTTCATAAAATGTATGTTTGTAAATTGTTTGTATTCACTCTGAAGTTCAGGATGCTGGTTTTTCCCCCTGAGCTAACTGAATGATATTTGTATTTTGGATTAAAGTAAGATTTTAACCCCTTCATGTTGTTTTCCTTAGTAAAGCAGATCAAAAGAACCTGGGCTTGCAGCATTCTGTGTGCTGGTTGTTGTTGGTTTTACACAACTGCAGTAGCTGCTAGCTGAACTGTTGAAACAAATTCCTATGTAAAGTTGACATAGATGCATATTTAAGTATTAACTGGACTCTAAATTTGCCTAACTACACAGTGATGTAGTCCACATCTCTCCATAATGTTTTACATTATACATAGCACACTATAATATTAAAAAAAAACTTTCAGGAAAATTAATTATAGTAGATCTATGAACTTCCCTTGACCTAGTTACTCTGTCAAAAAGGGAAATGAAGTCTGTCTGCCATGATCTATTTTTGATGAGCTCATATTATCTGTAATTAAGAACTCCTTCAATTTCTAAATGCTTACAAATCATCCCTTCAATAACGTCTTTTACAAGTTTGTCAGGAACACAAATCAAATTCATGGGCCTATAGTTTGCAGACTGCATTCGCTTCTGATTTAAAAAATAATATCAGGATAATAATTGAACTTTTCTTGTCTTAGGATGATACTTCTCTTGTTGTCCAAGATCTTTCAAAGCTAACTAACAGAAGAAGAAAGAAGGAAGGAAATACTCGCATTTAGGATTAAGTAGTTATTATGCATCAAGCAATATGCTAAGAACTTAAAAAAATTAGCCCACCTGATCTTCATAACCACCCTGGCAGTTAGATGCTCTTAATATCATCCTCATTTTACACTAAGTAAACTGAGGTAGATAGAGATAGTTAGATTTCAACTCAAGTCTTTCCAACTCCAAGTGCGTTACTTTATCGAGTGCATCGCTGAGCTGTCTCTAGTGGCACAATAATGACTTCATTCAGTAGGTACCATGTTATGGTGAAAAGAGGCTAAGATTGCAAATGGAGTCTGAAAAACCCGATTTCACATTCTGCCTCGGAAAATCAGTAGCAATGGATGCTCGGCAAATCATTTAAACTTTATAAGCTTCCATTTTCCAGTCAGAAGAAAAAGGGGGATAATAATACCACCTTAATGTCAGGGTTATGGTAAGGATCAAGTGAGATAATGAACACATAGTGATTTGAAAAACATAAAATTATATGTTAGCTATGAAAATGATGATGATAAAGGCAAAAATCAAAATTAACAAATTTGTACATGTCCAGAAAAGGGTAAACAACTGGTCAACCAGTGTACTAGGGCGAACATGAAATGATGATGTATATAGATGAGTAGAAAGACCTGGGAATGTTTAACCTGGAGAAATGATTTTAGTGGGATATGATAATTGTCTTCACAAAGACAGTGTGGAGTAGTAAGAATTCTAGATTTGAAATAAAAGAATCTGGGTTCAAGACCTCATTCTGGTACTTATGACCTATACAACCTCCAGCGAGTCACATCAACTACCTGTGCCTTATTTGCCTTAACTGTACAATGAGAAGATGGGAATAAATTCTCTCAAAGCTCCTTTTAGCTCTTTGATTATGTCATTATGATCCCATATATAAAAGGCTGCCATGTGGAAAGTTTCTTCTGGTTTGTCAGGGAAAACAGAAACAGAATGAATGGGTGGTAGTTACAGGGGGACATATTTGGGGATTAACATAAGATTGAAAATCCTAAACAATTAAAAATAATCCTAATTACATTTTATAAACTGTGAAACTTTTGATAGTGTTTTAATGTTTGAAAACTGCTTCCTGTTAAACGACCTCGTGAAATAATTAGTTCTGCCACCATTTTGATTCTATGAAGGAGGAAATCCAGGTTCATAGGGGAAGTCAGTAAAGGTCAAGTCCAGGTCTTCTGATGAAGTCTGGGACCCTTTTCCATAGACCATGCTCATAAGTGGTGATGGATGACAATCTCAAAAATGGCATAGAGGAAAGCTGGGAGATAGGGGAGGAGGCACCCACTGAAAGAAAGTTTGACCTGATAAACTTTGAAGTCACTTCTAATCTTAAGATTCGATAAACCTATCATGATCATTGGGCATCATCTGAGATGCAAAAAATGTTAAAACCATAGGCTCATGTCCCTTTGTAAATTCTCAAAACAAATATTATTTGCAAAAAGACTAGATGATTAAGAGTACCCCACCCCACTCTGATCTTCTTTGATTTGCATCATTGACTAATAATAATAACAGAATAATAATGTCTCCTGGCATAAAGCCAGAGAGAGCACAAAGCAGATATGCCCAAGATTGACCTTGTCCCTTTTACCTGCAAATCTCTTTTTATATACTAGTTCTCATCTGATACCTACAAATATGCTTGGATCTACTAAATCCTTTTAAAAGAACAAAGCTCATCCTTTCCATCTCTGTAGTAATCTCCTTTCTTATATCTCTTGTCCCTTTTGTGGATAAATTCCTAGATAAATCTAAATCTGACTAAGACATAGTTCATATCATATCACTCTCCTGTCCAAACAAAACACCTTCCATTGCTGCTCAAGGTCTAAGTTTCCAAACTTTTAAATATTTTGTTATTCCGAACTTCACAAACATGATCAAAAGTTCCTATTTTCACCAAGAAGAACAGAAAAAGGACTGTAGATAAAAACAGAAATCTCCAATAGGAAAAGTTTGCTTTATAATGAATACCAAATATAGCATATATACATATATATGAATATATACATAAAACACACAAACATATGCTATACCCTAAATTGAATACATTATTTCCAAAGCTGATTTGATTGTCTATATTCCCCTCTAAACCTCTTGTTCTCTGCGTCCTTTTCATAACATTGCTAGAGTGTTGTGTCAGGGAACTAGGCTTGGATGGCATCTTATGAACCACTCATTTCTTTGGGATAAAATATAAACTCCTTAGCCTGTGTGGAAGTCTGAATAAATTGGTAGATTTGAGTTCTTAGCTATTTCTGCAACAGGCTGCACTGACTCTATATAAAATGTTGAGCTCATTTCTGCACTTTCCATTTATGTCATCTTTCATATTCCTTTTCCTCATGGGAAATTTCAAATATCCTTGCTAATTGGCCCAGAATAATTTGAGGAGTGAAAACCAATCAAACATGCCTGAATGAGACTCTAACACTCCCCATATAATATCTGGCTCTCCTTTGCATCCCAGAGCAGCTTTTTGTGTAGGAAAATACAAGTATGTGTGCAGTAAACTGAGAAGAAGTAAGATAACCCTCATAGCATGAGTGCTGAGTTTGGAGGGAGATTCTGACTGGCTCACTCGTCCTTCTCCTTCTCCTGTTGGTGGGTCAAGATGAACTCTTTCAAGATTTCTGGGTAAGATGAAGCTAAGATGGCCTTAGACAACTAGTAGCTGTGTACCTCTGCCTAGGAGGCAGCTAGATAGCTCAGTGGATAGAGCATGATTCCTGCAATCTAGAAGCCCCAAGTTCAAATCCTACCTCAGATGAACTGTACTAGATATGGGACCCTGGGCAAGTAACTTAAAAAAAACCACAGATTATAAACATTATCAGCTACTTAGAGGTAGACAAAGACTTCCAATTGTACTGCTATGTAGCAGTCTGACCTCTGGGCACACAATGGGCTCTGGGTAAGCATCATTATGCTGACTTAACATCCTATTTTGTCTCCCATAATATTAGGTGAATTGGGCTTAGAAGACTAAGGAAGTTTCATTATCCTCCTGCTCTTTCCCAACACATTCAGTCTTCATCAGATGAGATCTAGACCCATTGCCATATTGTACAAATGCTGAGACTCAGTTTCAACTTGTATAAAACTAAGAGGTTGGGTTAGATGGCCTCCGTAGTCTCTTTTAATTTAAAATCTGTGATCCTATGAGCCAATGAAATTATAAGAACTTGAAGGTACAGGTGTTCATTTTTCACTGGCAATTATCCAAATCAACTACAGGATGATAGATTCCTTTATGCTGGAAGTGTGTGAGCTCTGGGAAGATGGGAAGATGTCAGCTATGGTTTTACAACATGCGAAGTGCAATTCTGGTTTCATAGAACTTTAAGCAGTCAATTTCCTGTGTCCATGCCATCCATTTGGGGCAGCTGTGGATCTTTGAAAGTGCCTAGCCAGGGAGTTATAGGGAGACCACATAAAATCTTAATGTTAACTTCCTTGCTCACTGTAGTTTTATTATTATTAATGTCACCCTTTGTGGAAAAGGCTATGCGTGCTGTTTTAAGAGAGTTGTAATTAAAAAAAAAGGAATTAAATTAGCAAATTTCTATGAGCAAGTGATACACAAAAGTGTCTTTGGATACGAAACTGAACATTTTTTTCACCATAGTAGTTTCAAGACAATAAAAAAAAAATCACACCTGGCTCCATTTTATAAAAGCTATAATAAATAACATTAGAAGTCAGCAACAAGGGCTGGCATTCATAAGGAACTAATGTGAGAGGTCTTGAAACACTGTGTACATAGCCTGCCATAGATGACTGGAGACGCTGTCTTCTTCTGTAAATACTCAGTGAAACTTTACGTCTTCAACTCCTAGTATTATTCAAATATATTTACTCACTGAAATTAGGTTACTAAGCTTCCAATTAAATAATGGAAAGACAAACCCACATCTATTTAAAAATGTCAATACGAAATTGTCTCTCAGAGCAATCTGGAAGACCTTGATACTGCCTTTCATGGTGAGTTCCCTGAGAAAAGTGATTCTCTTCAGTACAGACACTGGTCCAGGTGATGGAGAACATGTTCCAACTTCCCATTCAAAGACTTCACAAAACTGGATTCAAGCTCTAAATGTGACCATTTTCAATTTTAAAAACACATCTACCTTTTGAAATTGAATTTTCCAGAAAGTACATGGAATCCAGAAGTTTTGCACACCTTGAAAGTTCTCAGGGCCCTAATAAAGAAACTTGTAAAGAACCATGAAAACCTACCCAATTAATATATCAGGGTGTGTTGTATGTTATGGAAATTGTAATAGACTGGGACTATAGAGACATAGATTTCATTCTGAATGCTTTCCAGTGTTTTCTGTATGATGTAGATAAAGATAGTCTACCTCTTTGGGAATGTATTCACATCTTTAAAATGGAGATAATACCACCCACTCTGTTGATAAGGCAGGTTTGTTGAGAAGGAAATATAAGAAAATGTGGATAAATTCAATTCAATTCAATAAGTACTTCTTCGATATCTGTTATGTGTTGGAGCATGTACTTTTATCCTAAGTGGGACATAGAAAATAGTAAGGAATGGCTCCTGCCGCAGATATGAAAAGAGTATAAGATAAATACATAGATAATTACAATATAAGCAGGATCTGATGAGAGAGAGGGAGAGAGGGAGGGAGAGAGAAAGAGAGAGAGAGAGAGAGAGAGAGAGAGAGAGAGAGAGAGAGAGAGAGAGAGAGAGAAGGAGAAGGAGGGAGGGAGGGAGAAGAGGGAGAAATCACTAAATCATTGGGGGTACTGGGAAGAGAAGGGTATGAAAGCAATTTTTAAACTGTTAAGGGCTCTTAGCATTCAACATTTATCATCATTATCATAGTAATCTTTAGGGCAAAGAGGGATATGCCACTCTATCATGCTAGACACTGCTATCTAATGACCCAAAGTCTCTACCATGAGGCAAGAATCCTACCTGAACTCATTTCTTGATGATTAACAAACACTGACCCCATCAAACATTCTTCATCTCATTAATTCTTTTAAAATTTTTTTTATAAATTTATTTGTTTGATTTTAGTTTTCAATATTAATTTCTATAAGATTTTGAGTTCTAAATTTTCTCCTTCTCCCTCTGCTCCCCCTTCCCCAAGTTGGCATGCAATCTGATATAGGCTATACATGTGTAATCATATTAAACATATTTCCACATTAGCTATGTTGTAAAGAAGAATTAGAACCAAAGAGACAAACCATGAGGGAAAAGGAACTAAAAGAAAAAGAGAGAGAGAGAGAGAGAGAGAGAGAGAGAGAGAGAGAGAGAGAGAATAGTATGCTTTGATCTGCATTCAGACTCCATAGTTCTTTCTCTGGATATGGATAGCATTTTCCATCATGAGTTTTTATCCAAGTAATTCTGAACCACTAGCCATTATGTTTAAAATTTCATTCCTCCCTTCCCTACTGCCTGATATCTGTTGTTGTCTTTCATTCTTGAAGAGGACCATGATACCAGGACACCAGGTGATGCCATGACTTGCAAGTAAATTGAATTTAAGTGAGGGAGGGCTGTATAAAGTCACCAGCCTCACTTTCTCCTCTACAGCCATCCAAATCCAGTGACAAGATATAGATCAGGACAACTGGAGATAGCTCCAGATGCAGTGGGAGACTTCGGCCTTTCTATGTTAAGGTCTATCCCAAGTCTCAGTTTGACTGAGGCAAACACCCATTCAGTGATTAAGGTTAGGTAAGAAATGAGGCAAAGAATGGCCTCTTCCTAGTTTTAAAAAAAAATGTTTGAGAGAAGACCCTCAGGGTTTCTGGTCAAAACAGAAACAATTGCTAGTTATATTTACTATGAGTGGTGAGGAGAGGGGAGGTGAGGAGAGGGGAGGTGAGAAGAAGAGAGGAGAGGACAGGAGAGGAGAGGACAGGAGAGGAGAGGACAGGAGAGGAGAGGATAGGGTCAACCTGGGCCATCCCTTGACTTACTTCTTAAAGAGGCCTATTCACTGAATGGGCATTACCTCACTCAAAGTGAGAACCTGAAAAGACCTTAGCCTAAAAGGACCAGGGTCTCCCATTGCATTTCCAGTCGTGATGAATATCAAGCCACTGGATCCAGATGGCTCTGGAGGAGAAAGTGAGGCTGGTGACCTTGCACAGCCCTCCCTTACTCAAATCAAAGTCAACTGAAAGTCATATCATCTTTTCTCTGATGTCATGGTCCTCTTTGAGAATGAAGGACAAAACCAGAATCAAATGTGAAATGTTCTGTTTGGAGTTCAAAGCCCTTCTTATTTTTGATCCCTCCCACTTTTCCATTTTACCCTCCCTCCCCTCTCTACATTTTTCCCCCTTATATCTTAAGCCAGTGATATTATCTTCCTTACTCTTCCTTAGCAAGAAACTGGATATCTGTACTTAACGCAATTTCACTGTATGACCCCCATGCCTGGAAGTTTTCCCTTCTTATCTCTATTTCTCTTGTCTCTATCTGTATTGGCCTGCCTGATTTCTTTCAAGTCCCAGGTAAAAAAAAAACTCACCTATAGGAATCCTGTCTTCATCTACTTTCATAGTAATAACCTCCCCGGGTTGGTCATCTCCAAATGTACTGTCTACATCTTGCTTGCACATAGTTATTTGTATATTTTTCCTCATTAGATTGCAAGCTCTTTGAAAGGAGGAGTTGCTTTTTGCCTTTCTTTATGTACCCTCAGCTTAAGACAATGCTTGACGTATAGAATTCATTGAATATATTCTTACTGATGGACTTCTTGACTAGATTGCAACCTCCTTGAGATCAATGATAAAATTTCATCCTCCTGTCCTCCTCCAAGCCACAAACACAGTTATGGGCCCTTAATACAAATACTATTGCAACAAATATTTGTTGAGTCATTTTTTTGTACAGATAAGGCCATGCACTAGAGGAGATGCAAAATTTAGGTAAGACATGGCCCCTGCCCTCAGGGAATTCACACCTTAAGGCAGATGAGATACAAATCTAGCTATTGATAATCATTTAAGATCATTTGAACTCCCAAATGGCCAAAGCTTGAACTAATCAACCAGAAGAAAAACCTCAACCTAAGAGACATGCCCTTTTTTGTTCTCTCAGTAAACCCAGAGGATGCCTCTTCTTCTGTCAACAACTACAAGGCCAGATGAAGCTAAGAGCATTCCTATGTTTATGGCCATTAAGGATGTAGCGCCTGTTTCAACAATCTAGCTAGCAGCTGCTGTGGGGGGTGTAAAATCAACAACAACCAGCTCACGGAATGCTGCAAAAGCCCAGGTTCTTTTGATCTGCTTTACTAAGGAAAGCAACATTAAGGGGTTAACAAGCTTACTTTAATTCAGCATACAAATACCATTTACTTAGCTCAGGAGAAAAATCTAGCACCTTGAACTTCAGAGCAAATACAAACAAATTACAAACATCGACATACAGGCCAAATACAATTCATAGTTACCAACATTTAAGTTCATCCCGGGAGCTCATAACAAGGGCTGGCCCAGAGTCATTCACGCCACCACAGCTGTGGGTCGGAGCTCCGAAAAAGAGAAAGCCAACCTCTGGTTTTATATCTTTTTCAGGGTCAAGGGTGAGTCACACACGCAACTCATCCACGTGACTTAAAATTGTCACAAAGTTGTGACTTAAACCCACATGGTCTAAAAGTTTCTGAGGTCACAAACATGTCACTCAAACCCATGTAAACTAGGCTTTCCCTTGAGACAAGGAGTTCAACAAGGACTCCTAATTTAATCAAGGAAATAAAGGCCAAACTCTTCAAGGGCACTTGGTTGAACTAAGTGCTAAGAGACCATTTTGATTGCCAACACAGCTCCTTAACCCAATACACTATCCTGAATAGTCAGACTTTTCTTATCTTAATATTTTACAAATACATATACTATGCTATGTCATGTTAATGGTAAAGGAAACACAGATATCCTGGGTTGTAATTTTAATTGACACTTTGTCAACTCTCTTATCTTATTGTATTTACAACCTATTCAATTAAGAAAATTCTTTTCTCATATTATGGTTAATGTATATGGAGATCATAAATTTGAGTGACACGGACATCCTGAGTTGAGATCGCTCTAAAATGTATTTAAGGCTTCTCATTCTTTTTATCAGACAGTGAAAATTTAAGCTTTAACTTCATTTACAAGTATCTGCTAGCTTTAAGGGAGTAAACAATATAAATTTATATATCACTTAGCCTGTTTGCCTCTTTTAACCAAACTTCCAGGTTGACACTATGATACATGTAACTGGTCCTCTGAGGACCAGTCCTTGAAATATATGTAAATATTTCCTACTCATGGACAAGAAAGGTAAGGCAATGCCAAAAAACATTTGTTAACCAATTACAATGAGTCAGACACTGCTAAGTGGTAGAGGTACAAATACAAGTAAAAAGATAGTCTTTGACATCAAGGGACTGTCGGTATTGGTAAGAGAGAATATAACACTCAAAAGGGAACTGAAAAATACTCCAGAATGTAAAAGGTACTTACTCTGGAATGTGAGTTTGATGTCCTGAGAGTCACATGCAGAGACTGTGGGGGAAAAGAAGCTTGGCCAGTCTAGGCCCTTTCCAAAAATGGATGCCCTAATAGGAAAATATGAATGGAAAAATGGGTCTGCTATGGCAGAGGAATATTTCAGGGATAGGCCCCAAGAAAATGAGGGAATTTTCATAAGAAGGAATCAGTGGAGACATGGTATTGAAGTCCAGAAAACCAAAAATAGAGCCAGAAAGGAAATACGTGGTGGGAGGCTATACCTACCCCAAAAGGAGGCCCAGGGAAGAATGCCTCACTGGGAGAAGAGGATGGAATGAAAGAGGGATGTATCAGGGTTAGAAGGCTGCAGGAGTTGATGGATGTTACAAGGTGAGGATGCCCCAGGTAGTAAGGGAAGAAAATCTGGCGAGGGTATAGTGTTTATTACCAGAAAGTCAGAAGCAGAGCTAGTATTTCAATCCAAATGGAGGTCCAACAATAAGAAAAGCATGCTTACCCCAAAATTCCATGCTATTCTTGGGACTGAAAGGAGGCAGGGAGCATCTAACCATTCTTCAAGAACTACCCCCCAAAGGCAGGCTCCCTTCCCACACTTATATACTTATATTACATGATAAGTCCATATGAAAGATAGGTGTTCTTCTTTCTCTCCTTTCTCTTTCTTCATAACCCTTTACAATCTGGAATTCATTATTTCACAGAAATTTCTCCAAAATTAAGAATACTATTAATTGCCAAATCCACATTCTTCTTGGTCTTGCTGCACCCTTTAACATTGTTGCTTACCCTCTTTCTCCTTGAGAACCTCTTCTCTCTAGGTTTTCAGGATACCACTCTCTTCCTACTTATAAGACAGCTCTGTCTCATTCTCCTTTGAAAGTCTCACTGTCTGACCACAGGCGTCCCTCAGGCACTCTGTTGGGCCCCCTTCTTGACTCTCTATACTACATCACTTGGTGATCCCATTAGCTCCCATTAATTCAATTATCATGCATATACTGATGATTTTCATATCTACATATACTACCCTTAACTCCCAGGAGAGTCTGAGGTTCCCATTTCTCACTGCATTTTTGTCATCTTGAACTGGATTGCCAGGAGATAATCTTAAAGTCATCAGGTCCAAATCAGAACACATTGTCCTTATCCCCCCCTCCACCCCTCAACCCAACCCTCTCCCAAGATCCCTTATCATCTAGGGCGCAGACATTGTACCAATAAGTCAGGTTTGAAATTAAGATTAATATAATCTGAAAGATACAAATTCCTGTGTGAGAGAAGTCAGCTCAATAGATGGATTACACACCCATCAAGGTAACAAATATTAATAAAAAAAAAAAAGAGCCGTGCTGACCTCCAGACTCTCTACTGCTCTCCAATCTTAAGTCTCCAACTGCTTTTCAAATGATGTCTTTACTGGGATATCCAGTAGACATCTTAAATTCAGCATATCCCAAACTGAAACCATTATATTTCTGTCCAATCCCCATCTCTCTACCTTCCAAATTACTATAAAGGGGAACAGCATCCTCTCAGGATGTGATTTAGTCCCTTAGGATTGCAACCTACGAGTCATCCTGGATTATTCACCAGCTCTTATCCCACCAACACTCCTCCCCAACATGGAAGCTGTTGCCAAGGCCTGTCAATTTCAAATTTGCCATATTTCTCTAATATGCCCTGTTTTTACCTCTGCAAGCTCTCTTCAAGTCATGTCTGGATTATTGGATTATCTACTTGTGGCTCTGCTTGCTTCAAGCCCCGCCCCCCCCAATTCATCTTCCATTCAGCCACCAAAGAGATTTTCCTCACGCAAAGATCAGATCATATCATGCCCATACTCAACCAACTCAAAGGATCAAATACAAAATGCTCTGTTTGGCATTCAAAAACCTTTATAACCTAGCCTCCTATTACCTTTTGTCTACTTATACTTTGCTACCTGTAACTTGCTGTTTGATTCAGTAACACCAGTCTGCTAGCTGTTCCATGAAGTAAAGTATCGCATCTTTTGGCATTGAGCATTTTTTTCTGGCTATCCCCTATTGTCTGAAATGCACTATTTCCTCGCATTTGAATACTGATCTTCCAGGCTTCCTTTCAATCTTAACAAAACCCCCACCATTTATAGGAAGTTCTATCCAGCTCTTCTTAAATCTAGTGTCTTTCTTCTGTTAATTATTTCTTATTTATCCACTATATAGCCTGCTTTGTATTTATTTGTTTGAATATTGTCTCTATGATTAGAATGTAAGCTCCTTGAGGCCAAAGACTATCATTTGCCTCCTTTTATATTTGTAGTACTTAGCAAAGTATCTGGCACATATTAAGCAATTAATAAATAGTGATTAATGATTGACTGTTTACTTTTGCCACACCTTCATGAAAATGTGAGCTCCTTGAAGTAAGGAATTATTTCATTTTTTATCTCTTTAACTATTGCTTTGTACAATGTTTAGCGCTTAGTAGCTACTTAGTAAAATATTTCTTGAATTGCTTTGAATGGGTATTATTAGTTATAGCTAGGAATCCCTTGCAAGGCCAGCCTTGGAGGTATCAGGACACAGATGGATAGCTGCACTAGAAGACAACCTCTTTGCCTGGAAAATATTCAGAAGAGGGGACACAGAATCCAGAAAATCAACAAAACATGCTATATGAGGACCAATTTACAGAACTAGAAGAAAATGAGACATTCAGAAGGAGAACCTGATGACTTGGAATTCCTAACTATTGTTACAACTTTATGTCTCCAAGAAGACTACTGAAAACTACTTCCAGAAATAGAAATATAACATAATTTTACTTTGACAGTGTTGAAATTTTTTTTTTGGAATGTAAATACCCATCGTACCAACGAGTTAACTTAGAAGTTATTTACACCTTTACCATGAGATTTGTGTGAATGAATCAAGAACTGGCTTTGGTTGGCTGCTATAGTGGACACAGTAGCAGTAGCATGGCAGGAACATGGGAAGGACTCTTTAAGGAAGCACATTTATTAATGAGTGTTTCTGACTTTGATCAGAACATCGTTGGCAGGGAAAAGGGCTTTTGTTCTCTTTACACAGCAGGTGTCTCCCTTTCTTTCCCTTCAACAGAGCAACCATTCTGCCATTAATGGGGGTGACCTTTCTAGTCCAGTCTTTTGCAAGGCTTATTTGCTTATTCTCTCAAGGATAATAAAAACACCATTTCATGGTTAGTTGTATGGAATCCCGTGTGAAATCGGTAGCACTTGGACCTGCACTAAGTAATGCCATCTGTACTAAGGAGTGCACAAAATCATTACTATCATAAGGGTAATTTAAAGACATAGAAAATTTGTGAGGAGATTCTGTCCCTGACAGGACAGTCCAACCTGGTCTAACGCTCTCTCCCTATCTTTGGGGTAAGAAGACATGAGTAGCACAAAAATCAAATGGCTTCTATTTCATACAAATCTTGGCAAATGTTTTCTTAAAATAACAATAATATTTCCAATTCATGTAATCCTGAAAGGTTTACAAAGCCACCTCTTTAAAAGAAGTCTGTGAAGTAATGGAAGTAAAAGCACACCGAATTTATGCCGCTTTCTCTCACATTGGCATATCTGATAAATGTCGGAGGTGGGATGTAACAAGAAAGTCCAGTGCTCCTTCCTCTTCACACATTTCCCTCCCTTTACAACAGCTTGTCTCTATTTCAAAATCTCATTTTAGCATCTCAGAGACAATTGAAAGCAAGTAGAGATATTCCCCTTGGGATGGGAATTCCAGAAGGAAATGATGTGTTTCTGAGTATGTGTAGAACACTCACTCAGGTCTTGTTGCTCTTTATCAGGGTCTCATTGTGAAATTTCAGAACCCACAGGAAGTTTCCTTATGCTTTTTACTCACTGATGGCTGAAATCTCTTTCTAAGGAAGACCAGAGACTTTGCTCCTAGAGGAAAAGAATATGAACCTCTTTCTCCTGAAGCCTCCTTTAATGAATCTCACTTCACAGTGAGATACTACAGTTTGACATTTATCAAACTTTTCATTTGTGTTTCTTTTATGATAGCGGAATGATTTCCCAGCATCTTCTGATCATCAGAATACAAACAAATTTTTAAAACTCTCATCAACAAAGGCATAAAAGCAAGGGAAATCTGTGAAACAAGGTCAAAAGAACCCTCTCCTCTTTTCCCAAGATCTGGTAGCCTATACAATTTTATGCTGAAACAAACTGTATCTCTTTGTCTCCTGTCCCAGAAAAGGCTCTCTGGATTTGTTGACTTTGATATTGCAAACTTGCTTGCTGCTACTCTTTTCCTCTGCAGTGTTGGCAAGCTCACAACCTGTCGGGGACAATTTCCTCCCACACCTTGACCTTCAAATTCAAAGTCTGGAATTTGACGACAACTTCAGAATGCTCTCTTGAACTGATGATTGAACTATTGGTTCCCCGCACTAGACTGTAGCCAGATGGAAAATGAGACTCTTTTCTCATCCTTATTCATTGGTAAGAGTTTTGGAAGGGCCTTCCTTGACATACATGTAACTTTTTTCAAAGGGAAGGTTAATAGACTCCTAGTGCTGTTGGATCTGTCCCATTACCCCAAAACATGAAGAAGGCAAAAAGTAAGATATAGTAAATATGATGAAGACTTTGGATAGTTAACTTTTCCCTCTAGAAAGACCTCAAGCCAGACAGTATAACTCCCTCAATGTCTGGCCATTTCAGCACTGAATTGATTCCACTCTGCAAGTTAGATTGATTAGTCATACAGGGGCAACCCCCTACTTGGGCCTCAGTGAGCCACTTTGGCTGAATACTCCCTGGTTGACAATGTCACCGTGACTGAGATTTAAGAACTAGAACTCTCTTGCTCACTACTGATATTGGTAGGAAGTCATTGCCACATTTTTAGAAAACAAAGGACATTCCCAGAGGTGGAATTTTGATACCTGACTATGACTAACAAGATGAAAGACGGAAATGTTGAAATAGGGGTGGGAATTTTATAGGAGTGTGACTGAGGACAGCAAAGTCCATATAAAACAAAGTATATTGAACCATCTGTCTCCTTTTATTTGCAAAAAGAGACTTGCTCAGATTAAGGAACAGAGGGAGACATTACTCTTGTTGGCTGGGGAAGACTGAGAAGAATATTACCCTGCATTCCTACCGGGCTTTACTTGCCAAAAACTTCCACTTTTACTAATCTTATGAAACCATTCCTAACAATAGGAGTAGTATTCAGGGCACAAATTCATATGCCCATTAAAAGTGGGGAAAAACTGAGATGTTTATTCATATTCATGTATTCATTCAATTCAGATTGGCAAATGTTTCTCTGCCACAAAGAGAACTTGAGTTATTTGGCTAAAATCACCTAGAGTATCAGTAGTGAATTTAGCTTTTCTAATTACTAGGCCAATGTTTTCCCTATGATGCTCCTAAATTGAGTTATTTTATAATCCTCCCTGGAATATGTGCTACTGGACTAATACATTCTGTCTCCTTAATACACCCTGAATTTTTCTGCCTCAATATCTTTGCTCATGTTGTTGCCTAAATCTGGAATTCAGCACCATTTGATGTGCATTTGTTAATCACTGGCCATGTGCATGTGTATTTGTTAATCACTGACTATGTCCTAGGCCCTCTGCTGTGTGGTAGGGATTGGAAGACAGAAATGAAAAAGATTTTTCTTTCAAGGAAATAACGTTCTACTTTGGGATTGGGTGGGTGGGTACGAACAAAACCCACAGGGAATGCCCTATCTTCCTATTTTTGACTCATAAATTGCACTGCGTAAGTTGTACTCAGTTCAAATATTACTTCCTCCAAGAATTTAAAGCCTGAGGCCTTGTAATTACTGAATGACCTTTCTCCTCACAATCTTTCCTCTTCTTTAAGTTGACATGACATGGAGGGTGTAAGACATGAGGGAGCCATTTCGTTTAATTAACATTCTTCCTCTGCCCTCCCCCAGCTTTAGCTGAATGTAAGTCAGGTGATTGACTGGAACTACTTCCAATCAGAGCTCTGTTCTGGCCTCATGTGGGTTGGGTGAAAGGTCAGAGGCTTGTACGCATGCTTAGACAAGTCATTTGAGGAGGGCATGACATAGGCAGTTAGGGGGTTGTGTCTAGCTAATGAAGAGACTGGCGGGAAATCTGAAGGGAGGGTCTATAAAAGGATTGGTGTCCATCTGAGTCCTTTGTACTTTCTCCTGTACTCTGTTCAGGATATGTACCCATTTATTCAGACTGAATAAATGTAAAATATAATTAAAATGTTCCTGGTTTCCCAACGAGTATTGTTTATTCCTAGACAATGTAAGTATGTTTCTAACAGAGGGGAAGCTTTGGACAAGGAGTCAAAAGACAAAGGTTCAAATTCTACCTTATATCTGGGTTGGTTGATGTCTGACACAATTGATTTCTGCCCATATCAGTATTTACTAGGTTGTAGAATCTGATAGGCTATTAACTGAGGTTGGCATATGTGATTAGCTAAAAGGCTCAGTTACATTTAATAGTTTTCAATGACACCTCTTGACTAAACATCATCTCTAGAGGGAT
>CM053625.1:26858356-26888373 GCA_028646595.1 Phalanger gymnotis | reverse complement strand
AAATTAGATACACAGGCAATGGGGCATAGACATTTATCTTGCCCTACAAGAAAGGAATTGAAAAGGGGATGGGAGGGTAATGGGGTGACAGAAGGGAGAGCAGACTGGGGAACAGGGCAACCAGAATATACACCATCTTGGAGTGGGGGGAGGGTAGAAATGGGGAGAAAATCTGTAATTCAAACTCTTGTGAAAATCAATGCTAAAAACTAAATATATTAAATAATAAACTGAAAAAAAGAAAAATATATAAAAAAGAGTGGCATAATTCAATAAGACATTTTATTTTAGTTTTTCAATATCTTTTGATAATATTTTCTTTGTTTATTTCATTTTAATTGGCTCGCGATCTATACATTTCTTGTTTCACCTTTCTACTTTTCTAAATTTATCCTTAATTGCTTTGTCACCATGAATGTGAAATATTTTTATGAATGTGGCATGTATTTTAATAAAATATTTATTAATTACTTTTCCCATCAAATTGTTTCCCAGTGTTAATTTCATTTTCTACCTTGAATCTACTAAATTTTACAATTTATTTGTTGGCAAACTTTTTATTTAATGGCTCATTTCTTTTGAAATTTCCATTGAATAATAAAAATATAGTAGACCTTTTGTAAACTGAAAAGAACAACATGAATTTTCATTTTCAAGGAGACAATTTTTTTCTAGGAGTGAAATTTTCTCATGAGTCCCTTAGTCACACTATGAAGGATAAATTTTGAGAAATGTTGAGGTGGAAAATCTTTATGGTTTCTTGCAGTGGCAAAATTTCATTGACAACACCAGAGAAGGAGGACCTATAGCTGAAATCAAGCTAGACTCCAGTGAGCCTAGGTCTCCTCTGAGATATGTAAGAGGTGGATACCACTAATAATTCAAGAGAGAACAAAGTTTTAAAATAAAATTTCCTTGCTATTGATAATTGTTTTATCATGCCAGTTATTTCATGATAAGTTCCCTTCCCCCATGAGCCCTACTTTTTAATAAATTTCAAAAAATAAAAAAGTAAACTAAAATTTAAAAAAATTAATATATTGTTAAATAATTTAATAATTAATTACAACCAAAATAAATGAATATCTCTGATAGACTATGAATGATCCATATCTCTAGTCACCCACCTTTCTACCATACCTAGGGAAATATATTTTATCATGTCTATTCTTCTTTCTAAAGAGTAGTCATTAAAATTAAATAAATAAAGCAAACTTTTAGTGGTAATATTGTTTTATTATGGTAATTCTTATATATACTATTGGTTTCTGCTTCTTTTCATTTGTTACCCAAAGTTTTTATTTTTGAAATTCTATTATATATGAAGAGCCTGGGATTCTTTAACTCTCTAAATCAAAAAGTAGTTTTTTCTCAAGGTTAAGAAAACTGGTAGTTGAGTTTCAAATGGTTTTCTCAACATTTCTCTGAATGAGATTCAATTGTCTATTTTCTAATCAAGAAGGCATACAGTTACTGTGCACACAGCCCCCTATGAGACAGTGAACACAAGTAGAACAACTCTCAATCTGCTGTACATTCTCTAAGACTCTGCTTAAGTAATAGGGCCAACAGAATAATAAAATTATATAATGTCAGATCTTGTAAGGATCTTAGATATTGGCAAGTCCAAATCCTTCATTATTTAGGGAAGGTGTCTGAGGTTTAGAGATGGGAATGAACATGACTAGTGTCACAATGACAGCCAGGAAGATAATAAAAAATATGAAACAGACTCAAAGTCCAGGAATCATCTCATCTGACTCTTGTTGTTTGTCTTTTGTTTTGATGAGGACCAAGGAAATCATAGGTGATGCTAAGACTTGCCTGTGAATTATATTTAAGTAAGGCAGAGTTCCACAAAGTCATCAGCCTCCCTCTCTCTTCCAGAATCATTGAAGTCCAGTGGTGGGACAAAAGTAAGGATGATTGGCGGTGGCCTAGGATGCAGTGGATGCCTTGGCATCTGATATCTGACCAAACTCTCCACAGCACCTGCTCTAGATACCTTCATGGCCATTGGAACAAATTGTTCTCATCTGTTCTTTTTTACTAGTGGAAGTCTTCACATAGTTGGGGTAGACACCCTAACTCACTGACACTGAGTTTTTTTAAGTTCAACTTAAGTTTAATCTGCATTAACACTTTCCCCATCACTTTCTTTTGTTGTTCATTCAGGTCCAACTCTTTGTGGCCATTTTTGGGTCCGAGGGTTTGAGTTTTGTAAGTTATCCTCAACATAGTTTAGATTATCTGCTGAAATGGTTGCCCTAGGACATGGCTGCTGCACATGGTACAGTTTCTCTGAGACACAGGTGAGAGTTAGATGACAAGTGGACACCAAAAATGGATGACTAGCCCTGAAAAGGTCTTGGAGCCCTCACATCAGAGGTACGTCAGGGAAGATTTATGATAGAATACTACCGTGATACAAGAAATGTTGAAAGGTTGATTTTAGAAAAACAAGGAAAGACTGCTTGACATAACAAATAATGAAATGAGGAAAAACAAGAGAATGTGGTTTATAGTAATAGAAATATTGGTCAGAGTTCTTTAGTGCAGGGTTGAAAGGAAGGAAGACTTTAAAAAAATGTAACAAAAATAAAAATAAATTCAAAAGAAAAAAAGAATTGACCAATCACCTCCTGAGAGATCCTCAAATAATACAGACTCTTAAAATACTCAAAATCATGTTTGCAGAAGCCTCAGTTTTTCTTAACTACAACCCTACCATCTAAGCAGACTTCATCTCAGGCAGTGGTCCCATGAAATTCAGCTAGTATCCTTGTATCTAAGAGAGGCAAGTGAGGAAGGGAAAAGAGTACTCGAATTGGAGTATGGAAAAAAAAGTGTTAGTATAAATTAGAACTCTGACTTTATTTACTGAGTGACAATAAGTAAGGTATTTAACATTTGGGGCCATACTGACTGTCTCAGAAATGTAGGGTTTATAACATATGAGCTTGGTAAACTCTTCCACTCCTAGACCAATGATTCTAAAATCTCCCACATACTTTGTCTATATAAAAAAATTAAACACACACACAAGTACATTAAAGTAGTTGTATTGGGAGAGAGGCATTATTACTGGTTTTAAGGGTGACACAAAGCATTGTCATTTTATGAAGGTCCCTAAGTGACCAATACTGAATTGCTGGACTCTGAATACCTTCTGTTTGTCTTCCTTTCCAGAAATGCAATGAATGGTTTCTTTATAACAATGTCTTCTGTAATACATTACAAACTTTCTTTCTCTATGGCCCATTCAAACTGTCCTCCTCTCTGTTCTCCACAAATGATATTTCATTTTCCATTCCATATTTACTCTGATGGTTCATAATCATATTTACATTCCATTCCATATTTTCTCTGATGGTTCACCATATTTAGAATGCATTTCCTCCTCTACTAGGCCTCCTTCATTTCCTTCAAGATATGGTACAAAGACCACCTTCTAAATAGGTGATCCTGATCATATCAATTGCTAATCCTTTCTAATTACAAATACCTTATATTTATTCTGAATTTAATTATAAATATACATTTTGTCTTCTTGTTGCTGTTTATCCTTTGTTCTCCAAGAGGGCCATGTCTTGACTTGCAACTGAGTTGGACTCAAGTGGGGCAGAACTGTGCAAAGTCATCAGCCCCACTCTCTCCTCCAAAGTCATCAGAGTCCAGTGGCAAGACAGGTCAGTATGACTGGCCTGGTGATGGCTGGGGATGTAGTGGGGAACCTTGGCCTTTTTAAGCCAAGGTCTTTTCCAGATCTCAGTTTGTGTGAAGCAACACCTATTCAGTAGTAAAGGCTAGGTAAGAATTGAGGCAAAAGATGGCCTACTTCGCCTTCACAAAAGAATCAATCAGGGAGGGCAAGACTCTCAGAGGATTTATACTCACTCTGAGCCATTTAAAGCCAAACAATGAGTGAGAAAGGCTTGAGCTTGGACCTCTTATTGGCTAATGAGTGAGAGCCAGAGTGATTTGGGTTTAAAGTCATAGTCCATTTGAATTCCAGTGGACTTTATCAAAGCCTGGTTTTCCAGAGAAAAATCTTTTTTTCAAGAAATCATAGGCTAGAATGAAAGGCCTATGAGAACAAGGTTTATTGCATTTTATTGTTTTTATATTCCAGAAGTGTGGCCTAACATACTTGGCACATAGTACACATTTTATAAATGACTACTGGTTGATTGATGAAAGTCACAAACTCGTAGGTCCTCAATTTCCTCTTTTCTACAACCAAAGGATTGGGATGGTCCTGGAGATCCTATATGATCTACCATTTACATGTCATTTCAAGGATTTCTCTACCAGGTATGATTAATCCAATCAATTTGCCCTGTAATATGGAGATTTCCTGTCATCAGGGAACAGCCACAGACTTTAAAGCTTACACCAAAACCTCTGCCGGCCTATGAAACCAAGTTCAAATTCACATTTATTAAGCATTGACTTAGTGCCAGCCATTGTGCTGAGTTCTGGGGAAACAAAGTAAAAACAACAAGTTATTCTTGACCCCAAGTAGCTTGTCTGGTCGTAGTATTGCTAATAGGGACAAAACATAACAAAATATCTTAAGTAGGAAGGGAGTAGAGAAGTAAAGACTATGTATAATCATAAAGCATACAAGCAGAATACTCTGCATAACTGGGAGATGGTGGTACCTTTATCACCAATGGGCTCATAAGTTCAGAACGTATCCTAAATCTATATTGCTCTCTACTAGCCTGAATATAAAACAGACCAAGTCTTTCCAATTAGTGGCAAATTTCCATAGTGTTTTTCATTTATTGGATGTCTCTTTTATCTTTGAGGTTGCCTCATTTATTACTTACGTTTGTACAACTTAGCAGTTGTACCCTGGTATACACCTCAGACACAAACACACACCCAAACACAATTAGATACCCCTGGGCACAAAACAAGAGTAATGAGGCCCAAAGTAACTTGGATGGTAAAGGTGAGCTGGGCCATGCAGGAAACACTATGCAAGGCACATCAGTTTCAGAAATATTTTACTTCATTACAAGATCTATTACTAGCATTTTGCCCTTAATGAAGGAAAGAGCTTTATTAAAGACAGTAGATTTGCAATACAATTTCTCATTTCCAGTTTATGGCCATAATCCCAGTGCTCACTGCTCCAAATCCCCACCCTGCATTGTTTGCAACAGCAGGATATCTTAAACTGTAGAGATTCTGGACTAGGAGCACCAGATTTGGAATCAGAATGCTATGGTTTCAAAATTGGCCTGTTCTTTTAAGAGTTGGGTATTGAACAAAACATTTGAAAATTATCCTGTGCCTCAGTTTTGTTATTGGGCTTTTGACTCTGTTTCCTTCCAATTCAAAAATTTCACTTCCTGGGTGATCTTATAAATTAATCTGTCCTCAATTCCTTTAGCTGAAAGTGATTCCTTCCTTATGAAGATTAGATCTTGGGTACAAGCCTTGCCTTTGCTACATGCTGTTTTTATGATCCTGGGTAATATACTTAGATTTACAGTGTCCTAGGGAATTCCCTACAACTCTGAGTTACAGAATAAATGTTGAAAGGCATTGAGAGAGATAATTTCCACAGTGGGAATTCATAATACCATCAAAATCACAGCTATTGACTAAAACCCATCTCCTCCTCAACCCACCTGTAACCAATACAAAATTCAAAACTTGTAATTCATTCATCTGTTTTTGTCTTATACCCATTTTAAATGTAAGGCTTCATGAGGTCAAGGACCATGACTTACATAACCTTTGTGTCTCTTCTAGGGTTAAACACAATGCATACATACTAGATATTTAATAAATATTTGAGGAATTAAATTCCAGTAGGTTCTGAGCTTGAACATAAAGCCACAATTGACTTATTTGCCTTAATAATCCTAAGGACTTATTCATTGCTAACTAATTAAAGGAAGGTAAATGCAAGGATGATAATTAATAACAGGTTTTCTTACTGTGTGGGACAGTGACACTTCCCAAATTAAATTTAGAGGCTTCTCAAGGTAGAAAGTAAAAAGGAATTTTATTGCTTTCTCATGGGAAAGGGTGCCCCCCAGGGGGTGTTTTAATTATTTTTTGCATTTATTCTGTCTGAATAAATAGGCATGTCAAGGACTGAGGTGGATGCCAGTCCTTTTATTGACTTTCCCTTCGAATCTCCCACCAGGCTCTTCATTGTCCAGATAAAACCCCGTGACTGCCTATGTCATGGTGTCCTCAGATGGCTCATTTAATCATGCGCATGAGCCTCTGACCTTTCACCCAACTGACCTGAGGCCTGGTTTCTGCTAGATCAGAGCTCTGATTGGAAGTAGTTCCAATCAGTCACCTGACTTACATTCTGCTAAAGCTGGGGTCAGGGAGGGATAGAAAGACACCTTCAACTCTGTGGAAACAAAACCCCTCCTCCCATCTCTTACATTACCAACTCTGTTTGAAACAGAAGGATACACTGAGAGGAGGACAGATATATTCAAGAATCTTGAAAGATAGTAGTATGGAAGTATGGTTAGAATAAAATTAAATTGTCATCTCTTTGGATTTGGCTTGAGCCAAGAAATTTAGTTAGTCCATGAGTATTTATACAGCATTTTAAGATTTGTAAAATACTTTATGTGTTATGTCATTTGAGCCTCACAACAACCCATTTCTGAGAAAACTGAGGCTGAGAAGTTAAAAGCTTCTCTAGGATCATGTAGGTGTTATGTTTATGAGAATTCAAATTGTTAGCTAAGTCCACAGCTATACCCTCTATACAAACTAGCAAACATTGCAGAATTTTTGTTTCTTGGCTTATCTGTCAGGATCAGGTAATCTTACTGGGATAATTTAACTGCCCTGGCCTAAATTAATGGAAGAACTCAATGACCTTCCAAGGACCCCTTGAAAAACACTACTAAAACAATAGGCTGTCTCTTTATCTGAACATTATTGTTATTCTAAATTGGTCTTCCCAAATTCTCTCAAAGTTCTATTTAGGTTTTTAAAGAAGCCTTGATTCTATTTCCCTCATTTTTTTTTTAGGGAAAACTTATTACATAAAAATTCATTATTAATAAGCTTTTTCCTTTCTTAATTGTCTTACTGACTGACATACTAAAATGATGATGATGGTCAGGATAAATCATTTCTCAAATGTGCATTCAGTTTTATGAAGTAATTAAATCTCAATTGAGATATCAACACAGAGGAAGAAACAGAGATGGGATTATAATCACTATATTACAGACAAGGAAGCATATTTTACAAAAGCATCATAGGATCATCAATGTGAAAGGTGATAGAATTGAAACCTCTCGTTGTAAAGTTGAGGAGCCTATGGATAAGGAGAGTGAAGTTATTCTCTCGAGGACACACAGGTAGGAGGTGGCATAATTGGTATTGTAATCCAGGTACTCTGAATTCAAAATCAAATCACTTCAATTTAGCAATCATGTATTAAGTGTTTGTTATTTGGAAGAAAGTGTATTATCAAGTGTATATACAAAGAAAAAATGGAAAATAAAACAATAGTTCCTACCCACAATGAGATTATATTTTATTTCTTCAAAAACAAACATTTCATGGAGGTTACAGTCAGAACTAGATCCTAGATCTTTGGATGTCCAGCCAAGGGTTTATGGATCATGAGGATTATGGTATATGGAATCATGAAGAAATTTCAGTAAAACTATAGTATAAATATTCCAAAGAAAATTATTTAGAAAAGGGATAGAACTTACTCCCACAAATATTTCCAATCCATAGGCTAGGAAGAGAACAATATGTCTGGAAATACTAATTAAAATTTTGGTTTTCATAGCATTCAAAAAATAGAAAGGAGGACTCTGGCAATTTTAAAACTGTGAGTGCTGTATGAATTGCTGGGAAAATTAGATGATGGATCAGTAGGTTGTTTGTCTTTCATTCTCGAAGAGGACCATGGCATCAGGTAGGTGATGCCATGACATGCAAGTGAATCAGATTTAAATCAGATTTAAATGAGGGAGGGCTGTGAAAAGTTACCAGCCTCACTTTTTCCTCCAGAGCCATCTGAGTCCAGTGGCAAAATATAGATCAATAAAGACATATTTTGTGAATATCAATAAAGACATCTTTGGTGAATATCTAGGAATGGCAACTTTGATCACAATACTGACTTGTGGAACAATGGTTCAAGGGATTCCTTCCTTACTATGGAGAATGCTTTATATAGAGATAACCTAGATTTTAAGAAAACTTTTGATAAGATGATGTCAAATAATTCTTGTGGAAAAGTCAAAAGATGTGTATCAGATGTTAATATAATTAGATAGATTCAGAAGCACCTAGGTGGACAGATTTAATAAATAGTCCTTAATGTTTCAATGTTAGCAGCAGGGGGCCTCCACTGGAGTATCCCAGTGATCTCTCCTTGCCCCTATGCAATCTGACATCTTTATGAAGGACTTGGATGAAAACTTAGAGGACACACCTAACATTTTGGGATTACACAAGCACAGGACTGACAGCCAATACATCCCATGAAAGAAAAAAAATATTCCAAAACATCAAGCAAGAGCACTGGGCAAATTCAATAGGAAAAAAAGTAAAATCTTACACTTGGACAGAAAAAAAATAAACTTCACAAATACAAGATCAGGGAGGCACGTTTAAGTCATCGATATTCTGAAAAAAAAAGATATTGAGATTTTTGCTTAGTTCATTTTTATTATGTTACCACCAGTATGATATGGCAGCCAAAAAAAAAAAACTAATGAGATTTGGGGATGAAGTATGACTTTGCTTGCAGGAATAGTGGAAGTGATAATTCCATTGCATTTTGTCCTTTATAGACTTTATTTAAAGTGTCATGTTTACTTCAGGGTAGCAGTTTAAGAGGAATGTAGATACCATGAAGTGACATGAGAAGGTCAATAAAGACGGTGAAGAGCTTTAAGTCCATATCATATGAAGATAAGTTGGAAAACTGGATATTGAGGCTAGATGAGAGAACCCACCAGTGAACATTGTGGTGGACTTTAAGTGTCTAAAGGGCTGTCAAGCAGAAGAGGGATTGGACTTCTGCTATTTGATGCCAGAGGACAAAATCAACAGCTCTGATGGAATTTGCAAAGAGAATAATTTAGGGTTGAAGTCAGGACTAGCTTCTTAGCAACTAGAACTGTACAAAAGTGGAATGCACTTGCTTAAGGGGCGGTGAGCTCTTCCTCCTTGGAAGTCTTCATGTAGGAGCTTGAATTTGCTGAGCATGCTCTTCAGTGGGGGTTTCTTTCAAATGTATGTTGAATTAAATGGCAGCTAAAGTCTCTAACAATAACTGACATTTGTAACTCAGTTTCTTTAACATAGAACTTCTTAACATGCTACATTATTTTATTAATAACAAAGGAAAATGTTGCCCCCCCCATTGTACTATAAGCCTAACTATAGATTCTAACAGGGATGGTTTAGACAGCACTAACATGCTCCCTTATTTCCTCTGTATCCTCTGTCTTCATACTCAGTTACCTAGCTAATTTGCACAGAAATACCACAAATTGGTTTTCTGATACACTGTTTTTAGCCTCATTGCAGTCATGGTCTATCTTACAAAGCCTCCATTTCTTTCCTCTCTCTCATTAATTTTCAGTTACATCTTCTTTTTTTTTTTTGTTAACATAGTAAGGGAGGGAGAGAGTTGGATTGGAATGTACCCAGTGGTTAGAAGTGGCCACCCTATGGAGTATTTGTAGAACAAGCCGGGATTTTTTCAGATATGTGGTCTAAGTGTAGAGGGACTTATGCTTTGGGATAATAGAGTAAACCCTTGTTGTTCCCCATAGACTTATTCTTTTGGGCTGATCAAACAACTCCTGATTGTCCCAATTGAACTTATCCTTTGCGATGTCTCAGAAATCTGTTACTGGTTTATTGATTGCTGGGATAGGAATAAGGGTGTTGTCAAAGAAGATTGGCTAGACAGACAGGACCAGGAGGAGCACTGAGTAAACTTTAAAAGTAAAGAAATTTTCCATTATTGCTTTCTTTTTTCTTCTGGTCTGTAAAGAATATCAGGACATTTTCAGCCCTTGCTTACACCCTAGTGAGGTTTGGGAGATTTTTTCCCTCCATTTTCTCTTCCGCTGATCCCCTCTCCTATCCTGGGCAGTTTTAGTAGCTGCTAAAACAAGACATCAAGGGCATGTGCTTTTCTTGCTGATACTCAAATTGGATCTAAGGTCCTAGCTATCTCCAACAAAAAAAAAAATGATCCTTATATGGATTTCCTAGCCTACCAGTAACTTTGTTAATACAACAGGTCTGAGTCTTCTAGATCTGAGTGTAGATTAACAGGCAGTGATTTTTATAATCTATACTCCAAGAATCCAGTCACTTCCAGGAGATTAGTAAATAAGAAGGGGCCTCTAAAAATTCTAAGCCAGACAAGGTATGTCTAGTTAGAAGGTACAAGGGGAAATGAGATGCCACTTCCAAGTCCTACAAAGCATCTCAAGTTTTAATGTTTTCAATATAATCCTGTGTAGAGAGTTTACAGGTATAGGTTTAAGTATTATTAGGCAATATTTGTTAATGAGTATCTTTTTTGTGATAGGGGCAATAAACACAAGTACTTTTCCTGATCTACTTGGTATATTAAAGACCTTTCTAAAAGGGACCTTGGTAATGCCTTTAGCAGAGACCCTAGACACGTGTTAAGCCTGAATGTTGAGAATTTTCCAAAAAATTCTACTGTGGATTGTGGAATGTGATGTAGAACAGATCTGAGAAAAGTTTAATAGAACCCTTTACATTGGAGTCAAGATGTGCCAGGACAAAATCTGAGCCTATACAAATGGACACCTGGGGCCACATGGTATGAAAAAAACCTCCTAAAATTGGCTGTGAACTGTATGGTAATTATTTGGGTCAAATATTACATTGTAATTTTCTAAAGCCTCTAATTTCATCGAACTATGTAAGCTCATAAAGAATAATTTTATAAAGGAGGTTTTGGCAAGATCTTCATTTGGCTCACTAAGATATATATTAGACAAATATTGAAGACAGATCTAAAAGGTCAGCTGCACAAATCATTGGCCTGTAGACCACAAGGAGGTGTCGTCATTGCTGGGTTTCAGCCCATAAACTATCACCATTTGTGCCTCCCTGCAGTCACAAACTTCATTAAGAGGTTTGGAAAGGCCTGTGCCTAATAGAGATAGATTAGCTAACACAGGCCATGATAACAATATTAAGTCTGGGCAGGAGCTCAGAGGGCAGCAGTTTCACTACTCAAATTGCTAAGGGCACAGGACGCAGGCCCTGAATTTTCCTGGCGGAAATGATGCCTCCCTCCCTCATCCCCCCCCTCCATTCTTCCATTCTCTTGTAAGCCCAGTAGGGTGCTACTCAGATCAATAGCCCTTGAAAAGAGAATGGAATTCAAAGACCAAGAGATGGTACAGTAAAATGACCAGGATTGCAATCCATGAGAGCCGGAATAGAAATACAGAACAGAAAATAAAATTCAAAGCTAGGATGTGGTGGATATGAGTTAAATTATTTCCTGGAAAGTAAGAGGAGAAAAAGAAAAGATAGCCTGACCTAAATATAATTAAATTAGTGTTTTTCAGTAGGATCACAGATAGCTGGGAAAGATATCACATTCCATTCTTTTATTTTATAGGTGAGGAAAGCGAGGCTCTGAGAGTTTAAATTACTTGCTTATGGTCACACAGTTACTAAATGGTAGGGCCAGGACTTAAAATAGACTTTCTGAAAACAAATGTAGCACTAGTTACACTGAACCAAGATGAAAAGCATACAAGAATCTTCAATATAGCCAACATGGACTACTTCCTGTTCCCCAAATGGGCAATACAAAAGTCTTTACACATCACTTTATTTATGCTTTAAATGTTGTCCAACCATAATTTCTGTCTATTGAACTTCTACCATAACCTGAAAGAACTAGGTCAGATGCCAGAAGTAATAAATCTTTCCCTTATGCTCCTGTCAAAATTGTTAATTGTAGGTTAGTCATGGGATTCTTAACGTTTTTGTAACATGGACTTATTTGGCAGTCTGGTGAAATTCTCTAAGTCCGCTTTCAGAATATTTGTAAATGCATAAAATATATAGGATTATATAGGACACTAATTATATTAAACTAAATATGCAATATTTTTTTCTCTAGCAAGTTCATAGATCCCATTCTTGGAGGGTACCTCATGGTATCTTCATATACCTCAGGTCAATAAACTCTACTCTTTTGCTTAGAACTCAGGTACTGTATGTACAATAAATAAGATAATGATTACAGATTTGGCTTCAAAACCAAGGAGATCTGGTTTCAACTGTTCCCTGTGACATATGACTATTGAGTCTGGAAAAGTTACACAACCTGTCAATGCTGTATGCAAACCTCTAAGCCCATAAATCATGGAGAAACTGCTCCATGTCATTGGTTATCTCTCTCTACCCATCTTCCTACCTCTTAACCCTCTCAGTGAATGGCTGCTGGATTCAGAGTGCATGTTCTAATTTCTATCACACGAACTGAAGGGTAAATAATGATGACAATTCTTAATTCTGTAGAGTTTTATACTAGCTTTCTTCACAGCTCTCAAGTCATAGAGAACCATAGGATGTAGAGACAAAAGGACCCTGAGAGATTATAAAGTCCAACTGCTTCAAAGGGAGGAAATTCAGGTCCAGAAAAGTTAAACGAATTGCCTAAAGGCATGTAGATAGTAAGTGTTGGAGTCAAAATTTGAAACTGGATGCTTTTACTCCAAATTCGGTATTCATTCTATTGTACCAAGTTCTATGGAAGAACAGTGGTACTTTATTAAGAACTAGTTGAAATTGGCTGCATTTATAAGAACACCTGAGTTTCCTTTCAGAACAAGCATCTAATTCATGTAATGGGATAAAGGACATTTTAAAGGCAAGGCATATCACATCTATTTTGAAAATAGCATTTCAATGACTTTAAATGCACCAGACAACTAACACAGTTCACAATCATTTAGTATAGATGTCAGATTTGGTTTCTTTTTTTAAATAAAAAATGAAAGCTACAGAATTAACACAGCTTAAAATAAGAGTTTGTAGGAAACAAAAACAAACAAAAACATACATTTTGCATTGCAGGAAAAAAATTCTTTGATGAAGTTTCTGAGTAATTCAGGAAAGTGTCAGCATCTGTAAAGGCAGACATACATTTTTCTGATTGTCATATCTTTTTATGGGAGGGTTAAAAGGGTTGAAGACAAATGGTTTTCTTCTCAAATTGTCAGCTTAAAGACATATGGTCCCTGACTGAGCCAAAGGCATTTCCAATAAGCAACGCTATGCAGACATTTGAGGATACTCCAAAAATATAACAAGGAAGTTCAACTTTAGCCACTTAAATACAAAGTGAGCATGTAATTGACAGAGGCTAAAGAACCCCCGCCAAAACAGCCCTCATTGTCATGCTAACTCATTCTGTTCTATTCGCTAACTTATTCTGTTCCATTGTAATCACCATAAAGACCAACCTCATAGGATTATTTGGAGGGTGCAGTAAGATAAGGTATTTTAATGCTGTAACAATAAGATATTACATAAATATGAGTTAAAACTTTTACTAGAATGCAAGCTCTATTAGAAAAAAATACTGTTTAAAATCATTAATAAAATCAGATCTGACATGTAATTTTCCCATGTCTTCTACTCATGCCTCATCTAGGATAATTCACTAATAGCCAGATATTAAACAGAATATCTGGGCACAATCAAAATGAGTTTCCTCTCTAATTCTGGCATACTTCCAGAAATTATTACTGAAAGGATAGTTTGTGAGCACTTAAAAAGGAAGAGGGAATCATTATAAATCAGCACATTGCCATCAATAATGTGTCATGCCAGAATAAGCTCATTTGCTTTGGGTACATGGTTATTAGACTGTCAGGAAAGTGGCACATTCTCAATTTGCATCTGTTGCTCTGCCTGGTTTCAGCTTCATAGTAAAAGATGCCCTTCTGAATGGAGGGCTGAGTACTAAAATCCACAAAATGCTTTCCTTTATGGAGGGCAGAAATTGGACTCTGCTCATTCCACTTGGCATCTGCTGCATTGCCTGGTTTTAATTCCATGAAACAAGATGCCTGCACACTGCCAAGTACTCCCCAGTATCCACTCCCTTCCTCTTCAGCCCCATCCCCTTTCCTGCCTCCTTTTGTGTTCTGTTTCCAACTTTAGATTATTTCATTATTTAGACGATTTTAATTGTATCCACAGTACTATGCACAGTGCCTGGCACATAGTAGGTGCTTAACAAATGTTCATTGGATTTGCATGCCAGGAAAGTGGCAGGCATGATTTGCCTAGATACTAGCAAGATATTTGACAAAACTTCTTGATATTCTGGTAAGAAGGAGCTGATGGTGATAGAACAAGTAGTACAGTTAAACATTCAACAAGAACTGAGAAGCTGTTTTGAGCTGTTTTGGGACAATAATAAGCCTTGGATTGGGTTTGAGAGGGTGGGAGTGGTACAGGGTGGTGGTGAAGGAAGAATTGGATTATACTTGATTAAGAGAGTCAAAGAGTTCACAACAATGGAGGTGATAGGACCACTGTATTCTGTTCTGGTCAGCCTATGTCTGCAATATTGTGGAAGGCTCTGGGTGCAAAAAATCAGGAAGTACATTGACAAAGCTTCAGTATGTTATGTACAGGCAAACTAGTATGAGGAAAGAACTAGAGACCCTGGCATGTATAAATCAAATAAGCCATCACAGAGATACGGTTCTCTTTTCAAATTGTCAGCTTAAAGACATGTAGTCCCTGACTGAGCCAAAGGCATTTCCAATAAGCAACACTACAACATGTAGACATTTGAGGATACTCCAAAAATATAACAAGGAAGTTCAGCTTTAGCCCCTTAAATACACAGTGAGCGTGTGAGTGACAGAGGCTAAAGAGGCCCCGCCAAAACAGCCCTCATCTTCATGCTAACTCATTCTGTTCCATTCGCTAACTTATTCTGAAGAGCTTTCACATACAAGAGGAATGAGGCTTGTTATGAATGGAATTAGAGTTAGGATCAAACACTAGGGAACCTGTCCTAATAAGAGAGTGACTCAACAGTAGAAGGGAATTCTTAGGAAGATAGTGGGTTCTCTTCCCTTGTGAAAGATTTTCAAGGGAAGGCTAAAGGAACTCTGATCAGAGATACTAGGGAACCACAATGTGGCTGAAGAGAAGACTAACAGATGAAAATGACAGGAAAAAAATAAAGGCTTAATTTACTTGGGCAAAAAAAAATAATCACACACACATAATATTAGAGACATACATGTAAAAAGATGTAAGGATTTCAGTGAGCTACAAATTGTTTTCAAAATGCTTTATTTTCCCCACACTTAGTACAGTGCCATGTATTTACTCAATCATTTAATAAGTTTTAGTAACCACCTACCGTATTGCCAGGAACTATTTTCAGAGCTGATGATTCAATGATAAAAATGACAAAAAGACAAAAGCAGCACATGGACTCAGAACTTATATTTTTACTAGGGGAAGGATGGAGAGAATATATGTAAGTATATGCAAAATAATACTACAATAATATTTTGTTTAGAGAGGCAAAGGGCAAATACTAGTGTGTGGGGAAGTGTATAAAGGTATCATGTATAAAGCTGAATTTGAGCTGGATTTTGAAGAAGATGATGAATTCTCTAAGGTGGAAATGAATAATAGGAACATTTTGGTTATGACAGATAGTTGGTGGAAGCTTAGGGAGCTAAGGGATATAGCATTATGAGCGAGGAATAGAGAAAATACATAATTAGCAAGAAGATATTTATAATAACAACTGGCATTTATATACAGTTTTAGGATATGCAACTTAATTTACATGTTACTAGAATGAATCCTCAAATGCCCTGTAATTTGGTTACCATTATCATCCTCATTTTACATATGAGAAAACTGAGGTAGACAGGTTTAGTGACATGCCCAAGGTCACACAGTTAACATGTATCTAGAGCTGGAGTTGAGCTCAGGTCTTCCTAAATCAGCTCAAGCAAACTACACTGTGCCACATAGATGGCTCTAGCAGCATAGGGGGAAATAGGCTTCTGTGTAATAGCAATGGAATAATTACCAAAATGCTAGTGTGTGATAAGTGCTATATCTTATCTTTATAATGAGGATCCAGATGAGATACTAGAACTCAAGGTAAACCTGCTATCTTCTTTTTTCCTTTCTCCTTTTACTCATTCAAATCTTTTGGTATTTCCCTTCTCCAGTTTTTAGCCAGGCATTCCTTGAATACTCCCATTCGACAAGAGTTTGCTTTAAGGTAGTATCATCAGTTGCTGTCCTTTGCAAAATCTCGTGGTAAATAAGTCTACCTTGTTTGTGAAAAATGAATCTAATATGAATCAGTGCTTAGATAGAATTATTAGATTGTCAGGAATTAAGGAAGAGGAAGACTTTCTTAGATGTAATCATTTCAATGCTATCTATCTATCTATCTATCTATCTATCTATCTATCTATCTATCTATCTATCTATATATGCATACGTGTATATGCATACACCCACATCCTGTATAATTCAGCAAAGGACAACAGAAAAAACAAATTCATGTGAATGAGTGGACTTTCATTAACATATCACTGCTGTGCTCAAAAAAACTCAATGGTTTCTTTTTACCAAGTGAATAATCTGAACTATGACCCTTGGATTTGAAGGCCTGCAAAACTTATTATCACGCCTTTGTTTCTACTTAATCTTTTATTCTACAAGAGCTGTGCTTTCCTATCAAACACGAAGAAAAGTAGACAATGCTCTGCCATCTAAACACATGCAGAAGAATGGCAAGACTGCGTGTCTTAATCATACTTTTGTTAGTGCCAATACCAACGTTTTATTCAAATGTAAAAGTTCTACTTTTTTCTTAATCCCGAATTGAAATAGCAACTATTCCCTGAAGTATTCCAGCCTTCATTCCTCAATAGCTAACAAATTACTATATTCAGACTGGGGTGTTGTTTTAGTACTTTCTGAATGCATTTTATCACCCAATACAGTTCATGATGATATCCGTGCAATTTTCACATCTCCTACCAGACTGTAAACTTCATGATGGTAGGAGTTGTCTTTCCAACTGCCTGTGAGAAATCTGAATATGCTGTTGGCACCTCAAATTCAATGGTGTAATTGTAAAATTCATGATATAAAATGGTTATCTGTTCTAGGGTTCAATGGAACAATTTGCAAATTACAGGAGTATAATAAATATGTCAAAACTAATTAGAAGATTGCTCTAATTCTAGAGTGAGGTGAAGCACATGGGACCAGGGTCTAGCTTTTTCCTTCTTTCATGGGATTAATCTTTGTCAGAATTTATAACCTCACTGAAAACCTTCCAGTGATGAGCTACTCAATATTTATCTAAACTGGTATTTGTATGGCAGGGATACTAGAATTGCCACCACATACAAAGCCTTTCTAAATTGGTAAGACCTGCCAAAAGGTGGTACTGGGGGAATAGTTTTTGAGAAACCAAAATCATCTTGATGTCATGATGAGACATTAATTTAGAACATTTCTGAAGATTTATTCTTTTTAGTGAAGCAATAGGGTTAAGTGACTTGCCCAGAGTCACATAGCTAGTAAGCGTCAAGTATCTGAGGCCAGATTTGAACTCAGGTTCTCCTGACTCTGGGGCTGGTTCTCTATTCACTGTACCACCTAGCTGCCCCTATTTATATTTATATAATAATAAAATGGATCTTATATCTCACTGAGCCAAAAGTTACCCACATTAACGTAGATAAGTAATAACCCAAACTTGCTGATTCACTGTACGCAAGGATATTTTTAAAATGTTGGCACAGAGAGTCTGATCAGTGTGCTGGAGGCTCCTTTGCTTTTTCACCACTATAAAGAAGGTAAAAATGAAACACTTTGGTCATCCACTTATATGGCAGAGTTAGCTATATGACCCAACTGATAAGAATGCTGGGATTGGTGACAGGAAGGTTTGAGTTCAGATCCAGACTCAAACAATTGGTTGCGTGAGGTAGGGCAAATTATTTAACCTCTCCCTGACTCAGTTTCCTTTATGGTAAAATGAGAATAATAAGAACGCATATGTCCTAGGGACATTATAATGATCAAATAAGATTATATTTGTAAAGTAGTTAGTATGATGCTGGACACGTAGTAGGTGTTTAATAAATGCTTTTTTTCATCAGTGACATTAGAATGTGAACTCCTTAAAGTCAGAAATGGTCTTACTTTTCTTTTGGAATACCCAGAAGGAACAAGAGCACTTTGCACATAGATGGTACTTAAATATTTATTCATTATTGATTAATTCATTTATTCCTTTATTCTCCTATCCTCTACTTCTTTTGTGACATTTTTTGCCCCAGTGATTTGTTGCAAACAACTCAAAATCATTGTACACAAACACAGATCTTCCTTACACTCTCAGTCTCATTTTTGGACTTTTATAATAAAAAGAACTTTACTCTTTTAGCAAATAACATAAGAAAATCTCAAAAGAAAGGGCTAATTCATGAAGCCCTTAGAGAAGACCCCATTCAATATCTCAGTGACAACTCTTAGGATGCAGAAGATGTCTGGTTTATGAATCATGAATTATGTACTCAATGGAAACAGAAAGGTTAAAAATCAGCAACTTTAACTTCAAGATTAAACTGAATGCTGAAATCCTCTCAACAGCTTTGAAAAATTCTGCGAATTATGGACGTATTACGATCCTTGTTGAGAGAAAATCTCACATTTAAATGGTTTTTATGATGAGTGAGGACAATAACAACTTTTGTTTCCTCAGCAATCATTTCTGAGTATTTACTAACATTTGGACATCCATTCAGAAAAAAACAAACATCAATTTGTTTTGTAGGGTGCCTAATCAAAGCAGACTCTGGGCATTAAACCAACTTCACTTTTTTTTTCTAGAGCAAGGAATTATGACCCTGGAAACAGACATAAAAAGCAAAAAAAAAATCAGTTCCCTTTGTGCCTTTCTCCATAGCTTGTGAAAATTACAAAGCCACCCTATTTTAATAAGTTTTATTTCTAATTTGTACATAAGAGATTTTCAATAACAACTTGTAATTATTTCATTTTGTACTATTCAATTGTTCCACACTAAGGCCGCTGACATCTTCTAGCTGCTATCTTTAGAAATAAAAAATATGAGGCAAAACATGGCTCCCTACTGGTGTCTGAAGAGAAAATCTAGTTCTAACTGATAATAGTGATTAAAGGAAAAGGAATGGCCAGGAGAAATAATGTCCTGGAGAAGTTATTTTTCCAACAAATTTAAGCTGAAGAAATAGGAAATGATGACATAAGCTGAGATTGAGGCTATTCCAAGCAATTGGGTCAAGGATAAAAGCCTCTTTAGCTCGAAGCATTCATAATAGACAGTCCAACATCTGCAGCAAACTTTGGAGCCTCATTAAACCGTCAGGTGGAAGCCTGCAGTGCTTCCAGAGGCAAGTAAAAGGCTATTATGGTGAGAAGGGATATCAGAAACCATGTAACACATCCAAATTTTATGAAGGAAGAAATTAAGGAAGGTTATAAAAATCTGAAGTGATTTTTCAAAATTTAAATAGTTTAGTAAACTTCAGAGAGAGGGTTCAAAGACATTTTTCTGAATCAGAATATCTTTGCAACACAATTGATATGTGACATGATGAGGTAAAGGCAAGAACTTGACTCAAACTCAGGATATCTGTCTCCAAGTCCTGTCTCCTAAAGCTTTCTATTGTACAAAGCTACTGCTCAACAAACAGTGTATGGCTCACCTTATTAAAGTGGCAACTGTAATGGGTAAAGCGCTCTCCCTGAGAAATGATCTTTGGGTCTCTTTAACTTTTGTGCTTTGAATAAAAATGTGACAGTGATACAGGAAAAGAGTATCATTTAAAATGATGTTCAACCAGAGGCACCGACCATCACACAGAAATCAGAAATTGTGCCTGTAAAATGCTACAAATTCATTCATCTATAATATTAGTGATATCATGCTCCAATTAAAATAGTGCTGGTTTTGGAATTACCTGACCTGGACTTGAGGATTTCCTCTTATTACTTATCAGGCCTTAGTCAAATTAATTCGTTTAGGAAGGACTTGGTTTCCTCAAGTGTAAAATGAAGGTTTTTAGATAATATAATTTCAATGGTCACATCTAAATCACTAATCAGAAAGACAGTCATTTTTGCCATTGCTCTATGCCATCTTTGTGCTTTGGTACTACCTCTCCCAAATACTGGAAATACTGAAAACATACTTCAGACCCTGATCTATTAAGTGTCAAGTTTCCATCAAAAATCAAGGAAACCACCACATTCTATATGAGGACTGTGCTGATTGCCTGAGAGGCTTCTGTCTTTTTCAGAAATTATCATATGTACATGTAAAATCTTTGCATATATTTTATACATTGACATGTCTTAAACTCCTTTAATGTATGTATTATTTCATTTTTTTGTATGTCTTTTGCCAACACCCAGCACAGTGCCTGCCATAAGGATAGCTGATTGAGTATAATGCTGTGGCCTCTGTTAAATGATGTGAATTTGAAATTAGTACTGAAACATCTAAGGACAATGGTGACATAACACTGTTCAAAGAAGGAGACCAATTTAGAATGTTTCTGGAGTAAATGTTCCATATCTCACATTTGCAGAAATCAGAGAATTTAAACCTCTTTGTAGAATATTTGCCAATAAAAGAAGTATCTGTTGTATTTTATAGTGACTCAAACTTCAGGCTACCCCATCTTACATGGAATCTGTTTCATGTACTTACCATCTGAGAATGAAGCTGAAAATAATGTATACTAGTCAAATTAGAAGAAATTTCATTTTCCCTGATATCATATTCAAACAGAGATTGGAATACCAAAAACTGTGGTTAGTTGCTGGCCATTTTCTAGAATGTTTTAAATTTAGAAAATACAAATTTTATAAGAGAAATAAAGGCTGTTATGTTTGTGAGTAATTTCTAGATTTTCAGATATCTGAAGAAACATCAAGAAAGACCACACAAGGATCAGATGAGAGTCAGAGATTAGATAAATATGGGACTGGAATTGTTGGCATCTTTGGACTCTGGTGGTAGATGATCATATTTATAAAGAAGCTCAATTTATCTCTGACTTAAAGACTAAGTAAGAAAATTTAGGGGGCAGGTGGGTGGTTGAATAGCTGTGTGACCCTGGGCAAGTGATTTAGTCCTGTTTGCCTCAATTTCCTGTTATGTAAAATGTGCTGGAGAAAGAACTGGCAAACCACTCCAGTAATCATTGCCATGAAAGAGTTGGATATGAACAAAATGACGGACAAAAACAGCCAAAAGAAAATTTAGAGATAAAAGAAAAATCAGTAAAGGATAGGTGAGTAGTGAAAGGGCAAGAAATGACTTTCAAATGATATTTATTCATAACATTAAACATTCCTATTTTAAAATTATCTATGCTCACTTATGGGGAAAACAAGGATAATACCATATATTTCTTTGAGAGTTTTAAGAGTCTAGGGGCAGTGCCTCTTTGGAACAACATAGACCTATTTCTGCTAACTTGGTAGATGTTCAAGTGTTTTCTTGATTTTGAGCAAGGACTTGTATTCATTATAAAGCTCTGCCAGACATTTTTATTTTTCATTTTTAAAAATATTTCATTTATCCTCAGTAACATGTAAAGAAAAAATTTTAAATTCATTTAAAAAAAATTTGAGTTTCAAATTTTCTCTCTCCCTTCCTCCACACCATCACCTTGAGATGTAAGCAACTTGATATAGGTTATACATGTTCAATTATGCAGAACATTTTAGTCATGTTGTGAAAGAAGACACAGACTCAAAGGAAAAAAAATAAAAAATACACAAAGTGAAAAATAGTATGTTTCAATCTACATTCACACTTCATCAGTTCTTTCTCTGGAGGTGGATAACATTTTTCACTATGAGTTCTTTGGGATTGTCTTTGATCATTGTATTGATGAGGATAACTGTCATTCACAGTTAATCATTGTGTAGTATTGCTGTTCCTGTCTGCAATATTCTCCAAGTTCTGTTCAATTTACTTTGCATCACTTCACATAAATCTTTCTAACTTTTTCTGAAATCAGCCTGCTTGTCATTTCTTACAACACAGTGATATTCCATTATAATCATATACCGCAATTTGTTCAGCCATTCCCAAACTGATAGGCATAACCTCATCTTCCAATTTTTTGCCACTACAAAAAGAGCTGCTGTGAAAATGTTTGTACAAATAGGTCTTCTACCATTACCCCCTTTTCCCCTAATTAACTCTCATCTTTTCATCAGGAATACTTGAAAGTACTCTATCTCATTGAATATCCATTTTTCCTCCTGAAGGATTATACTCAGTTTTGCTAGGCATGTGATTGTTGGTTGTAATCCTAGGTCTTTTGCCCTGCAGAATATTATATTCCAAGCTCTCTACTTCTTTAAAATGGTAATTACTAAATCCTTTGTAATCCTAATTGTGACCCCATGATATTTGAACTGTTTCTTTCTAAATGCCTGCAGCATTTTCTCCTTGACCTGATAATTCTGGAATTTGGCAATAATATCTCTGGGAGTCTTGATTTGGAGATCTCTTTCAAGAAGTGATTGGTAGATTCTTTCAATTACTATTTTACCTACTGATTCTAGGATATCAGGGCAGTTTCCTTTACAATTTCCTGAAAGATAGTGTCTAGGATATTCTTTTCAAGGCTTTTAGGTAGTCCAATGATTCTTACATAATTTCTTCCAGGTTCATTTTCCAGGTCAATTGTTTTACCAGTGAGATATTTTACATTTTCTTCTACTTTTTTATTCTTTTGATTTTATTTGATTGATGCTTGATGTCTCTTGGAGACATTAGCTTCCACTTGTCCAATTCCACTTTTTAAGGAATTGTTTTATTCAATTAGCTTTTGTATCTCCTTTTCTATTTGACCAATTCTACTTTTTAAGGAGTTGTTTTCTTCAGTGAATTTTTGTACATCTTTTACCATTTTTTGATCATCCTTGACCAAACCATTGAATCTTTTTCCAATATTCTCTTGCACCCTTATCATTTTCCCCCCATTTTTGTTCTAATTGTCTTATTTGATTCTTAAAATCATTTTGGAGTTTTTTTGGGGCCTGAGAAAAATTCTTATTTCTTTTTGAGGCTTTGCATGCGGGAATTTTGACATTGTTGTCTTCTGAGTTTGCATTTCAATTTTTCCTGATGACATAATAGCTTTCTAAGGTCCCTTTCTAAGGTTTTCCCCTCTTTTCTCATTTTCCATCCTATTTCATGACTTTTGATGTTGAGCTCTACTCCTGGAGTTGGGTCTGGCCTCTCACCTGTTATGCCAGGGTCTGGAGGCCTCACAGCTGATCTCCTGTGTAGTTAGCCTGATGGGCTGGGGCTGCATGTCTTCAGTTGCTGATCTGTGCTAAGGGTAGGGGCCTCTCACTGGCTTCTCTGGTTACTGCCTGCACTGGGCTGTACTCCCCTTTAACCCAAGTAAGACAGACCTTCCCTATGGTCCTCCTAAGTTATTTTGGACGGGAAAATTTTTTCAACCTTTCCTTTTCTGGGTTCCTTGGCTCTAGAATTTGTTTTAAGGTCTAGGTTAAAGTTGATTGGAGGGGAATTTGGGACAACTTAGGCAAGTTCCTGCCTTTTCTCTACCATCTTTGCTCTACCTGCCAGACATTTTAAATCTCAGAGATGAAGAGAAACCTTTAGGATCACTAGGACACTGAGATGTTACATTTTGAGAAAAGTTTTCAAAGCTACTTCTCAAGGTCCTTTGAGTTTGGGGAATATTTGACAATTTCTAGCTTCTGGATAAAGATATTACTCTAATAAGCAAGATGGGCTATTAATCCCTGCAGTGTACTACATCCAATTCAAACCAATCATATACACATTATTATTCAGCCCCTCTCCTTTACTCAGAGCTACTACATACAAATGACCTTTCTGTCTTCTCTTCAAAATTCTCACACAATCCCTTCTCAACTTCTTTGCAATCATCACTGTCTATTTTATCACAGGTTATAAGATTTAGTTCAGCAGCAACATTCTGGAGACCTTATACCCTCAGGAGAAAGTGGAGTGAAATCATAATTAGGGTATATGATTATAAGATCCTTGAGGGAAGAGTCAATATAATTTTTCGGTTTTGTTCATAGTTACAATCAAGTACCTCAAATATAGTAAGAATTTAATGTTTACTGAATGGAAATGAAATTTTCATGTGAAATAACAAAGAGAAATATTTTAAAAAGTTTAATATGAGGTTATGTTACAGGCCTTATGGAACTTTTAACATATGCTCTATCACCTCATTACAATGGAATTGAATGTATGTATATATGTATATGTATTATGTATGTTTGTATATAAGTATAAATATAAAAACAGTGCCTAGTACATAACAGGGGCTTACTGAGTGTTAGTTGACTGATTGGTCTAGAAATAGAATTCTACAATGGTTATTGTAGAATGACACATATGATTTCAGATAGGGTCACAGTTTTAATTTTTTGACTATACTTATTTTTGTTATATCTGTGGGTTTTTATTGTTAGGCTAGAGTTTATGTACATAGACAGAGATACTAAAATTCAAAGAAAAGAGGGTCAAAGAAAATTTTAAAATACACAGAAGAGAACAGAAGGAAGTTCTGAAGGGGACACAGAAGAGCATGGAAGTTTTATGACTATTATGTTAAATTTAATAGACATAAAACTTAGTAATAAACATTTACATTTGGGGGATTTTTTGGTAGACAAAAATGTTCCTGTTTGCTAATTTTTGTTAAATTCCTACTAAAAGGGGACAGTGTAACAAATAAAAAGTAGGCTGTAACCAGTTTGTGAATGTATTTAAAAGACAATAAGGTAATTAAAATTTTTACAATAGAGGAAACAGGGATCCAAGGGAATTTTTTTTAAGCATGAGAGAGAAGTGATCTTTCTTTAGAAAAATAACTGTGGCAGCCCTCTGGATTTATGGAATAAAGTAGAGAGACAGAGAAGAGGTAGAAAGAAAAATTTTGAGCCCATTGCCATATTGCAAGCAAGAGATATTGAGTGCCTGACCTGGGACGCTGACTGCGAGAGTGGAGAGAAGGGAATATAGATGTCATGGAGTAGAATTTACAAGACTATTTGGAAGCAAGAGAAGAAAGATTCAAATATGATTCCAATGTGGAAAATCTGGATTTTCAACTAGAAAAATGAAGATAATCTTAAAACAATCTTAGGTAGCTGCAACTAGTAGTATTTTTGCTAAGTAAGAGGGGAGAAAATTAAGATGTGAAGATATTAATTCTCCACACTTAATGAAAAAAAAGTAACATCATCTTATTGAGGCAGTATTATAACTCTTCTTATTGGTGAAATCCTGCCTGATCCATGGGGTCTCAGACATACCCCATTTGCTTAAAAAAGCAGCAACAAGAAGCAGCAAGCAAAGACCATGTGAGCTCCCATTCAGAAGCCCTTTTTCCAAATAAGACTGCCATAGATAATTTAAAAAATGTCAGCTACTTCCTGAGTGAGCCCATGGACATACTTGGCAGAGGTAAATCAAGGGAGATTATGTCAGACCTGATAATCATGGGAACAGATTAATGGAAGAAGGAGGGTAAGACAATGATTTGACTAAAGAGTCAATTCCCAAACACTTCCTGTGACCTATCTCTTCTTCTGGTACTGTCCCACCAGTTTGAATTTAAAGGGCTTAAATTAGCTTGTAGCATTTGTGGTCGTTCTGAAGAAACTCTGGTAAATATTGGTTTGGTCAAAGCCTTTTGGGAAACATTGGTTTGGATTGCAATTCAGGTTTCATTAGTATTCTCTGTCCCTCTGGTTAGACACTGACTGGAGTGAGGAAATATGAGTTCCACAATTCATTTAAGGAGGAAGCTGAGCACAGATTTCTTGCTATTTCCCACATGCTGAACAAGTATTGGACTTTTCCATCATGCATCTCCTCCCAAGACTCCGTACTTTTCAGCTTACTTTTGTCTGTTTTATTCTACTATTAGATTGTGAGTTCCTTAAGGACAAGGATAACATTTTCTTTGAATTTTGCGAGGATTGTGAGGACTTAATACAGTGGCTGGGACATAGCATATGTTGAAGGAATCTTTCTGACTTGCTGACTGATCATAACCCTATTTCTCCTGAGGTCACACATAGAAAAATGTAAAGAAAATATACATATATGTGTGTTATATTTTGTTTATTTTGAAATTAAAAACATTAAATATCATGAGAGTCTCTATGTACATAGTAGAATAAAATAAGAGGATTAAAAAAACCTAAAAATCACTATTATGTAAAGAACGGTGAATATTAATTTCTTAATAAATGCTTTCTCTGGGTAGTGGAGTTATTTTTCTTGAAAAATATATATTAAATTCAACATCTAACTTTGAAAGTTACTTGCATATCTATGATTCTTTCTGGTCCTCTTTCTGTTTTCTTCTATTATTTTTTCAAATACTTGAATGACCTACATTTCTAGTCTTTATTTTTGTAGTGGAGATGGGATGGGAAAGAGGCTATGATATCCCTAGCTCTAATGGTCCTCCCTTCACCTGAACAAATTAAAAGTAAAAGGTGAAAAAAACCTTGTTAGAAACATGTATTTTTCAGGATAATAAATACTAAAATTGACAATGTAGAAAAATACACGTTCTATATCATTACTCCATCACAACTCTGCTACATGTGAGTAGCATGATTTCATAGTTACATTAACTCTGGTGCCATGGTTAGTCTTTTTAAGAATCACAGAACTTAAACCTTTCAAAGTGTTTCTTTTTTCCAAATTAACAAAATTGTCATTGAACAAACTGTTCTCTTGATTTTGCTTACTCTGATCTGCCTAAGTTCATGCAACCTTTCCAGCTATAGTTGAAATGATCTCTTTTGGTATTTTGTATGTTGCAAAATATTCCATTACCTTCATTTATTATAATTTGTTTGGTTATTCTCTAAATGATAGAGACCCCCTGGGGTTCCAAGAACTATATATTTTATCTCTTTTGTATCTCTGACAGCACTGAATGCACAGTAGCTATTCAATAAAAGGTTAACTGATATAATTTGTCACATGGGCTAAAAGAAAAGGAAAAAGGTCAACTCAGGGGAAAGAGTGAGGAAGGACTGGACTAAGCCAGTCATTCCTTCCCCCTCTGCACTACTGCAATAAATCAATCAGCAAGCCTTTATTAAATTGTTAATATGCCAGCGGCTCTGTAAATATGAATACAAAAGTCAAACAATCACTGAGGTCAAGGACTTTGCATTCTACTTGTGTGGCATTGGGAGATAAATAAAAACAGGAGGACATGTACCCAAGATTCAGCTTACCCATAGCTGCCATAAATAGAAAAGTTTCCAAAAGCGAATGTGTGTGCTTCCCATCTCATGAACAGAGGTAATGGGCTACACTTACAAAATGGGACATACATTTTCCAAAGCGGCAAATGAATGAATTTGATTTACTTAACTACACATAGTTATTATAATGGAGAGTTTTTATTTGTGGAGTGGGGGTGGGGAGAGACCTAGAGTAAGTAATGATATGGTAAATTAAAAAAATCGAAACAGCATGAACGAAAGATTTTAAAAAATTCAAGTTTAGATGAGGACACATATATAAAAATAATTTCAATCCCAATATATTGAATTTAATATATACTTTAAAAACTATACATAATCAAAATTAACATTTTTATATGTTGTTTTCCTGATCTCTTTGTACATATAAATGTTCGTCTTTGTTGAGTTGAAAAAGATTCATTGATAAAAAATTATAATAAAAAGTGAATTGCGATAAGTATAAAAAAAGGAAGGAAAAATAAAAACAAGAAGATGAATTGAAATCCTGTTTAATAAAATGGGGGAATGAATTATAAGAGAAAGACAGGGAAGAACAGGACAAAGACAGAAAATAAAAATGAGCTACCAAGGAAGGATGAAGCGGGAGGAAATAGAAGGAAATGGTAGTGGCAGAAGGATCAAAAAGAAGGGGAGAGCTTTCGACTGGAGATATTCTGCCTGAGGAAGGCAGAAACTGATAGGCTAGATCTAGAGCTACCAACTTTCTCAGAATCCCTGGGAACTGACAGGATTTAAATGAGATCTTGCAAGGATGAAGACAAGGCTTAGGGATCTAGATAGAAAAAATTAGAACTGAGAAGCATCAGAGGCTAAATGATAGGCATTATATGAGATGGACAAATCTCTGCCGTGTGATAAATCTGTGCAGATATAATTTAATGGGGTGTCTGTGTGTGTGTGTGTGTGTGTGTGTGTGTGTACATGCCCAAACATGTGTGGGTACTCTAACACGCCTTTAAGTTCAATAAGGAATTTGTAGTATAACATCATTATATGATCTGCCTTATATCTGATTCTTTTGTGCAAAATCATATGGTATGAACGAGGAAAGAAGGAAGTGGTAAAGAGGATGCCATGCTCAGAGAAGGTCTTAGGCTTACATGAACTGATGCAAAGTGAAATGTGCAGAACCAGGAGAACATTGTATACAGTATTATCAGATGATCAACTGTGAATGACTTAGCTATTCTCAGCATACACTGATCCAAGACAATTCGGAAGGACTTAGGACGAAAAATGGTATGCACCTTAAGAGAAAGTACTGATGGAGTCTTGAATGCAGATCAAAGCATACTTTTCCTTTATTTTATTTTTCTTGATTTTTTTTGTCTGTGTTTCCTTTCACCACATGACTAACATGGAACTAAGATTTTTTTTATTACTGTATGTGTATAACCTAAGTAAAATTGCTTGCCTTCTCAAGGAATGGGAGAGGGAGGAAGGAAGGAGAGAATTTGGAATTCAAATTTTTTTCTTTTTTATATTGTTTTTAATTTTTTATATAGCAATAAATTTCCATCTGAAGAAAGCTTATATATTAAATACTATGGGTTGTGTTGAAAGTTGCGCATCTTTTCTTTGCTTCCTTGTAGGTTTTCTCTTGTTCTTTGCTATATACGTTTTACTTTTCTCTTATTTCCCCCCTCTTGTTCCCTTCATCCCCCAGGATACAACTACGTGTGGATATATTTATATACAGATGTTGATATAAACATACATGTATACATATATACACATATATAAAGATATGCATACATATATACATACATATATAAAATATATATAAAGGAACTCAAAAATCTTAAAAAATGAATGTTAAAAGTGGCTTGTACATATAATTGGAGGAAAAGAACTTTTTAAATAGAAAAAAGGTCTTAGGTAGTGGCAAGTGAGGTTAATGGGATGAACAAATGGAATTTTGTCTCTTTCTGTGCATGATTCATCTGGAGAAAAGGGCATGAGAAAATGGGTGAGGTTAAGTTATACAGGGCAATGATTTAGTTAAATATCAAAGTTGGAGGAAATGTCAGAGGCCACATGTTTCAACCTACTATCTTCCAGATAAAGAAATGAAGTCTGAGGAAAGGAAAGTGGTATATCCAAGACCACAGAGTAGATTAGTGCCAGCATCAGCATTCACAACATGTCTTTATGATATTGTGTTTAGGGCTTATGCTCAAACATCAGAATGTTTAACTTTGCAGATACTCTTATCATTGGCATCTGACAAATAGGTATAAATAGCGTCATTAGTAAGCAGATATGTGTTACAATGGGAGTTAAAAATGCTACTTAATGGATAAGAGGAAGAAGTGTGGAATACACAATTTCTCTTAAATTTGATACATGTCACTAAAGAAATATTGAAAATGTGACCATTCGAGAGGTGGAGCCAAGATGGTGGCTGGGAAGCAGTGACTGCTGTGAGCTCCCCACCAAGTCCCTCCAAAAACCTATTAAAAAATGGCTCTGAAACAATTCTAGAGCTGCAGAACCCACAAAGTCGCAGAGGGAAGCAGGGCTCCAGCCCAGGACAGCCTGGATGGTCTCTGGGTAAGGTTATCCCACACGGAGCT
>CM053625.1:26818373-26857856 GCA_028646595.1 Phalanger gymnotis | reverse complement strand
TCGGCCATTTAGGGGTCCAGGCCACCCATCGATCGGCACAGGATCGAGGTATTAATATCTTTCATGCACTGTTAAAACAAATAACAGAGGAGTGTTGTATATGCTAATTAGAAAAAGATCGAACTCTCCCTAGGATAGTAACTGGAGAAATATCAAGGGGAAAAGTTCCAGCCCAAATGTGGCAGATAGATTATATTGGCCCACTACTCCAAGATAAAGGATGTAAATATATATATGTACGTGTGTTGACACCTATTCAGGCATACTAGTGGCTTGTCCTTATAAGGACGCAACTCAGAAAAACACCTGTAAAACCCTAGATGTTGTAAGTTTATACTATGGAACCTCAATGCAGATTCAAAGTGACAATGGGTCACATTTCAAGGGCAAAGAAATGAAAAGATATTGTGTTGAATAATATAGAATGAATATATCATATTCCATATTACCCATAAACATCTGGGCTAATTGAAAGAATGAATGGATTGTTGAAAGAACAGCTGAGAAAATTAAGCTCTAATAATTCACATCGACATTGGAAGGATAATTTGTCTATTGCCTTATGTAATTTGAATAATAGGCCCTTAGGAGGGAGTACATCTCTAGCCAGAATGTTGACCCCAAATCTGCAGATTAGAGAACAGCAAACATATGAGATCCGAAATATCGAATTTTGGACTGTGAGGGAAGATGTCCTACGACCATGTCCAGGAACACCTGGTTGGGCAGGATATGATTTACATTGTATAGAGAATTTTAGGCTGAATAGGAAAGAAATAAGAAAAACCCCTACTGGGGTATGTATGAGAATCCCCAAGAATCATTTTGGATGGATATTACCTAAACCAGGATTAGCAGCTCAAGGAGTACCTGTATTGGCTGGAGTGATAGATTCTAATTATCAAAGAGAAATTGTTGTGACACTCCAGAATTTGGGTGAAACACCTGCACAATTTTGTAGAAATGATAGGATAGTTCAAGTGATTATTATCCCCTGTGAAAAAACACCCTTTGTGAAAACTGACCCTCCTCCCAAAATAACTACTAGAGTGTCTTGCTCCATTGATAGAATGAAATTGGGAGCTAAGGTATGGGTAAAACAGAAGCCAGATGATATTCCAAAGGCTGCAGAAGTCATAGCCCATGGGAAAGACAACACTGTAACAGTTGTCTATTCAGGGGAAGATAATTACCAAATCGTACTCCTGAACCATATATTTTACCATGAATAGGGCTACAATAATAGATTCATGGACTCCAGAAGTATGGCTGATGCTGATAAATGCTACAAGCCACTCAGAGGGAAGGTGGTCTTGTGTGATTAACAGGTGAAAGTTTGTATCTGGAGAAAAAGGCCTGGAGGGCAATCCTAGTCTCCATCTAAGATGGGACCCTTCTAGATTAGTTTCCTTATTGTGTTCCCTTTGAAAAGAAACATTTCCTACCTGAGTTAGGCTATGGGATCGAATTTTTGTATAACTGGAGTCTCAACCAGAATGGGGATGATTTTATTTGAAGTATAATAGCCAATACTTGCTCACTCTTTTGTTCTTTGTCTTGGTCAACCTTGTTGCTAGTTCTGTCTCCTTTAGGCTTAAGTACCCTACACTTTCAGATGACTGCCTAAGCACCTAGCATTCTTGGAATTCCTGACAGCTTGCTAAAGAACTGACCTCTGGAATGAGACTCTTGGGGCAGGGACAGCTCTATGTCCAATTTCAGCAAGAAGAAGCTATGGAAAATGAGACCTTTGCCCCTTACCCCAAGATTTGGAGCCCCAATCATCGAGTGGGGCAGGGAATGATGATACTATTCTGTGTACTTATTTTGTATTATCCTTGCTGTATTGTTTTATTGTCATGGTATTATTGACACTCATTTCCAATGTAATGGATACAAATATCTAGCGGTGGACATTTGAATTGTAAACAAATATTTGAGAATGTCACTGAATTTTGCTTTGTTGTGAATGATATGTTTTAGTTTCCTGTGTAATTGGATCACAATGTATAATGGGTCAATGTATGTTCCAGGATACATGACTGATTAGATTATGTATCCTGAAATAAGGGGTGGAGTATGTTGGTAAGCAAAATGGGCTCTTAGCACTTAGTTCAACCAAGTGCACTTGAAGAGTATGGCTTTTGTTTCCTTTGAGTAATTCAATATATTTCCTTGAGTGTTACTAGGTGCTAAGCCCTAGGCCCAAACCCCTATTAGATGCAAAACCTATGTGGGTGTGGATTGGTAACTAAGGTGGGGCACAAGGTGGGGCTAACTAAGGGGAGGGCCTAGTTTACACATGAGTTTGAGTGATATGTCTGGGACAGCAGAGGCTTTTAGACCACGTGGGTTTAAGTCACCTCTTTGTGATGATTCTAGGTCATGTGGGTGAGTCACATGTGTGAGTCACCCTTGACCCTGAAAAAGATATAAAACCAGGAGTTGGCTTTCTCTTTTCTGGAGCTCTTACTCACAGCAGTGGTAGTGCGCATGACTCTGGGGCCAGCCCTTTTTATGAGCTCCTGGGCTGAACTTAGATGTTGGTAACTATGAATCTGTATTTGATCTGTCTGTTGATGTTTGTAATTTGTTTGCATTTTTCTCTGAAGTACAGGGTGCTGGCTTTTCCCCCTGAACTAAGTGAGTGATATTTGTATGCTGAATTAAGGTAAGCTTGTCAACCCCTTAACGTTGCTTTCCTTACTAAAGCAGATCAAAAGAACCTGTGCTTTTGCAGCATGCTTGTTGTTGGGGTTGTGTTGGTCTTTCACCCCCACAACAGTTGCTAGCTGGATTGTGGAAATAGTTGGAAAAGGAAATAGCAAACTACTCCAGTGTCTTTGCCAAGAAAACCCCAAATGTGGCCATGAAGAATTGGATGTGACCAAAATGACTGAATAACGACAATCTATCTATATGTCTGTGTACGCACGCACACGCACACACACACACACACACACACACAGAAACACACACTACACCAATAAAGGATACCCTATGAAATATAGATTTATCCAGAAATGGTCAAACCAGGAGCAGATTAGCACAACATAATGTGAACATTAGAAACTGAGGAATCAATAAGAAAAGCTTATGGTTATTTTATGAACTTGAAAAACATTATCTCCATACAGGCATTTGGATTTTTTTTACTCTAGATTTGTGTTTCAAACACATGCAGAACTGAGAGTTTGGGGATTCCACCTACCAGTGCAGATCAGAAACTGATTTGTAATTTATAAAGAATTGCCTCGGTAAGCAAGAGGTTAAGGAGCTTTGACCATGATCCACCAGTATATGTTAGAGGAAGTGTTTAAACCCAAATATTCCTTAATCAATCATAAATTGTGCTTTATTAGCCACACAAAGTTATCTCTCAAGCATTTATAAAATTCCTATATTCTCAAAGACTCATAACAAAACAAGATCAGAAACTTATTCCAGTCTCACAAAAAGAATATTTGTTTCTGTTTTGTTTCTTTCAGGTAATTAGAATTTTTATTTTCTGTGGTAGTTTATTGTTAGCATTTCATTCTTTCTGAATTCTTACCAGTCTCATTATGAATGATTGGAATGATAATGGCTCTGAAAGAAATCAACATTATTCTGCAAGAGAAGCTTTCAATATGTCAGGGTGGATGTGTATAGGGATACACAAAGAAGAGGTAGGTAGAAGGGAAAGCTGAGAAAGGAAAGGGGTGACACTGTTTTACTCAGGTCAAGTAAATAAAAAATTGCTGTGTTTTACATTCAGGTCCCATATTTACTGGTGCTTGTGGATGTAATAGGAATCACTCTGCTAATTTCCCCCTTGACTCCTCGTGAAAGGCTTCAGCCATAATAGAAAATTCCTCAGGATTTTACCAAATACGAATATCTTTAAATCCAAAATAGACTAACTCATCTTGTTCAGCAATCTCCATGTTAGGCTTAGGACATGAAAAGGAATTTGAGTGCCTTTTCGTGGCTCATTTTAGAGAGCTAAATGGAAATAATGCTCTGCCTTTTCTGCTCAATCACAAATATTCCTCACTGACAGATGAGTGCTGTTTCAATGTATGAAAAGAGACAGTGATAACCTTCCCAGGACATCATAGTAAACTCACCACAGCATGACACTTAAAGCCATTCTATAGGAAGCATTAAAAAAATCACAAGTAAGAACTTCCGGGCGGCAAGAGATCAAGGTACAGCAACTCATAGCAGGCTATGCTTCTGTAATATAGAAATATTTCTTGAAGATTTTTCCTATTCAGCCACTTTTATGGATACTAATAAAAAGAATAATCACTCTACCACAAAGGAAGATATTAAGTACAACTCATTGCACTTAGGCAAGATGTTGTTAGTGTTGGAATGAAGGGATGGTAACAATTCACTATTGACCCTGATCATGCCCCCAGAATAGCATTTGACTTACGGAAGGTGGTGTAGAACTCCTGCAAACTGAGGGAACCATCATTGTTGTAGTCGTCAAATCGGAGTAGGTCTTCTAATGAACAACCGAGAAAGTCATTTTCCAGGGGTCCCTCCTTCATAAGCTACAGAAAACAGAAGACATATATACATAGGTTTAGAGCATGTCTCAGAGAGAAAAGAAATATCATGGGAAACAAAGGCAATTAAATATTAAACCAAGAAAAGCAACATTACACACACAAATGGTCCACCTACAAAATGGCAAGCATCTCCAAGCCCATTTCCTCATAAGCATTTCAAAGATCTCACTGAGGGTTGCTTATAAAGCCTTATGATACTAGTATATCAGAATAGAAGTCAGCCCAGGGTTAGGCTGTGTAGGAAGACAAATTTCAGAGATAGGGATTTGTCTGAAGCTAGACATTTTGTTAGAGGAAGTGCAGAGATTAAATGCTAAGAATGGTCTTTTTTCCACTACACTGTGCTACCTAAGAAATAGAATTTGAGACACAAAACTTAAAGTGCAAATCATCCTTTATGCAAAGAACTCTTAGAGCAGGTACTATAACTTCATCTGTCAAGAGTAGGATGAAGCCCATTTGGCATGAACTTAATCGGCTCTAGTCCTGAAGGTGTCAAAACATTCTCAGTGGCACCACATACATCTCTTACCCAAGCTACTGTCACTGAAGAAGGAATAGTCCTCTTCCTTTATAATGCTAACACTATTTGTTGTTCACCATAATTCTACATTTACATTATCATCTTATGAATTATAGCCATTTGGTTTTGGGTCACATTCACCAAATAGAATATATTTCATTATAAAAGTTTTCTCTAAGAGAGCAGAATCAATAGCTTATCTAATTTTGTGCCTTTCCTCACAAAAGCATAGATACAAATCTGAAACAGCTGGATGGGATGAAAGTACAGACTTAGTAAATGTTTACTGAAAGAATAACACATAAAAATATCAAGAATTCTTGTCAGAGAAAATCTCTTTCTTTAATCCTTGATTGGTTAATATTTTTGAATTCATCATCACCTTGCTGTACATATTGTAACAATTTTCCTGGGGGGAAATTTCACTGGAAATTTAAGTGACTGCCCATTAAAGAGGATGAAAGATAGAGCAGGGTTCTTGTTTCATGCCAGAGAGGTGATGAACTTAAAGTGAAGAATAAAATATACATTTGTGGACATGGCCAATGAGGAAATATTATTTGACTAAATATGCTTATTTTTCTGAGGGTTTTCATTTTCTTCACTTTAATTCAATTGTTCATGAGGAGGAAAAAGGAAAGCGGGAAAGGGAAAATAGATGATTCTTAATGGAAAAAACAATAATAATAAAAAAGAATACCATTGGGTGGAAGTAGGATAGAGATTTTACTTTTGTACAACAGAAATCTGCATACCAGCTTTTCTGGTAGATGAGATTTCAGATTCTGACTCTGCCATCTGTCTGGTCCTAAGAGAGTCTTGGCAATGCTCTGGGGTTCATCTTCCAGCTTGGTAAAACAAAAATGTTCTAATAGAGGGTTTGTTGGTCTTATTTTCAACTGTAAATCTTGAGACATAAAGATTTATTACAGAGCTTAAGCTGTGCCTTCCCAAAATATGTATCACTTTTGGGGCTCATTGAGCTCCTAGTTATTTTATAACTAGAAATTGAAGGATGTGAATTTGATCTAAAAAGCAAATTAAACACATACTTTGAGGAGAGATTAAAGCTCAGAATTACTAGGAATAGTAAAAGGTAAGAGATGGAAATAAGGTTGCTTGCTGCAAGAATTTAGGAAGAAAATAAACATTTTTTTTCTTATGTAATGAGTTCTGTGTAATAGGAAATATTGAATTAGGTGCCAAAACCAGTATATTTTCAGTCAGTCAAAAATTCATAATTAATTAGGAAGATTCTCTCTCCTTTGATGCTGTATGTATTATATGTCGCTCTTGTCAGTAGAGTGATTATAATTGTTTCACAACAAACTCTCCAGGTTAATATAAATATGTTCAACACATTTTAAAGTATAATTTACATACTGAAAATTTTCTTCATGGTTTTCTTAGGTCTAGATATCATGAAAACAATTAATCAAGCACTGACTGAAATAATTTACTGATTTAGGAAGTATAAATGCTTACGTACTTGACAGTTTAACCTGACTCCAACATGTAACTGAATTTCTTGTTTGTGATTTTCCTTTAAAAAAATCAATGCAGTATATGGGAAGAAAATGGACTTTCCATTGATTAAATGGCTAATAGACAGAAGGTGGAGCTGGAAAGGACATTAGAGATCACTTAATACTCCTCCATTCATTTTATAGGTGAAGAAACTGAAGCCCCAAAATGAAAAGGGAGGTGTAAGAGAACACATGAAATAAATACCAGCATTGGGCCTCAATTTTTAGTGTTTTAGGGATCTGGGTTCTTCATTATGATAGTATAGACATAGTGTAACTGGATTATAGCAAAATAGTTTAAAATATTTTAAGATAGCCTTGGGAATAATATGGAAATGTATAAAAATAAATAAAATAATGTATAATATAATGAAGAAAAATTATATCAGGAATTTAGAATTTCAAAGAGTTTTATGTGATATTTCATTTGACCCTCACAGCAAATTTATGAATGGAGTTCTATTATTATTTTCATTTTGCAGATGAGGAAAAATGAACCGAACTGCCATTGGTCTGATAGTTTATGAATACCACAGATAAGATTTGAATTCAAGTTTTTTTGAGTACTATACATTCCTATACTTTTCTATAAACTATAACACCTAGATGCCCTAGTCATAAAATAAATTATAATGGGGACAGTACGGTATAGTCAGAAGAGTAAATATTAAGTCATGAGGAATGAGGGACTAAACTGTTATGACCCCTTATAATATTATGAGGTACCCATTGCCAGACAGTTACCAAAAGTAGTTAAATGACAATAGACAGGTATACTGGATTATTGGGAAGAACTGAACTAGATAGCTTCAATGCTTTGTTCTAGGTCTGAGAATCTGTCAGTGGCTGGTGAGGTCAAAGTTGACCCCTATCTTCAAAGGAAACACATAAGCACTCTAAAATAGGTGACAATGAGGTAGATAACCACATTCATCAAGGTGTGTAACCTTAGTCCTAAGGTACCGAGGGACTGGGGGTTCAGATCAGCAAGTGGAATTAGAATATTGCTCATGCTGTTCATGTTCCTTACTGGCAGGTCAGCTAAAGGGCCTACAACTTGATACCTATTTCTGTTCTGGATGTATTTATGTTGGTTTCTAACACTAAGGAGTAGATGAACTTTGGGCTTATGCTTTGTTGCTCTGACTCTAAGAACAAACAAATGGCTGAGAAGCATAATCACTCCTTGGTGTATTCAGACTTTCATAAAATGAAAAAATAAGACGGAGAAAAAGGATTTTGAAAGAATTCCTAGAAAACTAGCCTATATTATGAACCATGAGCCCAGAAACTGGCTAGGAAACATAAGAAAAATGGTATCAGGAAAAATTTTGGGAAGAACACCAATTGTTAGCAACAGGGAAACTTTTTAAAAATGTATTTATCATGCTCATCTCAGCCATTTACATTAAAGACTATTTAAAGCAATGAAGCTAAATAAGTAAACAAATGAACATACCTTTATTCGGCAAGTAAAAAGGTTTCTATGAAAGTGAAATCCACCATAAGTTTCAAGATCAATCTTGGACAGAGGGAAATATACTTTTTCTGGAGAATTGATTTACTATCCATAAGACTGACGCTTTCTTACTGGGTTGCTGGATTTATTATTAAGTGAAAGCCCAACTGGTGTAATATAATTTAGCTGCATGATGTTCTCGATATTTATAAAAGTGGCTTTCAATATGTTAAATTTTAAAGAGGAAATAACATTCCAGTGACCACACTTGAACATGGAATCTTCTTCCACAAGTAGGAAATTTCTTTGATTCTGTAGGGTGAGCTGCTTATCGAAGACATCTCTCTTGTTGGAATTGAAATCTGACTTTCCTGGCTATTCATTCTTGGGGTTCATTTATTTTGAGCAAGAAATAGCCTGTCTCTCTTCATTAGATCAATAGGAACTCTTAACTCTGAATGGAAATGTAGAAACTAGAGGAACAATTCTTTTTTTTTTTTTTAAGGAAATGAACTCAAATAATGGACAAATTGAGAATCAGCTTTTAGTGGAATTTTACTCATATTCCCTACAAAAAAATGAGTATGCATGATATTCAGTAAACTTTTAAGACCTGACAAGGGCAAGTCGCTTTTCCCTTCTGGCTCTCTGGTGCTTTGATTCCTAATTTGCGAAATGCCACTCTGACTCATTCACTATCTCACTGTGAGATAACAGATGAGATAATGAATGTGACTCCTTAGAAAACTGCCCAGTGGAAGACAATTGAGAGCCACCATTCAAGGATCATATCCTGCACTGTACACAGATTCAGAAATGTCAGTGAAGGTTCAAGGACACTCAGGGATAATTTTCAAGACATAACTCTGTTTCATAATTGTCTAAATTGACTGAAAGATTGCCATCTCCCCCCCACCCCATTATCACCCTATGGTCAAAGAAAGTGTGATATAGTGGCTAAGGCAATTGGGAATCAAGGTGACCTTAGAAATTTATTAGATGTTTGGACTCAAGGCAGCAAAGAGGTACAGTGGATAGAACACTTGGCTGGGAGGCAGAAAGACCTGAGTTCAAATACAGAATCAGATTCTAACTCACGGTGCTACTATGAGAAAATTACTTAATCATTGTTTGTCTCAGTTTCCTCAACTGTAAATTAGGGATAAAAATAGCACTTAGGAAGGAAAGTTATGGCAACTGAGTAGCATACTTAAAAGCAGAGACATGACCTTGTAAACAAAGGTCCATATAGCAAAAACTACGGTTTTTCTAGTAGTAATATATAGGTGCGAATGTCAGACTATAAAGAAAGCCGAGCACTTCAGAATCAAAGCTTTTGAATTGTGGTGCTGGAGAAGACTTTTCAGAGTTCCTTGGACAGCAAGGAGATCAAAGCAATCAAGTATTTCAGAAGAAAATTAATTTGGAATATTCATTAAAGGATCAAATAATAAAGCTGAAGCCTAAATGCTTGGACTATATAGTAAAAAAAACAGGAATCATTGGAAAAGACCTAGATTTTGGGAAATATTGAAGGCAAAAGGAGGAGACAACAGAGGATGAGATGGATAGATAATGTCATGGAAACAACAAATATGAGCTTAGAGAGACTTCAGGAGATGGTGGAGGATAGAAGGGCCGGGAGTCACAAGGCGCTGGACATGACTGAGAAACAATGACAAACAGCACCTATTCCCAGATTCCTACCGAGAACCAAATAATATAATATTTCTAAAAGACCTATAATATTACCCAGAATATAATAAGCCTTATATGAATATTAATTGGTATTATTACTCTTTTAATTTCTCTGTGACAGTTTCCTCCCCTGTAAAATGAGAGTTTTGGATTAATGACTTCTAAGTTCTGATCCACCTCTAGGTCAATGGTCCTGTGATTATATTAAAAAGGAAATCAGGTTTAAAAAGAGGATACCAATATTGAAATTGTGACAGAGCCAGAACTCTACATTCTGTATGCAGCGATATTTCCAGTGTACCATACTACCAAAACAAATTCAGAAACAGCTTAATCTCTGCACCAGGGAAGGTCATTCTACTGTTCTTTGCTTTGCTGTCTCTAGTACTACTACCACAACGAATTCAAAAGGTCAGGAATTGGTAATTAAAGGTAAGAGTCTGCAGTTTATCATATTTGACTTCTCTGACAAAGTACCTGTCAATAAATACAAAGTGGAGGAGAAGGAACCAAGCTATTATTTATTCTAGCATTATTTCCATAAGGAAGAAAGGACTTGAGGAAGAAAAGGAGTTTCTTTCCTAATTAAAACACTTGAGAACTACTCTGAAGTGTCTATTTTGCCAGCTAGCAGGGAAGACTTTAGAGCATGTTTGCAAATAACAATTGTGGGTGGTTGGTAGAATGAAGCAACAGACATAATTTTGTTTTTGATAATATTTTGAACTGATCTAAATGAAAGATTGCCAACATCTGGGAGGAAAAATAGAAGGAACACCATTTCCAAGATGGATTTCTATATCTGCTTAACACTAACGAGACACATAGTCAATATTTACCATTCACAGAAGAATTCAACTGTGTTATATTTAATTTACACATTGAGTTAAAAAATGTTATTCCCTTTATAATTCAATTGTTTTCCTGAGCTGAACAACATACTGACCTGACTTAGTTCAGAACTGCTGAGGTATCCATTGCCGTTGTAATCTAAGTACTTAAACAGAGATTCCACAAGGAAATGCTTCTGTGATGAGTCTGGACTGGGGACATTGTTCTGCATATGACGTTGGGCTTGTAGGTCTAGGAGGATGTGCTTTAGACGGTTGTAGTCAGCCATGGTGCATGTGTCACCTGTAAGAAAATAATCAATTAGTGTGCCTGGAGTGACTTAAAGGAACTCATAGCTTCAGCTGCTGAAAGACTTGAGGAAACATTACAGTTATATTTTATAAAATCATGAGATCTCTTTACTTTAACCCAAGGTTTAGAAGCATGCATACACATTTCTAGAAAAGATAGCAATTTTTTATTAACAATACTAAGTTGGACTTCTTTAAATACAATAGGTTAGTTTTTGATGTAGGAGTACATAAAAATAGAAAAGGGTATACATAATTATGATCAGGATACAGATAGAAATCTCCAGATCATCTCTTTGCTCCAAGAAAGTGAAAAATGACACCCTGTATCCATCACCAGCTGTTTCTATCAGTGACTTGCCCAGTGAATATTGTTAGAATCATGAGGCATTTTGGCAAATGGAGCATGAAACAGACAATGACACTCAGTGTTTTATCCTCATTGCTGATGCATTTCAGAGGGAACCCTGAATCAGGTACAGGAGGATAAATTATTCTCAGCAGACTAATAGAGTGATGGAGTCACACTAAAAGAAAATGATGAACCCAGGGCTGCCTCCTGTACAGGTGGATTTCTGATAGAGCTGTAATAGCAGTGCCAAATTGGAAACTTGACTATTTTGTTGACTTGGGGTTTCTTTTTTGGTTGTTTTGTTTTGTTTTTTAATCATTAAATGTAGAGCCAAGGATTTTGATCTTGGAAGCATGACCTCTGCAATGAAGGTTAGTAAGGCAAAAACCTCTTGACCAATGAATCAATCTACATGAGACTATTTTGAACTGTATCAGACAAGTGCATTTGAGCTAGTGAGAATTTATACTGATTTTTGAAAGGGAAAACATGGAGAAGTATAAAACCTTTTATAAAATCAACAATTATAAATTGTGGAATGCTTTTATAGCTTCTAAAAATTCACCTCAGGTCAAGCAACATATTACTCTCAAATAAACTTTAAAAGACAAATTGATTCACGAGGATAAAGATTCTGGGGAATCAGATTTCCATGGATGAAGACCTTAGAAAAGTGTTAAGCTTCTACTGACAAAATGATTAACAGGAGTGAAGGAGGGAAAACATGGTGGGATTGGACTATAGATGAGATCAACCAGAGTGCAACCCTTGGGAGGCAGGGGGAAGTGAAAAAGGCTGACAAATAGTGTTATCCTACTATCCTTTAGAAACAGGTGCTAACTTCGGACATGTATAAGCGCCTGGAGGGGTTTATGACTGTTAAGACTGTCTAAACTTCAGGAGGCTAGAAATGTTCCCACTTGCCCTGTTATAGAGGTGCCACTGGGCATTTTTGTGTATGTCTTCACACCAAACACTATTACTACCTGAGTTTCATCAAGGTCCTTCTTTAAAGCTTGGCAGAAAAAGCAAGTTCTTTCAGCAAGATTTTTGGCCCTAAATTGAACCTCAAAAGTTTGTCAATTTATATTTCCTGGATATTAGGCAGTAATGAGGGCTTTGTTATGACAATATCCACTAGAGATATATCTGAATACCAGAGAAATTTCAGTTCCCCTACTCAACAAAGACCATACCCACTCTATGCACACTCTGCAGGATAACAGTGTTATTAAAAATTCCTGAAAAAAAGGTGACCAGAGCAAGTTATATATTTAAATAAATACATGAAATTATTTCCCTCATTTGATAGAATTGTGTCTCTCCGACACCTTCAAATGTTTCTGCCTCTCACAATGATGTGACTATTTTTTCATTCTGTATATTCAAAAGGCCTATTTTGGCCAGCACAATTTTGATCCTCTACATTTTAAAGGCACTTAGATTGAATATTCCATATTTAGAGAGGTAAAATATATAATGTTGGAAAATAGCCACTGTGTCTCCTGAAAAGGTAGTTCAGAGGTGATGATAGAGGTTAATCTTGCATTTCCATATGCTCCACTGAGAAGCACACCAGGAGGAGATAAGCAGGATTTGAATAGGACAGGATACTGAAATTAGTGGGCATGCAGTTAATATTTATTAAGTGCAGATTATGTTCCAGACATTACACTATGCCCCTGAGATTAAAAAAAGAAACAAAAGTCATTCCAAGCCATCAAGGGACTTGCAATCTAATGAGAGAGAATGTAAACAAGTATAGCTATATATTAGACAAATAGAAAATAAATAATAAAGGGAAGGCACTAGAATTAACAAGCTTTATGGAAGGTTTCCTGTGGAAGGTGAGATTTTAGTTGGGTCCTAAAAGAAGTCAGTGGGGGTCTGGAGTCAGAGCAGGGGAGGGAAACCTTTCCAGAAATGGGGGAAGAGCAGTAGAGAATGTTTGGAGCTGTGAGATGGCATGTCGTGGTTCAAAAATCAGGCAGAAGGCCAGTGTCATTGCTTCAAAGAGTACTTGTCTGGGAGTAAGGAATAAAATGACTGAAAATGTAGGAGCAGGCTAGGTTATTAAGGGGTTTGAATGTGACAAACAGGGCATTTTTTATATTTTACCCTAGAGGCAATAGAAAGCCACTAGAATTTATTGAGTAGGGGGTGAGATAATTGGAAGTGCACTTTAGGAAAATCAGGTTAATGGCCGAATTGAGGATGGATTGGCATGGGGAGAGACTTGAGGCAGGTAAACCACCCAACAGGCTATTGCAATAATCGATCCACAGTGATGAGGTCTGAACAAGAGTGGGGGAAGAGTCAGAGGATAGAGGGTTGAATATTCAAGAGCTTTTGCAAAGGTGAAATCAACAGATCTTTGCAACAACTTGGATGTGGATAGTGAGAGACAGTAAATAATCCAGGAAAATTCCTATGTTCTAGGCCTGATAAATAGAGAGGAAGGTGATATCCACTACCACAATAAGGAAGGTAAGGTGTGTAGGGTAAGGTTTAGGGGGAAAGATAACGAGTCTTGTTTTGTACATATTTTGTTTACTATGTTTACTCGACATCCGGATCAAGAGGTCTGAGGAGTTGGAGATTCCAGATTGCAGATCAGCAGAAATATTGGGATATGAAACATTTGAGAGCCAGCAGAATAAAGGTGGCAATCAAATCCATCAGAACTGATGAAATCACAAGGAGAAGTAACACAGAGAGAGAAGAAAACAGGGCCCAAGACAAAGAGCATTAGAAACAGGAGTTCAGCACCTAATTAGCAAGAATAGTCCTTTAAAGTGATAAGCTACTTAATAACAGTGATGAGGGCTCTACTCCAAAAGTCTTGACTCATTATCTTCCACACTCCCCACTACTGTAAGTACTGACTTTTTCTTCATGTCCTAATGCCCCTCTCTTATCTCACCTCTGCTGAGCAGAGGGAGAATCTTGTGGCATTGTCCCAGCTTTAGTTTGTTATAAAGGTCCAAATTCCTAATTATTGGTTTGCCCCACCTACATTACCTGTCTGATCCTGAGGGACAACTGAATCCTGGGAGATGATTAATTGGACTGAAAATTTAGGATTGCCATTAGATTTAATTTCACCAAATACCAATAAGGGAATATTCCAAAATGAAATTTCCATAAGTACCTTGGATCTTGTGTGAAGCATACCTGCTTTTCCAAAAGAACAGGCTACACATTGCCACTGAAGACAAATGGGTCCCAGAGATGATGGAGACCAATACTGCAGGTGTGATTTTTGCATGCGGTAGCTGGCTCCTTGCTTCCAGAATTAATTCTCATAGCAGTGTCTGATGATCAAACCCTAGGATTTTTAAGAGGGGTTGGAGTTCCAGCTGCTAATTCTTCCTTGATCAGAGTATTAAAAGGCAAGACTCAATTGTAAATGTTCACTCCCACAGAGGACTTGTTTTGTCACAACACCAGAGGAGCTCAGCAGGCCTTCCTAGGAAGCAGTATTTGCATATAGATACGAAACAGCCGGCAAAATGCACCTGCTGAGCATTTGGGAGCTAATTGGGATTGTGAATTGTAAACTCTGCTCAGGAAGCAGCATCTTGTGTCTCTAGGCTGCCTGGAGCCATGGAAGCCTCACCATCATAACAGATCTAACCCTCAATATTTTTTCTATTTCATTTAGAGAGCTTCGTTCAAGATCTAAGTACCCCATTGCACATTCAGTGATCTCATGTAAAAAAAAACATGGAAGGTCCAAAAAAGCTATGAATTACCACTGGCCAAAAACTTTACCTTGTGCTTAGAAATCTGGATCCTAGATCACATAGTTTGGGCATGGGGATTCTCTGCCATGGGGTGGGGCAGGGAGGAGGGTGAAATGGTTCTGCAGAGATCTGAGAATCCTGTGGCAGTAGGGCCATTTGAATAACTAGCAGGAACAAACCTGGAACTATCACAGAGGATGCATTACTGATCCACTTTTGACCCCAATGTTTCCTCCTATGACAGAGAAGCTTCCTAAATAGGGAAGCTCCTTCTAATCCTGGACTTCTGACAACCAGAAAGTACTCTCTGATATTCTCAACCTTTTGACTAATTCATTTGTTCTTCTCAGAATGTTTATTTTAAAGAAAATGTCCACATCAACCATATTTTCATTCTCTTCTAAGTTACTCTGCAGGTGGTCTTCCTCAGGCCTTGGAATCTGCCATGCCCCTACATGTGTACTTTCCCTGGCTCATTATACTGTCCAGATACCTTTTAAGGGTTTTCTTATCCCATTTGAATATAAGTAGCTTGTGGGAAGGGACAATCTTTCATTGTGTTTATATTTGTATTCCCAATGCTAACCACAGTGAAGGACAAATAGTAAGGGCTTAATAAATGTTGCTCACTTGATTGGATCTGTGAAATTTCATTGAAGTATTCTCTGAAATACCATGTCAATGTATGATTCAAAATCAAATAATCCTCCAGAAATCTTTATAGGTTACTTCATGGAGTTATTTACACATATTCTATGTGTTTTATTCACCTACAGAACTGTAAACTTGACAAAGCTAGGTTCAATGTCTGCCCTTTCTTTAATTCAATCTGACCTCCTCCAAACCATAGCATCTCACATCATAGAACCTTGAAAATGGCCTTTACTGTGTAAAGGTTTATGTTATACACATTAATTGTAACTGGCTCTAGCAGGGTTTGACAAACTAATCTGTTCCCAGACATAAATTCATCAGAGGGACTGAGGCGTCTGAACAGAATTAAGGAGACTGGGCTGCTTGAGGTTGGGCACAAGGGCTATTTCCCAGGGACACCATATGGTGCAAACAAATAAGTCCAGGCATTAAAAAACAAAAAACAGAAAAGTGAGAACATAGATACTGAAGAAAAACTGTGCCATCATCAAAATTTTATTATGAGTTGGTAGAGACAGCATCTCAGGGTATGTCTTTATTGCTTGTCAGAAGACAGCAAAGCAAAGAAACTTATGAAAGTATGAAAAACAGTGCAATAATTTTCACCTTTTCTTCAATCATCCACTGCCTTCATAATATGATATAGTTTTCCTCTAGTGATGGAAGAAAAATGTTCCAAATCCTTAATCATGTTGAGAGGTAAACAGCCACAATATTTGAAGTACCTCGTATATGTAGCTACATTATCTAAAATGGTTTTTATATCTTTCTATTATTGTTCTCATTCAGTTGTTTTCAGTTATGTCCAACTCTTTGTGACCCCATCTGGAGTTTTCTTAGCAAAAATATTAGAATGGTTTACCATTTCCTTCTCTGGCTCATTTTTACAGATCAGGAAACAGAGGGAAACAGGCTTAAGAGACTGGACAAGAGTGACAGAGCTAATCAATGTCTGAGGCTGGATTTGAACTGATGTCTTCACTCCAGGCCTGATGCTCTGTCTACTGGGCCACCTAGCTGTCACTTGCTGAAGTATCTGAAATTGTGGCAAAATCATAATGATAATAGTTGTGATAAAGTTCCTTAGATCCATCATATCATTTACTAGTGAATATTGCCAAACATAATCTAGTTTATTGGACTTCATTGAGAGTGTGTGTGTGTGTGTAGTGTTGACAATGTAAGACCGCATTTTGGACAATCACTTTAGTGCCTGAATTCAGGAACAATTAGAATAGGAAGAGATCTGAAACAGACTCAATGGTACTATATTACAATAGTCCAGGCATGAAGTGATGAGGGTCTATGGCAGAGTGGTGGCTGTGTCATAAGAGAAAAGCAGGAATCTTAGAGATAATTTGAAAAGATAATCAAGAGGGCTTGGTAATAGATTGGATATGGCAGGGGGAGAGGCAATGAAGGTGAGAGATAGTAGGAAGTTGAAGATAACTACTAGCTTGAGAGACAGGGAATATGGTATCATGCTGTAAGATAATGAATTTGACTTTGGTGATATTGAGTTTAAGATATCTACTGGAAATCTGCTTTGAGATGTCAAAAGAGCAATTGAAGATACAAGGATGGAGGTAAGTAGAGAGTTTACAGTAGGATTAGGATATTTGGGTTTTTTGTTTGTTTTCGGGCAGGGCAATTGGGGTTAAGTGACTTGCCCAAGGTCACACAGCTAATACACGTGTCAAGTGTCTGAGGCCAGGTTTGAACTCAGGTCCTCCTCACTCTAGGGCTGGGGATTGAGGATTGAGGAAAAGGACATTCTGCCACTCTGAAAAGATAGAGCATCAAGGCAGCTGACAAGGTCTGAATCCAGCAGCAAACACCTTTTCTCCTATCCAAAATTTTGGTCAAGACATTACATGGTTCAAAAAGTGGGGAGGGGTGGTAGTGGTGGTGGTGTAGAACAATCAGACCTTGCCCTGGATTGAGACACTCTGGCAACATTTGAAACCTTGCATGTCCCAAGCCTATTCCTAAGGCCTTAGAATAGCATAACACAACATACAAAGAATGCACTAATAGGACCAGTTCAGAAGTGCTCCAGAGCCAAACCATCCCATTGTTTAAAGTCATGAATTAATCTGTAAGAATGAGAAGAAAAAACAATAACAAAAACCAATCTCATAAAAAAGAGTCATGATGGCGAAAGCTGGCTCAAAACTCAAATGCTGAAGAACAGAATGACTTCAAAACACATAAAAACAACAAAAAAGAAAAAAAAACAGCCTGAAGAAAAACTTAACTAGAATGTCTGAAAGAGATAAATCAAGAGTTTAACAAAAAAAAAAGGAAGAATTTTTTTCCTAAGTTGAGTGTGCTTGAGGAAGCAATTATGAAAGAAATGGGATCTGGGGCAGCTAGGTGGTACAGTACAGAGCACCAGCTGTGGAGGCAGGAGGGTGTGAGTTCAAATTCAGCCTCAGACACCTTGACCTTGGGCAAGTTGCTTAACTCTGACTGCCTTGCCCCTTCTCTCACCCAAAAAATTAGAGCTATGAAAGAAAGAATTGGAAAGGGAAAAGTTCGTAAACCTTCCCAAAGCAAAAAACTCCCTAAAAATTAAGCCAATGAATCTATGAGACCGTAAGAAATTTCTTAAAAGTAAAAAGATTGGAAAAAATACACAAAATGATATTTCAAAGCAAAAACAAATGGCCTGGAAAACAGATGAGAGATAACATTTAGAAATCATTTTATTATTGAAATGCTATGACCAAAACCAGAGTCTGGAAATCTGATTTCAAGAAAATTTAAAACTATCCAGATAAAATCAGAGAGTAGAGTAGAAATGGAAAGAATTCATAATATTGTCCTAGAAAAATCCCTGAAATAAAACTTCACAGGAACATCATAGCTAAATTCCAGAGGTAGCAGGTTGAAGAGAAAAAAATTCTACAGAGAAAAAGAAAGTATTAAAAAAAAGAGCCATCACACCACTATACCAAAGCTGAGAACCTAGAATAAGATAGTATAAAAAGTGAAGGATAAAGGCTTATAACCAAGAATAACTCAATCAGTAAAACTGCACATAATACTAAAGGTGATAAAATGACATCTAACAAAATAGAAGACATCCAGGGCATTCTTTTTTTTTTTAAGAGTTTGTTTCTCTCTTTCTCTTTTTAGAGATAGTAATTAATTTATTTTTGGCTTTCAACATTCACTTCCAGAAGATTTTGAGTTCAAAATTTTCTCTCCATCTCCATCCATTCTGATTGCCCCTTCCCCCAATCTGCACTCCCTCTTATCATCACCCCTGCCCCCTTCTCTTATACCCTTTCCTTCCATTTTCCTTAGGGCAAGAAAGACTTCTATACCTCATTGCTTGTATATCTTGTTTCCAGGTTGCATGTAAAAACAATTTTTAACATTCCTTTTTAAAACTTTGAGTTCCACATTCTCGCCCCACCCCTCCACCTACCCTCATTGGGAAGGCAAACAATTCGTTATAGGTCATACATTTGCAGTCATGCAAATCATTTCCATAACAGTCATGTTGTGAAAGGCTAACAATATTTCCTTCCATCCTATCCTGCCCCCACCATTTATTCTATTCTCTTCTTTGACCCTGTCCCTCCTCAAAAGTATTTGCTTCTGATTACCCCCTCCTCCCATTTGCCCTCCTTTCTATCATCTCCCCTTCTCTAATCCTCTTCCCCACTTCTTTCCTGTAGGGTAAGATAGATTTTCATACCCAATCGAGTATATTATTTCCTCCTTAAGCCAAATCTGATGAGAGTAAGGTTCACTCATTCCCTCTCACCTCACCTCTCTCCCTCTCCACTGTAAAAGCTTTTTCTTGCCTATTTTATATGAGATAATTTACTGTATTCTACCTCAACCTTTCTCTTCCCAGTACATTCCTCTCTCATCCCTTAATTTTATTTTTTGGATATCATTCCTTCGTATTCAACTCACGCTGTGTCCTCTCTCTCTCTCTCTCTCTCTCTCTCTCTCTCTCTCTCTCTCTCTCTCTCTCTCTCTCTCTCTCTCTCTCTCTCTCTCTCTCTCTCCTCCAACTACCTTAATACTGAGAAGGTCTCATGAGTTACAAACATCATCTTTCCATGCAGGAATGGAAACAGTTCAACTTTAATAAGTCCCTTATGATTTCTCTTTCCTCTTTACCTTTCCATGCTTCTCTTGATTCTTGTACTTGAAAGTCAAATTTTCTATTAAGCTCTGGTCTTTTCATCAAGAATGCTTGAAAGTCCTCTATTTCATTGAATATCTAGCTTTCTCCCTGAAGGATGATACTCAATTTTGCTGGGTAGGTGATTCTTGACTTTAATCCTACCTCCATTGACCTCCAGAATATCATATTCCAAGCCCTTCGACCCCTTAATGTAGAAGCTGCTAAATCTTGTATTATCCTGATTGTCTTTTCACAATACTTGAATTGTTGCTTTCTGACTGCTTGCAATACTTTCTCTTTGACCTGGGAGTTCTGGAATTTGGCTACGATATCCCCAGGAGTTTCCTTTTGGGATCTCTTTCAGGAGGTGATTGGTGGATTCTTTCAATTTCTATTTTCCCTTCTTATTCTAGAATGTCAAGGAGGTTTTCCTTGATAATTTCTTGAAAGATGATGTCTAGGGTTTATTTTCTTTTTGTGATCATGGCTTTAAGATAGTCCAATAAATTTTAAATTATGTCTCCTGTATCTATTTTCCAAGTCAGTTGTTGTTCCAATGAGATATTTCACATTGTTTTCTATTTTTTCATTCTTTTGGTTCTGTTTTATAATTTCTTGATTTCTCACAAAGTCATTAGCTTCTATTTGCCCCATTCTAATTTTTAAGGAATTATTTTCTTCAGTGAACTTTTGGACCTCATTTTCCATTTGGCCTATTCTGCTTTTTAAGGCATTCTTCTCTTCATTTTTTTTGGACATCTTTTTTGCCTTTTGGGTTAGTCTATTTTTTCATATTTTATTATTTAATATTTTAGTTTTCAACATTGATTTCCACAAGATTTTGAGTTAAAAATTTTCTCCCCATTTCTACTCTCCCGCCCACTCCAAGATGGCATACATTCTGGTTGCCCCATTCCCCAGTCAGCCCTCCCTTCTGTAACCCCACTCCCTCCCCACCCCCTTCCCCCTTACTTTCTTGTGGGGCAGGATAGATTTCTATGCCCCATTTCATATATATGTTATTTCCCAGCTGCATGCAAAAACAACTTTTATTTTTGAGCATCTGCTTTTAAAACATTGAGTTCTAAATTTTCTTCCCTGTTCCCTTCCCACCCACCCTCCCTAAGAAGGCAAACAATTCAACATAGGCCACACATGTATCACTATGCAAAACACTTCCCCAACAATCATGTTGTGAAAGGGGTTAGTCTATTTTTAAGATGTCATGTTCTTCAGCATTTTTGGGGTCTCATTTAGCAAGCTGTTGATTCATTTTTTCATGATTTATTTGCCTCACTCTCATTTCTTTTCCCAATTTTTCCACTACTTCTCTTACTTGATTTTCAAAATCCTTTTTGAGTTCTTCCACATCTTGCAACCAATTCATATTTTTCGTGGAGGCTTTGGATGTAGGAGCTTTGATTTTGTTGTCTTCTTCTGGTTGTATGTTTTGATCTTCTTTGTCACCAAAGTAAGATTCTATAGCCTGATTTTTTCCTGCTGCTTGCTCATTTTCCCAGCCAATTACTTGACTTTTTAACCCCCTTGTTAAGGTAGGACTCTGTTTCCAGGATGGAAGGTATACTGTCCCAAGCTTCTAGGGTTCTGTGCAGTGGTTTTCAAAGATATTTCTAGAGACCTGCAAATTTTGAGTTCTTTCAAGGTTGTATGATTAAAGGAGAGGTGTTTACACCTCTCCTGGTCTGTGCTCTTATCTGAGGGTGACAAAAAGCACTCTTTTCTGCCTTGGAAGTGTGAGGAAGATTCCCTATCCATTGCTGCCACAAGCTCTGCCACACCAGTGCTCCTCCTTGCCCCAGAACTGCTACCCAGTACTGTGACCCAGATTAAAGCATAGGAAAAGCAAGAGAATCCTGCCTCAGTATCAGGAAAGAGATCCCTCCAACCACCCCATGATCAACTGCTCGATCCCCACACAGTCTGTCACCTGAAAACTCCAGAAACAGGCACTGCCACCACTGCTGCCACCACCACCACCACTAACACCCTGTGGCTGTGGCCAGACCATTCTCATCTCTCACCCAGGTCCAACAGACCTTCCCTACTGATCTTCTAAGTTGTCTTTTATGTTTGTGGGTTAAGATGTTTTGGAAACCGCCACAGCTACCAATGATTCACTCCTCTGAGTTCTGCTCCAGGTTTTCTGGTGGGGCTGGTCTGTGCTGGTATGGCCCATGCTGGACAGCACTCTTCTCTCAGACTGGTGCAACAGACTTTTCCTTTCAACCTCCCAGGTTGTCTTGGGCTGGAAATTTGTTTCATTCTTTCATTTTATGGGTTCTGCTTCTCTAGAATTTGTTTAGAGGCATTTTAATAGGTATTTGGAGGGGTTTGGGGGAGAGCTCAAGCAAGTCTCTGCTTTTACTCTGCCATCTTGGCTCTGCCCCGCCCCCCATCCAGGCATTCTTGATGAAAAGGCAGGAGATAGGTAGAAACATTAACATTCAAGCACAAGAGTGATGAGAAATAAACTAAACATGAATAAAAATGATAAAGAACTAAACAAAGATAAACTGGTTCCATTCAAATATGGGAAAACCTCTTACATTACCAGTGGTCATAGAGGGAGTCTATTTAGATAAGGCCTGGAAAGGGTTCTGTTATGTATTCATGATCTTATGAAAAAAATATGGAAGTAGAAAGTAAGACAGATCAACTATGTGGGTGGGACTGCCCATAAAATGGGAAACACATGAAAAAGTTATATAAACATAAGTGTATAAGAAAATGTAAGAAAAATGTAAAAAAAGTTATATAAATGTAATAGAATATTATTATCATCAATTCTTATCAGAATAATGACCAAATAGGATTGCTGAGGACTAATAACCTCCATGTCTCTGTCTCTGTCTCTAACATGGTCCCCAACTAAAAGAGGGATAAAAGACTCTGCATGCAAATTGAATAAAGCTTTTTTATTTTTTGGTGGTGGTGGTGGTGGTGGTTTGGGAGAAAATTGCCAATGTAAAAAGTTGTTTGCGTTGATTGTACATCTTTACAATGCTTTTCACTTTTCTTGTATTTGCAATTCAGTAAAACATTGTAATAAGAAAATGTATGACATCTTAAAAGTATGCTATAGACATTCAAATTATTTATAAATACCTTGTTAATATCTAAGAGATCACTAAGCATACCACAGACAACTATGGAATCAACAAAAGTATGTTTTAGATGATCAGTACACAATCATAAATGTGAAAAGAAAAACTTTAAGATTTTATTTAGTCCAATGAATAAACTTTAGAGTTAAAGAAAACAAGGTAGAGAAGAGGTGATTTATTCGGGTAGGTGAAACCTATGCAACTGTACTTTGTACATATACAAAACTGAGGAAAAACAAAACATGAAGAAATGTAGAAAACAATAAATTGTGAATAGGTAGATATTTTGCATAATTCCTAATAAAAAATCTATAACTATGTTTTTAGAATTTCCTCATATTATTCAATGGCTGAAGAATATCAACTATAATGTGTTGTGAAGGAAAAGGGTGTTTAAGCAAACAATTGAATTTGATCATTGACTCAGAATGTTCTCAACTGAAGGACCTGATAATTCACATATTACAAACTGCTTTATACATTATATTTGTAGTTATCATGATTGGAATTAGGAAAAGAAAAAGAGATTCAAAATGGTTAAAATATAATGAATGGTAAATGAGTTCTGGAATGGGAAATTTGGACTTGATAATTCTAAATAGAGTAAAAAGCCCTACCAACATGGAAGGCACAGAACTTTTCACCAAGAAAATATTTTCCTAAGAAAGGATGAAAACATGGTAGAGCTGAATTTTCCATTGATCTTCTGATCTAAGCAAAGGTTTATTCTAATCTTCTCTTGATGGCCTAAGATAATTTTGAGTTCATTTACTAAGGATTCACTGCTCTTTGCTGGCTGTGTAAAAGCAAAAAGGTGCCTCAGGGATAATAGATTAAAAAAAAAAGAACGAGAGGCATATTTTTAGATGTGTTAAGAAGGAATTTTTTTAATGATTAACAAAAATGCATTGTTCTGAGAGTTTTATTTTTGTTAAAAAAGAATTTAATTGGGGAGGGGGTGGGTCAGTGAGGAAGAAATAATAAGTGACTGCAAAATTAATTTTTTTTAAATTAGAAGGAACAATGCAGAGGGAAAAGATTTTTTCACAATAATTCTCTCACTTTTTTCTTTTGAATTTATGTTGCATACACACAGATTTTTAAAACCACTTTGTGTCACTATTCCCACCTGGGCAAGTTACTTTAACTTCTGTCTCAAAGCAGTTGGTGACACATGAACTGGCCCTGGAATCATGAAGATGAGATCAAATACCACCTCTGACACTTACTAGTTGAGTGACCCTAGAGAAATTGGTTAATTCAGTTGGCCTCAATTTCCTCATCTACAAAATATGGATAGTAGCACCTGCCTATACACGGCTGTTTAGGAGGATCAAATTAGATGTTTGCAAAGTACTTTACAATCACAAAGTACTATGTGAATGAAAATCATTATCATCATCACCACACAAAGGAGTACCAGAAAATACCACACAAGCTCTTTTCCTCTTTTGTCTACCACTTGACTCATACCTGAAGTGTATGAGATGGGGAAAGGGTCATGGGATGATGGCATAAGATCATTGAAAAAACAATCCACAACCATTTCTGAAATACTAACCATGTGCCAGGAACTGATAATATAACTGCAAGGAATGAAACAAATCCCTACTAAAAAGGAGTTAGAATCTTAATGGGGTAGACAATAGAACACATGAAAGTCTATACAGAAAAAAATGTGAAGTAAATAGACACAATGTAGATAAATACAAGTTAGTTTGGGAGGGAGTGATCAGCGAAATTTTCATGCACAATATGTTGGTCAAAGTTCTTCTGAAAGGAAGAGGGGAGATTCTTTGAGGTGGAGATAAGGAAAGAGTGTTTTCTAGGTGTATGAAATAGGATTATAATTTTGAAGCAAGAAAGGACTTTAGAGATATGGAACCCAAATCCTAGGATGGTTATGTTTTTTTCCCCCAAGGCCAAGTAAGTAGCAAGTGCCAGAAACACTTCATGAATCCACGTCTTCTGACTTTGGTATCCTATACTATACTGATTCTCAGTGGTTTTAACAGGCTATAATTTATTTTCTTTTTTTCTCAAATCTATTAGATGGGCCAAAAGACTCAACTGCAAAACTTAATTTCAGTATCCCTGACAATAGAAGGAAAAAGTATAGATATTGCTTTAAAAGATCGATATCACCACCAGTAAAACCAACAAGTATGGGACTGGGCATTATCCATTTAACATAGGTGACAAAGCATTGGATTTGATGATAGAAAATTTGGAATTTGGTACTTAGCATTAATAATTCACCAAGTCACTTAAATTCCTGGTGTTTTGGATTTCTCATCTATTAAAATAAGGATATCAATTACTTCAAACTTCATTAATAATATTTTGATGTAATTTGTAAGCTATAAAATTCCTTAGAAATTTGAGCAACTATTGTAAAAAGACATCAGTAACATTGAAGAAAACAGCACATGACAGATAATTCAAAACAGGGAGTGGCATTAAACTACCTCCTGGAGGCATGTCAGAGAAAATGTCATAGATATAAGTGATCAGTGCAGATTGGAGGAAAACAAACAGCTGATTGGCCTGGTCCTCCTCATTAATTTGAAGTAAAGGCAGGAACTATCCTGTCAGAAGTAGAACATTTAGGGTAGGTTACTTCCATTCTTAGAAGTAACAGAAGGGGTACTGTTGGCTTTGAGGGTGAAGAGGTTTTTATGGCACTGTTTTAGTGAGAAAGTCCTAATGAGACTGAAGTAACAGTGCAGCCTGTAGAAGAATGACACAATTTCTTTATTCTTTATTCAATTTAATTATATCTCTTCTCTCTTACCTGTCACAGAATCCCAAACAAGCCATTCTTCTAAAGCATTTTGATTATATCTTTATTTGTCATGGACTTTAATCTGGCCTCATTTCCAGGACCTAATTCTCCTAGAGAAAGCAATTCAACTTTGCTAACTTAATATCAGTTGATTATTACAAATATCCCACTATTCCCTCTTTTCCCTATATTCATTCAAGATTATTTCCCTACTTCATAGAAGGTCCTATCCTAGTATGCATGTCACGTGCTGTTTTCTTCAATGAGACTATAAGCTGCTTGAGGGCAGGTACTACCTTTCAAATTTTATTTCTGTCCTTATTTCTTATCACAGTGAGGGACACAGAGTAAAGTTTTAAAAATTTACTAAATAATTATCAGTGACTAATTTTAGGGCAAAATCAAGAGGAAGTACAAATTTTCAATAAAGCTCTATATTTATCCTGGAAATCACAGGTCTCAAAAGCCCCTTGCTTGACTGGCATATTGGCAAGCTGAAAACAAAAAAGGCAGATGGCTACAAGGAAGAATGTTTCCTTTTCTGAGATCTTCAAGCAACCCTCAAGTGAAAATGAGTGGAAAATAGTAAAGACTCATTTACGAGTTCAGGGAAAAGATGGGGAAGCCAGTTTGAAATGAGAAACAAAAAGATTTTTAATGAAAAAGTTTTATTATCTTCCATTATACATAGTAATCATTAAGGTTAAGGAAAAATTACCAAGTTGGGCTTCTTAGAGAAGCTGTTTCAAGGGACAGGCTAGTATGACATAGACATCTATCAATTTTTTATAGATATTACAGGGATTTGAATACTTCTTAGCATGCTGGTATTTATAATATGGAGGTCATTGCCCTCTTTGCCATGGGAGTATTTTCACACTATCTTTGAAGCAAAAGGGAGAATTCAGTCAGGGACTGATGTTCTTAAAGTGAGAAATAAACTCTGCAAGAGACATGGAAAGAAACCAGTAAGGAACTCAAGCACTGAGTAGCAGAAGTGGGAAACAGTCAGTATAGCCCCAACAAGAAATCAGGGAGCAGATAACAAAAGAATTGACATCAGAGGGGGAAAAGACAAAGGGAAAATGTGAAAGGATATACATTGGGCTTGACCTGGAGGCATTTCAAAGTAGAAATACAAAATTACAAGTATACCAATTTCTTTAATGATGAGGGAAATTCCAAAAAACCCCCCAAAACTCTGCTTTTTAGCCAACTCTCCCACATCCAATAATAGACACTCAAATACATGTTGCTGGTTTATTATAATTAAAAGTTTCTTATATCCTGATTTTTTCCTCAAATGTTAAAAGGTCTGGGATTATCTAGAGATAAATTTGTTATTTTATTTAGAATAAAAGACCCAACTTCTGTATAAATGTGAGGAATTTTCCTTAGCAAGGTCTTTGAGCTACTGTGATTGTAATATTAACTTTTGTCTGATGTACACAACAGAAAAGAAGAGATGAGAAATGATACATACAACTGAGGGGTTATTATATTTCTTTGAAGTTAGGAAGAGATAGTAAATTATGCTAATAGCGTGTGTGTCTGTATGATTAAATCACTGGATATCTGGCCAACTATAGCCTTTTTATAGCAAAACTAATATATGTATACACACATACATATCTGTATATATTTCTGTGTATGTGTATATATAAATGTGAGCTTCATAAATGTTCGACAGTGCTTGAAAAACCTATTATTTTATGAAAATTAAATAGTCTTTGTGCATTTTATTATGTTATTTGCTGAAAAGCCACAAATTTTACATTAGTGGAGTCTAAATGAATGGTTTTTGCATAGCAACACAGAGACAAGAAGAGAAAAGGTACAAGAATTCATTAAGTATCAATTATGAACCAGAAACTGTGCTAAGCAATTTACAAAGATCTCGTTTGACTCTCCCAACAACTCTGGGAAGCAGGTAGTATTTTTCACATTCTATGTGTAAAGAAAGTAAAGGAAGCTAGATGTTAAATGATGAGCCCAGGCCAACACAGCTACCAAGTGTTGGAAAGCAGATTTGAACTTAGGTTGTCTTGAGTGCAGGCCCAGCATTTTATCAACTGTGCCACATGACTACCTTATGCTGACACTGAGTTCTTTACTGAAGGTCTTTATGAGTATATTAACTCATTACCTCTTTCCCCTGTCCCAAACATCATATGTATGTATGTGTGTGTGTGTGTATACACACACATATACATATATATACATGTACATACACACACGTAATGTATATTGTATAATGATCACTAATCATACACACACACACACATGTTTTTGCTCTGCCTTCACTCACACCATTCCCTCTCTTGGGAATGCCCCTGTCTTCCAGATTGCTCCCCTTTTCTATTCATCAAAAGTCTGCCCATCCTTATAGCATAACTCAAGTCTTATAAAATTGAAGAAATTTTTTCAAACACCAGGTCAGAAAGAGGAATTGTTCCATTTTAAGCATATATAAAGTCATTAAATCTTTGTTGAATTAATAAATGGTGTGGAAGATGGTTCTGATCATAAAAAGCTTAACTTGAGAGATTATCCTAGTCATATCATTTTAAACTAAATATATGAAAGTAATCAATGGTTATTCAATTAGTTGGCAAATGTCATTATATTCTTATCAGCCTCACCTTGGAAAAGTCAAACAAAAGCATGCAGTTCAGTAAAAAGTAGCTGAAATTCTTACACCTTGGTTCACACCCCTCCTTTGAAAATTCTGAATTGTGAGACCATGGGCAAATCAATTGAGTATTCTGAGCATTAGTTTCCTCATCTGTAAAAGGGGAGAAAATTCCTGCCGTATTTAGCTCATAGGCTTGTTCTGAGTTACAATATAGACAATGTATATGAAGTGCAAGTGTTTGACTGCAAAGATAGCATATGTAAAGTAGACTTCAAAATGGTGTATAGATTGAAGAACTCAATATAAGTAATTGGAGGGTGATACAAAAACAGTGACAGCCTCCATGCACTCAGAAACAAATAGATTGTGAGTTAAGAGAGACCTGAAGGAAGAGGAAAGGACAAATGAAAATGCCATCAGTGGTACCCATTCCTCTTTGAGGTAGAGGGAATTGTAAAGCCAAAAATAATTTTCGTTGGGCCCTTTGGGATTGGCATTGTTCATTCTAAGACTCATTATTTTGTTTTATATTAGTTTATAAAAAACTTTATTCTACTATATTAATTCACGAGGTAGCATAGTCCAGAGGATAGAAAACTGTCGTCCTGCAATCCAGAACTCCTAGATTAAAGACTTGCCCCTGAGAAACACTAGTCATGGGGTACTAGGCCAGTCACTTAATGACTTAGTGCTATAGGCAAATTTCAAAGTCTCTTAGTTTCAGAAGAGGTGCAAAGACCTGCATTAGCAGAGGGAGAAGTGTGCTGCCTTAGGAGTTTCCTTTACTTATAAAATCACTGGTTCAGTTCCTATAAGGATCCCTAGAAACTTAATGACTAGAAGATGGCAACTAGTCTAAGTATAACAAAGATCTTAATATGTTTCCAAAGTTAGATGAAGAAAGAGTTAGAAAATCCTTTCACAACCTATCACAGGCTTTGTGGCATGACAGAATTTTCAAGGTGAATTCCCTCCTAGTGGCACCAGATAAACAATTTCATATTTACCAGATTGAAAGATTTGCCTGCTAAGAAACTTCACAAAATTCATTCCTAAAGGGCTGATTCTTTTTCAAAAAGATTTGGTTGGCCTGCTTTGCAGGTATACAAAAATTAAAAAAGCAGAGAGATGCAAAGAAATCTACAACCTTTCTTTTCCTGCTTTCAGGGATATATGTGAAAATAAGTCTTTTCCCCTGCAATACCTTTTTAGTCATCCTTTTATTCCCTTAGGACATGGAAAGCAGTAATATATTTGACAAATAACTCACAGAAGAAGTGTCTCTACTGTCCTTAAGGTTGAGATCATCACAGGGGTGGGCATATATTCCTGACCAGATCAGGCAACTTTTGGACCTTTTACTCAACCTTTGTATATGCTTTGGCAGATAAAATATTGATCAGCCTGCCAAGAAACATAGAGTATGTTCCTATTTTCATGTCAGAACTTAGTAATGAACTACATTTATCAAATTCATTCTCTAGGAGAAAGGTCAGCAGTGAATCTAGCTAAGTTGTTATGACATCTCATTAATCTAGTTCCCTCAATAATTGTCCCTCTTTGAAGATTCTAATATTCTACTATTCTAACACTAACTCTCTCTGCATTTAAGGAGATTATTATAGCAGGAGCTCAGGCACATACTCATTTAATTTCTGAGCAAAGAGAGATAGGAAGCAGGTAGCAACCTCTGGAATTAAATGTCCATCAAAGGAACAGTATCCATTTTCAAACAAAGAAAAGGAAAGCAGACATTATGAATATTCCGTCAACCATTTATGGTGGGGCCATCTCAGTGCTATTCAGGGAATATTTTAATTCCATTCTCATTTGCTTTGTCATGCGTCTAAAATCCTGTAGTCCTGGAATAAGCTCCTCAGAGACAACATGGATTAGCTGTTGATTATTGAGAAGTCAGTGTTCTAAAAGGTATATCGAGTAAACAGACAGCTAAATGTGATTCTCTGGGGTCTTATTTTGAACTCACATCAAGGAGTTGCATACAATTCCTTCAGCAACACTTAGAAAGATGCTTTCTTTTTGGAACTGAATTTATCTTTCTGATTCATTCATTCATTCACTGACCCATTTCCTCATTAATTATATCATTCAGAAAGCATTTCTGGAGTACCTGCATCTGCAGATGGTGGGAGACATGAAGAAAAAGAACTGAATTCTTGCTTTCCAAAGGCTCACAATCTCCTCAAAGATAAGGTTAATTGTGTTACAAAAAATCTTTTTTACACTTTCTTTTTCAATAGTATTTTATTTTCCACTCAATTTTATGTAAAGACAATTTTGAACATTCATTTTTAGAAGATTGAGCTCCAAATTTTTCTCCTCTCCTCTTCTTCCTAAAAGGGTAAGCAATTTGATATAGGTTATATATGCGCAATCATGTAAAACATATTTCTATATTAGTCATAGTTGTGAAAGAGGAAATACACCAAAGGAAAAAAAGGAAAAAATAAAGTAATTGAAAATAGTATGCTTAAATATGCATTTAGAATCCATCGGTTATTTTTCAAACTCTTTTTTTTTTGGAGGGGGAAAGTCAGGGCAATTGGGTTAAGTGACTTGCCCAAGGTCACACAGCTAGTAAGTGTGTCAAGTGTCTGAGGATAGATTTGAACTCAGGTTCTCCTGTCTCCAGGGCTGGTTTTTCACTCACTGCGCCACCTAGCTGCCCCCCATCAGTTGTTTATCTGGATACGGACAGTATTTTCCATCATGAGTCCTTTGTAATTGTCTTGGATCACTGTATTTATGAGAAGAGCTATGTCATTCATAACAATATTGTTGTTACTGTGTCCAATGTATTTCTGCTTCTGCTCGTTTCACTTTGCAATGGTTCATACAAACCCTTCCAGGTTTTTCAGAGATCTGCCTGCCTGTTTCTTACTACACAATAGTATTCCATTACATTCACATACCACAACTTGTTCAGCCATTCCCCAATTGATGGGCATCCCCTCAACTTGCATTTTGTTTTGCTACCACAAAATGAACTGATATAAATATGTTCTCGTAGACGCTTTCCCCTTTTTTACAATATCTTTGGGATATAGACCTCATAGTGGTAGTGATGCATTTCAAAGGGTATTCACACTTTGATTGCCCTTTGGATGTAGCTCCAAATTGTTCTCCAGAATGGCAGATCAGTTTACAACTCCACCAACAGTGCATTAGTGCCCCAATTCTCCCCTATCCTCTCCAATATTTATCATTTTCCTTTTTTTGTCATATTAGCCAATCTGATAGGTGTGAGGTGGTACCTTAGAGATGTTTTAATTTGCATTTCTTTGATCAAAGGTGATTTAGTTCAGTTCTTCATATGCCTATAGATAGCTTTGATTTCTTCATCAGAAAATTGCCTGTTCAGGTCCCTTGACATGAACATTTGGGGCATGGCTTGTATACTTATATATTTGACTTAGTTCTCTATGTGTATCTGAGAAATGAGACCTTTTTCAGAGTCACTTGGTATAAAGACCATGTCTCAGATTTCTGCTTTCCTTCTAATCTTGGTTGCATTGGTTTTGTTTGTGAAAAACTTTTTAATTTAATATGATGAAAATTATCTCCTTTACATCTTATAATGCTCTCTATTTCTTCTTTGGTCCTAAATTCTTTAACTCTCCATAGATCTGAAAGGTAGACTATTCCTTCCTCTTCTGATTTGCTTGTGGTATTACATTTTAAGTCTAGATCATGTACCCATTTTGTTCTTATTTTGGTATCTGGTGTAAGATGGTCTATACCTAGCTTGTGCCATATTATTTTCCAGTTTTCCTAGCAGTTTTTGTCAAATAGTGAGTTCTTATGACATAGGCTGGGGTCGTTGAGACAAATAATCTTAATTTAAGATACTCTTATATGCCCTGAAGAAACCACAGAGCCATAAATGATCATTTCAAGTTGAGAAAGATTTTATAGAGGTGGGGGCAATTGACTAGATCATTGAACAATAGTAATGATAACACAAATGGATTGTGTGCCAAAATCCTATATCCAGCACTCTCATTTTTTTAACTAAGATTTTCCACTAGAATATGACACAATTAACTTTCTGAGGGTTTACATTTTGGGCTTCTCAGTTTGGATGGTGGATCATCGGGGTTAGTTGCATAAGCTGATGAACAATGAGAGAGAGCTGTAATGAGAGCTAAGATTTCTGCCAGAGTTTTCTCCATGTTCAGTCTACTAAACATAGAGATAAAAGAATCTAACTGCTGATTATATCACTTGTTATCTGTAGGATAAAGCATGTAAGATGTGGAGTAGGTTACCAAGTTGAAGCAAGTTTTAAATCATGATAACGTGCTAATTGGATAAATGGCAAACTAGAACATGAAACTTAGCATAGCAAATACTCTGGCGTTAAATGAAACTTGTTAAAAACCCTTTTTTTTTTGCAGAAAGAGAATGGTGATAGAAAGTGGGAGGGTAAAAGATGAATAGAAATTTTTTAAATCGAATGATTGTTTCTGCTGCAGTCACCAGAACACTCTTCCACTCACTGGCTCTGAAACAGGACAACATCAGCAATATGTGCAGTGAAAGGAGAAACTATCACCAATTGTATCTAATTAGGCACAGTAGTGGCAAAAAGAACAAAAATTTAATTCCAGATGACAGCATTTCATATTATTAAATATGGCTGTGAAAGTCTGTCATCAAAAACCCTCTAAGTCTTATCTTGTTCGGCTTAAAACATAAGCTCCACCTTACTAAAGTTAACCAAATTTAACTAAATCCTATCAACTAAATCCTATGGAGACCACTTGGGACCCTGATATAGTAATTCAATGAGTTAGGAATGCCTTTTAAAAGTGTACTTCCTGTAAATTTGATAAGGATATAATCTACCAACGTACCTAATCAGTGATGGAAGGGTTCAACAGAATTGGATTCTTTAAAACAAAATACTAATTTAACTTCATCATTGATGAGGAAGTCACTCACAGAAAACTTATTGATCTCACACTACTAGGCACAACATCATATATCTCAAACGACATCAATCCATGTTTGGAATGTAATTCCAGTCAAGGAGGTTGATGCAGACACCCTACACTTTACTATCTTGTTGTAGAGTCCTTGTTTATTCATTGTCCCAAAAACAGTGGGGCAACATTAAGCTTTAGTAGCTTAATAGCTATTAAATAAATTTTAATAAGTTTTAATAATTTCCTGATAACAGAATGCCCCTAGCATATATGTAGCCATCTTTTAAAAGCCTACTCAAGAGCAAAGTTATTGAATGAAGCTTTCTAGAATTCCCTAATCTGTAAGGACTTTACATCTTTACTCTCAATGTTCTTATCTTTTCATATTGTATAGTATAATTATCTACATTTATATCTTATCCCTTTATGAGACACTGAATTTAATGATAAAAGGGACAAGATATATCTAAATTTTAAATGTCTACAGGCATTTTGGAAACAATAGAGACTTCATAATATTTTTTGCAATTAACCTAATAGAAGTAAATGGTGTATTAACTATTAAATGAAACTGATAGCTTTATCTTGCTCATTAATGGAGAAGCAAGTTAAACCGGAGAAACAAGAGGCTCAGGAAAGAGAGAGATGTTAACAAAGTCACAAGGAAATGTAATGATGACCTGTCTTATTCAGAGATGAGATAAAGGAGCAACTTAATCCATTCTTTAGACATAAAGCAATCTATGGGCACTAAAAGTGCTCAAATACATATATAACTGTGTCCATTACATATATAATCAGATGAATTTAGTCAATTTGCTTTCCTTAGGTGGTTTTTATCGTCATAAATGTCAGTTTATTTTTTGGTGATTGAAGTGAGAGGGAGCTAATGCACAACAAAAATGTCTATGATGTAACAATAAAAGTTAAAACTTAATTTTGGTTTTTTTCCAAAGAGAGTATTTCTAGACGGTCTCTAATGTGTTGCCTTACTCCAACAATACAATAATCTATTAAATAGTTTTCTAAGATTTTTAAACATTGCCTGCCAGGGGATGCTTGTTTTTTGCAGTTTCAGTAGCAGTCATTTTGTAGAAAAAAAATTCCCTACTTGTAAGGTTGAAAAATGTCACTTAAGTTTTTTATTAAAGTAAATATGACTTGGGCCAGAATACCTCAGTAAGGTAAGAAGCGAAGCCTTCATAATGGTAGTGTACCATACTGGATCTAAATGTAGCAGGTCCTACAGTTCTAGAAAGGCTTCAGCTCTAGGGCAACTGACAAATGCTAATACAAGGATCAACCAATCTAACTACCTAGTGGATAACCCTTTACAGTGAGGCAGAGGGTGACACAATTTTTGGTTGTGAAAGCTTTGCTTTGAAATAAAATTTTGTTGATATCATTTGTTTTAATATCAATTACATTTCCTTAATGTTTCCTTCCCTATTCTGCCTCATAGAAAGGCATTCCATATAACAAAGAATATCTTTTAAAGAAAATAATAAAAAATGAGAAAAAAATTTGAAAAAACTGGTGAATACATCTTTAATAATCTAAAAATAAATGCAACATTCCACACCTAAAGAAACTATTCTATGCAAAAAAATGTGTCTTCTAATAATACCTCTCCTTAAGTGTCATGTTTGTTCTTCATAATTTTGCAATATTCATTTTTGAATGTTTTGTCTTTTTAATCATTTCATATACATTAATATACCCATTCTATACATTGTGTTTATAGCAATAGATATGCCACTCTGCAAAAGTTATGTCTTTCCATATTTCTCTCTGTATTGTATGCATTTATTGTTATGTTTATCAAAGTGATATGCCCTTAAAATCAATCAATAAATAAATATTTATTAATTACCTACTATGTATCAAGCACTGTGGATAATGCTGGATATAAAGAAATTAGAAAAAGCTTCTTGTAAAAATGGAATTTTAGTTGATACCTAAAGGAAGCATGAAATGTCAATAGGCAAAGGTGAGGAAGAAGAACATTTCAGACATGGGAAACAGGAAGAGAAAATGTCCATATTTAAGAGATGAAAGGTCTCATTCCTGGAACATCTGGAAGATCAGGGTCACAGTATTGAAAAGTAAGATGTAAAAGGACTGAAAACATATAGGGAGGCTAGATTGTAAAAGACTTTAAACACCATGTGGAAGGCTGTTTATTTAAAGGGACGTGATAGGGAGACAATGGAGTTTGCAGCTATGTGTGTGTGTATGTGTGCATGTGTGTGTGCGTATGTGTGTGTGTGTGTGTGTGTGTGATGATCTTAACTGTGCTTTAAGAAAAACATTTCATTGTGATTGGACTGAATGAAGGATGGATTGGAGCGGGGAAAGGACCCACCAGCAGGGTATTGTAATAGTACAGGGGAGATGTGCACCCTATTAAAGGCAGTGTCAGAGGGGAGAAAGGAGGGTATTAGAAAGGGGCAGCAAAGGAGAAATTTACATATCTTAGAAACAGATTGGATATTGGGGTGGGGTTAGTGAGAGATAGTGAGGAGTGCAAGGATAACTCCTGGGCTATGTGTCTGAAGGACTGGGAGGATGATGATGCCCTCCACAATAATAGGTGAGGCATTAGGGTAGTAGGATTTTCAGGAGGAAGACAGTGAGTTAAATTTTGAATATTGTGAATTCATATTTAAGTACACTACATTCATTTTGTACATCGCCTACCTATATCACAATATTTAACTATTCTCCAAATGATGAACATCTCCTTTCTTTGCAATTCTTTGCTATAAAAAGGGTATACGTGTTTAGGTATAAGTAGAAATTTTATTTATCAATGACCTTGTGAGACTCTATGACTAGACACAAGATCTCAGGGGAAAAGGGAGTATGGACATTTAAGACAAATTATTTTCCTTGTTCCAAATTGCTTTCCAAAATGTTTGTACTAATTCATAATTCCATTAACAATACACTAGAGTCTTAACTACAAAGGAGCTATGAAGGAAAATGCTGTCTGCATCCAGAGAAAGAATGGATAAATAGCAGTACGTGTAGTATGGTTACAAACACACACACACACACACACACACACATTTGTGTCTAATGTTAGCCATCTCTAGGGTGGAGGGGAGGGAGGGGAAAAAAGAAAGTTACATGATAATTTTATTATATATTTAAAAGGAAAAGCAAACTGTACATAATAGATTTGTGGTTTCATGTGCAAATGCCCCAAAATAAAACAAAAAAAAACGCACTGGCGTATCTTCTCAAAGCCAAAACAATATTGGCAATTTTCATTATTTTTCATTCAATATGTAAGGCATAAAGTAGAACAACTGTGTGATTTGATGTGCATTTCTCTTATTCTGATTTAAAGGATTCTTATACATGGTTCTAAAATGTTAATATTTTCTTGAATTGATATTTTGTATTTTTAAGAAATGGTGTTTGCACATACTAATTTTTCTTCTTATTTTTATGTCTTAAGAATATTTTTATATAGGATAGCAATCTGGGTGAGTAAGAAAAAAGGATTCTAGGAGAAATAATTGCAATGAAAAATAAAGACAGTGAAAAAAATTCTTTAAATGTTCAAAGGAATTTTCTATTATTTTATGTATGATGATTCTCAGATTTTTGATTATTGCAATTTTCAGAGAACGCAACCTAGACAATATGATTTCCTTAAAGAGAACACATGTTCTTTTGATATTATTTCATTTTGCTTCTCTTCATCCAAATTAATCTTCAGTTATTTTATTTGTACTCCCAATAAGGTCTTTATGATTTACTTTCTTTGGAACATTTTCCAACAGAGTTTGGAGAGTTTCTATTTTTTTCCTATTTTCTCTTTCATAAATTCTCCTTGAACCATTCAGGAATATGCTGCTGTGTTTCAACACTTTCTTGGGTACTTAAATGGTTCATTGTCTCATTCGGTTTAAATTCAAGTTCCATTATATTAGAATATTTGTTTAGTGACATTTGAAGTCATTTAGATATCTTGGTAACCACATTCCCTTCCATTTTAGTCTCTTCACTATTAATTTACCTTCCCGTGCTCTACATTTTAAACAAAGTTTTCTTCCTTCTCATCAGAACACGTTCACCTCATATTCCTTTCTCATTTACTTTCTGGCACTTTCACTTTCAGAGATTCCCACAGAGGTTGGATCTTGGAGCTACCTCAATTTAGGAATTCACTTTTCATGGGCAATTAGCTCCCAGGAACACAAGACTTGCCTCAATAGGATACATGCCCCTTTCTAACACAAGTACCTGTGTTCATGTCAACCTGATGCTCCAGTTATCTGTTCTTTAGTTCAGCTCTATCACCACCAGGGGTGTATTGATGCTGTAAACAGAGCATACTGCCAAGCAGGACAGAACATGTTCTGCTTTCATATATCCTTCTATGTTAATTAAGTAGGTTGGGAAAATTGTAAACTACTGATTACTGTGAAAGAATGGTAGCAAAAGGGCATCTGGAGGATAGGCTAGAAGAGCTAAAATCATCAGAATGGAAATTTCTAAGTGGATTGTAGAACAAAAATCAGTGTATTTAATTATGTACTTCTACAGGGAATAGGGGGAAGAGGAGGGAAAGAAGCAGAGTGCAGATGACGTGAGTTCTGAAATGGTGAACTTAAATACCAAGCCTGTTACTTTGGTAGGTTTCTTGTTGTCTTAGCCTGCAGACAGCTAGACCTGCTTTTCCATTGCCATATATTTTTTCTTTTGGGGTAAAATGTTGAGATTTAGTGAAAATCACATGAAATATCTGGTGTTCAATGCTGTTGTTTGCTTGAACATTTAATGACCTTTGATTGAGACCATAAGAGTCACAGTATGGATTATTGGCAAGATCTACAATAAAAAATCATGGGCATTTGAAGCATTGAAATACTAATCCAAAGATCATGAGTTTCAAAATTTACAATAATTTTAACGCTTTGTTACCTGAACTGGGTCATATCATGCCAGATGTCTTGTTGTCAGTATATTAGCATGTATGGGATCTTCCTATCTATGTTGAAATCACTCCTTGTTACTGAAATCTTGGATAATAATTGAATCAATACATTTCATCTTAATATTATGTAGTTTTGATTAATGTAACCACAACAGACTTTTGTTTCTTAATCTGAGCATTTCTTCATCTACCAGATTCAACTGATATTACACTACAATCTACTGTTTGACATTTACAATACTTTACTGAAAGAGGGAAAACTGCTCAAAATCCTAAGAGAAGCAGTCAGTGCACACCTTTCATGGTTGGCTGGCATATTCCTCTTGTAGTCTGGAGGGAAAGTATGTTTGAAAGCTTTAATAAATGCAAAAGACCTCAGGAATTAAGTACATTTCTTCATAGTGCTGGTTGTTAAAAGCAACAGAAACTTGCCTTTCCTAAAAGTCACTAATGCATCTTTGATGAGCTCTGCTTGTGTGAGGCTTTATACATTGTACAGTGAGCTTGCTGCACTGGCTTGGAATTCAACACAACAAAAATCCCACTTCTGCTCTAACAAAATCTAGTCATTGGGTTTTTATGGAGCTCACTTACATTATGTTCATGGTAAATCAAAAAACATTTCTTAAGTGACTGTTTAAAGCCTCATCTCTCCTATTTGAAATATCTTAAAGATTGGGGACTGGGTGATGAATAATGTTTCTTCAACTTCTGACATTCTATAGCTAGATAAATTAAATGTCTGCTCTCCTTTACTTCTTGCTTCTCTCTTCCACTGGGCAGAAATGTAACCATAGGAACAGAACAGGTTACAGGTCAACCTTGACATGACTCACTAGTCACTAAAATTTTACTGTTTATCCAAAACTCTAACTGAGTATGAGCCATGTTGGCACAATCTGCCACCATCCCTGGCAAATAGATCAAAACATAAAAGTAGGGGGGCGGAGCCAAGATGGCTGCATGAAAACAGCACCTTGCCGGAGCTCTCTCACAAGCTCTGTTGGATTCCTATAAAAAAGTGAATCTGAGCAGATTTGAGAGAGTTAGAAATTGCGAGCAGTCTGACTGGGGCAAATTTCCCACCCGGGAGAATCTGAAAGGCTGAAGGAATGATTCTGTAGGCTAGGAGAGCGCTCAGCCTGCGGAGCTGCCCCAGACAAGACCAAAGCAGAAGCGGCTGGCCAGAAAACCCACGTGGGAGACAGGCTGGGAGAAAGCCGTGC
>CM053625.1:26772170-26802058 GCA_028646595.1 Phalanger gymnotis | reverse complement strand
ATAATTTAAAAATTATTGGACTACCTGAAAGCCATGATCACAAAAAGAGCCTAGACATCATCTCCCAAGAAATTGTAAAGAACTGCCCTGATATTCTAGAGCCAGAGGGTAAAATAGAAATTGAAACAATCTACCAATTGCCTCTTGAAAAATATCCCAAAAAGAAAACCCCTAGGAATATTATCACCAAGTTCCAGGGCTCCCAGATCAAGGAGAAAATACTGCAAGCAGCCAGAAAGAAACAATCTGAGTATTATGGAAATACAATCAGGATAACACAAGATCTAGCAGCTTCTACATTAAGAGATCGAAGGGCTTGGAATATGATATTCCAGAGGTCAAAGGAGTTAGGATTAAAACCAAGAATCACCTACCCACCAAAAATGAGTATAATTCTCCAAGGCAAAATATGGATTTTCAATAAAATAGAGGGCTTTCAACCATTCTCGATGAAAAGACCAGAGCTGAATACAAAATTTGACTTTCAAATACAAGAATCAAGAGAAGCATGAAAAGGTAAACAAGAAAGAGAAATCATAAGGGACTTAATAAAGTTGAAGTGTTTTGTTTACATTCCTACATGTAAAGATGATATTCATAACTCATGAGACCTTTTTCAGTAATAGGGTAGTTTAAGGGAGTATACATATACATAGATAGAGGGCACAGAGCGAGTTGAATGTGAAAGGGTGATATCTAAAAAATAAAAATAAGGGGTGAGAGAGGAATATATTGGGAAAAGAAAAAAAGGGAGAGATAAAATGGGGTAAATTATCTCACATAAAAGTGTCAAGAAAAAAATCTGTTGTAATGGAAAGGAAGAGGGGGTAGGTGAAAGGGAATGAGTGAATTTTGCTCTCATCATATTTGGCTTAAGGAGGGAATAACATACACACTCAATTGGGTATCTTGCCCTACAGGAAAATAAGGGAAGGGGATAAGAGCAGGGTGGCAATGATAGAAGGGAAGGGGGAGGAGGTAGTCAAAAACAAACACTTTTGAAAACGGACAGGCTCAAAGGAGAAAACTGAATAAACGGGGACAGGATAGGATGGAGGGAAATATAGTTAGTCTTTCACAACATGACTATTATGGAATTTTCTTGCATACTGAGTGATACATGTATGTTCTATGTTGAATTGCTTGCCTTCTCAAGGAGGGTGGGTGGGGAGGGAAGAAGAGAGAATTTGGAACTCAAAGTTCTAAAAACAAATTTTTTTCAAAAAGTTGTTTTTACATGCAACTGGGAAATAAGATAGATAGGCAATGGGTTATAGAAATCTATCTCGACCTACAAGAAAGTGAGAGGAAAGGGGATAAGGGGGAGGGGGAGTTGGGTGATAGAAGGGAAGGCAGACTGGGAAAAGGTGAAATCAGAATTTATGCCACTTTAGGGTGAGGCGAGGGGAGAAATGGTGAGAAAATTTTTAACTCACAATCTTGCGAAAATGAATGTTGAAAACTAAAAATATTAAATAATAATTTTTTTTTAAAAAACAGTGCCATCATTCCTATACCAATTCCAACATAGCAAGTTAATTGCCACTCTACCCCTAGGTCATCTAGACCTAGGTTCAGTCATATATTTACTACTCAGTTCTTTAAAGAACTTATCCTATACACATTTCTTCTTCTTCACTTGTGTTTGATTGTTCATGATGCAATTTAAGGTTTTCTTGGCAAAGATACTGGAGAGGTTTATAATTTCCTTCTTCATCTCATTTTATATATGAGAAACTGAAGAAAATGGGGTTATGTGGCTTGCCTAGAATCACACAATTAGTAAGTATCTGAAGCCAGATTTCAACTCAGGAAGATGAATTACTCCAAATCCAGCACTCTATTCACCATACCACATAGATATTATGGGTTCTAAATACCTCAGGAATTTTGTGTGTTGGCCCTGTAACTCTTGCAAGTGAGTATAAGCCAAAAAATGTTGTTCACTTATTTTTCAGTCATATCTGACTCTTTATGACCCTATTTGGGGTTTTCTAGGAAGAGATACTGGAGTGATGTACAATTTCATTCTCTGGTTCCTTTTACAGATGAGGAAACTGAGGCAAACAGAGTTAAGTGACTTGCCCAGAGTCACATAGCTAGTAAGGATCTGAGCTAATATATAAGCTATAATGTATAAAAGGCAGCAAATCACTGAGATGAGGAACCCATTTTTTTTTTTTTAGCAAGTGGCTCCTATATTACCTTTCAAAAGACTTATTTCCTTTTCATTCAGTCTGAAGATTTTGATCACTTTTAGTAAGCAGAAATATCTTGCAGGTAAGATTCTCCCTAGGCTCCCTCGCATCATAGCTTGAGATATTGTTGGGGATTTCCCCAACAAAGACATAAGGGGATCTTTCACATGAATTAAATTACCCCACAGTATTTAACTAGGTTGATAGCTTAGAAAGGATCATCACCTTTCACAGCATGTCTAAGTTCTCACATCTCTACACCGAGTTCAACTTTGGCTTTCAAATTTTGAGGATGTGAAATTGACTATTCTAAAAAGACAAAATAAAATATGCTAAATGCATTCATAAGGCAGCAATAAATTTTATAATCATTTCCCCATAAAACTGAAATTATATTCATATGTTACCATTCTAGGGAATGGATTCTAAGACTTCATAGATATTGAACTTCCCCCATTAATATTTGTAGGGTTTCAAATACTGCTTAAAGGCAGGGACTATTTTGTCTTATAGCCTGTAAGCCAAGTATGTATCAAGGAAGTTGGCAATAATAAATGAGTCCATTCCAAAGAAGAAATAGAATAAGATAACTATGCCCACACTCCTTCAAAATAATAGGAGGTCCACAAATTTGGAACATCTCAAAAAAGATTAGTTTTTTCAATGTATCAGTCTACACTACTAAAACTTTTCTATTCTTAGTCAAATGTCTTTAAAAACATTTAAACAGAGTTGGTTTTAAGAAAATACTCTTTTTATGGGGAAAATAGGGGGAGGAATAAAGGCAAAGGAAAAGCAAAAGGATGCTGTAAAATGTATTAAAAATAAATACTTCTTTATTTCATTTGATTAGATGGCAGAATGAAAAAAGGAGATTTTCAAAACCATTATTTCATGGGGCGTAATTTTTATAGAATCTGTCCCTTGATAATATACCCATTGTAATTCTCAGGGTGCTCCTTCTAAATGTTGTTCAGCTTTATACTATTAAGCATTAGGTAGGAAAATTTGCTAAATAGAAATGATGATTCAAGTAAGTAAAGAAAGTAAATACTTCTTGCTACTAACCAATTCAAAGCTTCGGGTTTAATGTTAGGAAGGGACATGAGAAGAGTAGTAACTACAAGGAGATGATGAGAATTTTGGACCAGGGCACATAAATAATGTATTATAATGCTTTCTGCTACAAAGTAGTCCTGGATGCTACTCACATATTTCAAGGTTATTCCTCACCACTGCACCATAGACTTCTACTTCCATAGCATAATGGTTCCCATTCCATTAAACAGGTCATATGTAGCCACCTTCCTATTTTATTCATTTTCTAATACCCCGAATCCAACTTATATGTCTGCCATATATAGTCAGACAACACAAGATGACAATACACAACAGTTGCTATATCATCATAAAACCCTAAGAGATGCCAGGAAAGTAACAGGAGGTGGGGATATCAAATTCATGGGCTGTAGTCTTGAGTATAATTTTCTTTGTAGATTCCTTTCTTAAAACCTCTTGCCTTTCCTCTTTTCTTCATTTCTTCTTACCTAAAAAAGCATTTTGGTTTTTCTTAGGTAGTGAAGGCCAGATGAAGATTTCCAATATTAAGATCAGATACTCTAAGTATGACACTAACAGCCTAGGGATGGTGAACTCATGTTAACTTTAATCACCATATCGAGCAGCATCACCCATCTTCCACCAATGCTGGATCTGTAATGAAGAACTAGGTAGTATGCAACAAAGCTAAAAATTGTCCTACATTCCTATTCCTTGCGCAAATTTAGGTGCCTGTAGGACAAATTTATTGTCTTTTTATCCATGAAGACAACTCCCTCCTGTGTAGGAATTCTCTATGAAGTGGTATCAGATCAAACCAAATTCACAGATCTTTCATTGTTTCTTCTTGTACTATGAAATAATTGTAAAATGATTCACTAAGATTTTTGTTGGATTCCCCATTGAAAATTAGATCTGTTTAAAGGGGTTGTGAGGCTAGAACTTGGCTGTTACTATGTCAACCTGGCACAACAGAGGTACCACATTCTACATAAAGATGTTCTTGATTCCTCTAGCATTTAGTGAACCAACCTGCTACTTATTTGGATTTAATTTCTTTGTATCTGTTCTACACAAGCTTATTTATTCATATTCAAAGAAAAGGTCCTTGTAATTAGAATACTGCTTCATTCTGTCTTCAGGTCTCCAGGTCTATGTGCAACCTACAGGAAATTAAAAAGTAACCATGGCATTGGGACAGCTAGGGGGCACCATAGTGCACAAAGTGCTGGCCCTGGAGTCAGGAAGACTCATCTTCCTAAGTACAAATCTCACCTCAGACACCAGCTATGGGACCCTGGGCAAGTCACTTAATCTTGTTTATCTCAGTTTCCTCATCTGTAAAATGAGCTGGAAAAAGAACTGGTAAATGACTCTGCAAAGAAAACCCTAGGTGGTGTCACAAGAGTTTGGACACAATTGAAAGGAGTCAATAACAACAATGATAAAACATAGCATCACGTAATTATTCCTCTAGTGTCAATCCCTGTTAGAGTTTAGGTCTGATTTCATTTTTATGTTGTCACTAACTCAAATGTAGTCTTTAACTATTATTATTTTAAGACTTTTAAACTGTTTAATCCTGAATGGCCATTACCAACCCACCCTAGAACTAAAAAGAGATTTCTTAATATGTTGGTTCTGAAGACAGAGAAGGAAAAAAAGGTGACTAAGGTGGGAATTCATATCCTGATCTCTCCAAATTATACAATTAGCTATCAAACATCCTTTGCTAACAATAATAATATCCTGTTGGCTTTGAAGGAGAAACCATGCAGACAAGGAGCACATAGAAATTAGATGAGTTAATCAAAAGCAGAAGACAGGCTAATAAAAACATCTAATTAATCATAGCCTTTGCAATAATTGTCACTCTAAAACTAGACCCCCAAAAAGCCTTTGCATTTTCAAGGGCATTCAGTGAAATTTTAAGATAAAAATGTACAAAATCTCCTATGGAAGGGATCCCACATAGAGGCCACAAGAATCTCTTCCTAGCAAATCACTGATGAAGATTATTGGTATTATTCTTAAGCACCTTTAGTGATGAGAGGGCTCAGATACTTTTATCATTTTTCCCACATCGAAGTGACTTGCCAAGAATCAAACCTTGAAACAGAGACAGAAGAAGGGCTAAAGCACAGCATAGAATTCTTTCCTCCAAGGTACATTTTTTTAAGGTTTGGTGGCTGTAGAAATGAAACGTAATTGTAAGAATTTACTTCTCATCACTTTCTACAATGGGATAGGCGTGGGCATGACTGTGACCATAATTTTCTGATAAAAGTAGAAGTGCAGAAGGGATTATTGAGGAAGAAAACATTCTAATTTTCTAAAACCATGAGCTTGCTACCCTTCCAAGTCCTGTAAAACTACCTTGATCTTCACCGAAGCCATCTCTCTCCAAAGTACTTTCCATTAGAGGAAGAAGCCTAAGCAGAGATTGAGGGAGGTAATGAGTTGGTATATGGCTGCCAGCCAGCTAACCACAAAAGACTTGGAAAAGTCCAGTAGCAAGGTAACTGTGATCAAAACCAATTTCCCTTCTCTATGTGGATATAAGGTTTCCAGATTCAGTGGAAGGGGACAACAAGCCAGAGAACATAGTGAATCTTTCTTCTTATCTTGCTATAATGGAAGAGTTTCTTTCTATAATTCTTCAGGTAAAAGGTTTTGCATTTATAAAGCATTGATACTCTTAGTAGAAGTGATACATAGACCTTCATGGTAGAAAGTATTCACTCTTCACTCACTTGTGGTTAATCAGCGTAAGTCTGACCTTGGTGTTTTGCAGTCAAAATTTCTTTCTTTCTAATCCCTCAGTCAGCTGCCTTCTGTCATTCCTTCAGTTTTTTGACTGCTCAGGGTAGGTCTTTCATTTAACTTCCAGGCTGAATACAGCCCTCCTTCTGAAGGGTATAATACTTTATGTCAACATTCTCTCACATTGACCATTCCTACCTTCTTTCTCTTACCCTTATATATCCCTCTCAAGCAAGGCTTTTGCAAGGTATTTTTTTTTCCTAAGCAAAGCTAAGCCTTGATGATCCTTATATGTTCCTTCCCACTGGAGCTGAAATGCAAGCTTACTGAGCTTTAGAACAAAATGTTTTCTCCCTCTTAAGTTGCTCTGGTTCTTGCTTGAACAACAAGTAGGCCCGCATGAAAGGATAAGCAACAAAGGAGAATCGAAATGTAGAATGACACTGTTGGAGTTCAAATAGATTTTATAATTGATCTAATCCAAGAAGCTCATTTTACAAATGATGGAACTGAGACCTATAGAAAGGAGGTATCTCCAAAATCAACACTAAGGTTGGGGGCAAATGTGCCTGGAAACTTGGGTCTTGTGAGTTCATCTGGTGCTCTTTTTCTGACATCATAAAGGGGGAGATAATCAATTTAATAATTCACTCTGTGACTCCTTTTGTTGTTTTGTAGATTTAATCCAATCTTTGATTTTGTATGGCCTTCATCTTCAAATACATCCCTCTTTCCCTCTGCCAAATAAGTGAACATATTTTTAATTAATATTTTTTTTATTTTTCAATTGTCAAGCATTTATTTTTTCCTACTACCACTCTCTGCCCAAAACAGAAAAATTAAGAAGAATGTAACCCTCATAACAAAAAAAAAATACTCAAGCAAAACAGGTACTTGTGCTGGCCACATACAAATATTACCAGCTCATTATGCATATTAATACATCCTTTCTCCATAAGTAGGAGGTTAAATATTTTTTGTTACAGATCCTTTGAAATCACCAGTGATGATGGCATTGATCAGAATTTTGAAGTCATTCAAAAAGTTTTTTTCATTTTTATAATATTGATGGTATAGTATATACTGCTTTTCTATTTCTCCTCATTTCATTCTGTATAAATCTATACAAGTATTGCCACCTTTTTCTAGATTAACTTTTATTTATCACTTTGGGGATAATGGTATTAAACAATATTTATTATTGTAATCTATTCAATCATACCTCCAGTTATGAACAATCACCTTACTTTTTGCTTTCCCACCAAACAGAAAACATCTATAAATATTTTTTTGTATGTATGAGGTGCTGTCCACTTTGATCTCCTTGACAAAGTACTATTACTATTATATTTGGGTCAAAAGATCAATGACTTTAGTCTCATTACATTTTGCTGGCTAGTATGGCTGCGCAAATCCATAATCTACCAGTAGTGAATTAAGGTGACTATTTTTCCAGAGGCCCTCCAATGTATTTCATCTTTATTCTTTGGACAAATTTCCTAATCTGATTAGTATGAGGTAGAACTTCAGGATTGCTTTAACTTGAACTTCTGTAATTATTAGTGATTTGGGCCACTTTTTTTAAATTTGGCTATTGATAAACTGAATTTCTCCCCTTGAAAATTATCTTTGCATATCTTTGATCATTAATGAATGGAGGAATGACTCATTTTTTTATTTGTATTCTTTCCTTACATATTTTGCAATGGAGGCCTTTGTCAGCGAAATATTGAACACAGATTTTCCTCAACAAATTGTTTCCTATTTCATCTTAGCTACTAGATTTGTTTCATGTGAAAACATTTTAATTTTCAGTATTCAAAGTTATTTATTTTATATGATACTCTCTTTCCCTTATTTGGTCATGAATGCATCCCCTTTCCATAGATGAGAAAGGTAATTGTATTATTCCTTGAATTTGTTTATTTTTGAGCTTATATATGTAGGTCGTATATTCTTTAGGAGTATAAAATAGTATAAAAATAATCTATGTCAGAATGTTGTCTACTTCTAGAGAAGTCAATGTCAAATATCGAGTCCATATTCCAGTATATAAGGTATTGGGGATTGTAAAACATGAGAGAAAATAGATTCATTTCTTTGGTCTATTTTATATTAAATCTATTTCACTGATCAACCTCTCTTTTATAAAAATTACTAAATTAGTCATTAAATAAAAAATAAAAAAGATGTTTAAAGAGTTCACCAAAATTAAACATCAGATAAGTTAAATGGGATATACTGTGTTCCATATCCATAGGCTGCCACCCTTATACCCTCACCCTGCAAAGAAGAGAAGGAAATTGCAACTACTTTAAAAAACTTTAAATCTTGAGTCATAGAAAACAAACTCACAGCCTTCAAGCTAAGCTTACCTTAAAGCTTTTCATGTCCCCTCAAACTCTACTGTTTTGAATTTATAACTTTTTTATGCAGTGCACTGATTGAACATGTATTGTAGTCCTTTGTCTTTGTTATAATATCAAATTTATTACATATTTAACCTAGTTATAAATAGCTATGTTTATATTATCTACACAATTATACTTTAAACTCACATATCACAAGGATTATTATTAGGAGTAGTATCCAAATTAAAGAAAAGAAGGAAGAAAAGAAGGAAGGAAGGAAAGAAAGAAAGAAGAAGGGAAGGGAGGGACAGAGTGAGGGAAGGAGGGAGGGAAGGAGGAAGGGACAAGAGGGAGAGAGTTGGTAAAAGAGAATTGCAAAAAGAGACAGAGAGAGAGAGAGAGAGAGAGAGGGGGGGGGAGAAGAGAAAAGTGAGAAAAAGATTGTCTTCATGAATTAATTTTTTGTAGTATAAAAGGCTTAAGTTACGCTAACATATTTAATCTTACTAAGAACCCTCTGTGACAAGTGTTATCATTCTCATTTTAAAAATGAAGAAATTAATGGTATGATAGGCTAAGAAATACATATGTTTCCTCAATACAATTGAGCCATGTCTCTCTTTCCCTCCTTTTCCACTTCAGTGGAAAAGCTCAATGCAGTTGCATTGAACTCTGCAAGATACAGTTTAGACAACATGAGTTCCTCATTTATTTGATTTTTCCTGTGTAGCTTTTTAGGTCACTTTGTTTGCCCCTCCAAATATTTAGCACTTCATTATGAACTTCCTTTTTCTCTAAGTGTCTATATCCCACAAAGGTAGTTTTTATAATAGCATCTTCTCTTTGTAGTGCCAGATGAGACTTGAGAGATTATCAATTTTAAGATTCTGATCTGACAGAAAAGAGTGCTTTAGGAAAAGGAATCTTACCATCAGTGGCCCCAGTTTCTTCATCTATACAATAAGGATGTTGAGTAGGATGTATTAAATTTCCCATCTAGTCTTGCATCTTTATGCTATGAAGCCAAAGGCTCTGTGCATGGTCACAAACCAAGTCTCAGATGAGATTTAAACCTTATATTTTCTTGATGTGAAGTCTAGTACTCAATAACTATTGCCGACAACTATGAAGGTTACTCACAAATGACACATAAAGCAATGATACTGAGAGAAATTGCTCTTCATTCTTAGCAAGATTTCTATGGGAATTCTTAGAAGAGTTCATGGGATAAATGAAAAACTAGAAGATAAATGCAATTGCTTTAAAATTTAAGAATGGTTAAATAGAAATAAATGTACAGAAGCCTGAGAATCATAAGATATTGGTTTTTGACCAATTGGTACCTCATCAGTTCCCCTTGGCTCAATAATATTTCTAAGAAAATAAAAATATTTTCTGTATGCATATACACGTCCACAGTCTGTCTATTTGGTTCTAGTGTATGTCATGAATTACTTATTAGACCATTGGGAAATAATTCACTTTTGCAACTCAAATTCAACATGTTCAAAGCAAAATTCCTTATCATTTACTTCAAATTCAACTGACTTTACTAATGTTGCTGATGATATCACCCAGGCTATCTGTATCAATCTCAATACTATCCTGGACCTCTTAGACTAGCTGACTCCAAGTATCAGACAAGTAGTTGAATCTTATGCTTTCTAGTCTGACAGTTTTCGATAAAAGCATTCCCTTTTTCATTCACACAGCTACTATCCCATTTAGGCCTTCACCACCTCCCATACAGACTACTTCAACAGTGTTAGCTTTGAGGTTCCTAACTCAAAAAGCTTCTCACAAACAACCCATCATTTTCAGGGCACCAAAGTGATTTTGGTAAAACACAGGTCCTCCTTTTTAACTCCTCTAATTAAATAAATTCCAATTGCTCTGTTTATAGTCCTCATAACTGGGCTTCACTCCCATTGCACCTCTATTTCTATAATTCATGGTTAACTCTGAGACTGAAGTAAAGAAACACTTTAATATAGAGCATTTCTTGATTCCTCCCAAGTCCTACTATCTTTTCCCAGGACAAAAATCTTTTTTTTTCAAAAAAAAATATTGCTTACATATGAGTGTGTGTGTGTGTGTGTGTGTGTGTGTGTGTGTGTGTGTGTGTGTGTGTGATCCCTTATTTAAATTTAGGCAACCTAAGGGCTTAGGCTATTTTTCTTCTGTCATTGTATGGCCAGTGTTTACTTGGAGAAAGATAATTACTTTATTTGATTAGGCAACTCACTTCAACTTTGAGGATAATGAAGAGAGAATACTAACAAACTGGAAAAATCTGTAAAGGGCTATTATAAGAAGGGGCATATACACTGAGGCTGGAAGTGAAGTAAGTAGGTGTTCCAAGAGGTTGAAGTAAGCATAGAGAAAATTTCAAAACCTGGGGAAAAATTGAGCAGTATATTCTTTCTCATCTGTCAGGTAAAAAGACTGGACTACATGACCTCTAAGAGCACTTACACATTTTACAATATTGTACAATAAACTTTACCTTTGTGTAGTATGGACAATTATAGAACAAGAAAATACATAACTACAAAATTATATGGCAAAAGGAATTGGCCTATACCTAAATCAAAAAACAAACCAACAATAGAATGAAGAAGATATATGTTCCAGACTATCCCACTACTTGGATGGAAAGAGCATCGGATTAGTTCATTGTAGTACAGATGTTGTGCAAAGGACTATAGATTGATACTGAATATGATTGAGAAAAATAAAAGGAGATGTGACTAGATTACATGTGGAAAACTGTACCTCTTTAAATTATTTCAAACTCCTTTCTTACCCAAAAATCCATTTTTTAAAGTCATAAGTCTTGATACCATTATGACACAATTTCCCCTGAGTCCTGGGATTTTCCCATTGCTGAACTCTAAATTTTGGAAATCCTAATGTGTCTCATTTCTCCACCCCCCCCCTCCTAACTCACCTGCCTACCAAAGCATGTTCACCTCAGGAGCAACATTCTACACAAGATTTATCCCAGTCTCCTAATTTTTAGTATTCTCTCCCTAGCTTTTTAGTCATTCTTCTCCTAACCTAATATTATTCTGTACTTATAGTATATACATTTTAGTGTTTCTATTGGTGTACCTGATTTTATCTCCATGAAATATGAACTTGGAGGCAAGCAATTTTTCATTTTTGTTTGTTAATTCCTAGTACATAGCACAGTGTGTGGCACGAAGTAAATAGAAACATTATAAATGGATTTTGAATTAAAATGGAAAATTGGGTGCACTGAAGATGGCAAATCTAAAAAATAAAAATCAGAGATTTTTAAAATATACTGATATATAGATATCTAAAAAAAAACATACCATGGCTATGTACTATGTAGGCTGCTGCATATTATCAGCAATGACATTTCTGTAAGATGGAAAAAAATAAATAAGGAAGGATATGTAAGACCAGAAATGAAGCTTAACCAATTATGTAGGGAGAACAAGGGAAAAAAGATATATAGAAAGAATATGGCTATACTGATGTTAATTAGAGAATTAAAAATTAAATCACATTATAATTCTGAAGAAGTATCTTCTGTTGCTGTTGAGAGTGGTACTTTAAAGAGGCTAATATGCACCTCTGGTAAGACTTGGAAAACTTCAATATATTTTCAACAAGTACAGATCACAAACTGTATATATGACTAATCTATTAAATTCTATTCAGTGGCTTGAAGCACAGAGATATTTAAGTGGCTTGCCAAGGATGACCAGCTAGCACCAGGTGTAATATTAACCAGAGGCCTTCCTAGATCCTTTAAAGTTAAATCCTCACTACCCAAGAAATACAGTAAAACCAACAGATGTAAGGAGAAATCAACATAAATTTCTAAACTCAGTTACTGTGGCATTTAAGATCATAATTTTTTTAATTCAATGAATATTTATTGAATGTTATATTGTATTAGGCTTAAAGATAAAATCAATTGCATTTTTTTTTTGGAAATAGGATGATATTTGCTGCCAAAAGTAACAATTCTTATTGTCTTCTCACTTTTTTTCTTTTTTTAAGATTATAATTTACTAGACATAGAAAGCACATAAGTTTCTCACTGACTTACTGATTCTTTATAGACCCAAGGACAGCATCCTTATGGCCTTCCTAACCTGGAACACATGGCATGAATTCTTATTTTGCTTGTATATGGAATCTAATTACCTCGTCTTATTTAGGATGATTTCTACATCTAAAGACCTGTTCTAATTTTCCACAACTACACATCTAGACTTATCTTTCCCATCTACAATACTTGGCCCATTCTGCGCCACCAAATAAATTTTACCCTTTTCATCCAGTCCTAACTCAAGTGTCTTATAATCCATGCTATCCCAACCTTCATAGATATCTCTTGCCTCTGGACTCATATGATACTTAATTCCATATTGTCATATTATCCTCTCATTCTTAGGTATAATTTAATTTAGTTGTCAACACAATGAAATGCTTGTAACAACATGTAGCCAGCAGCTGTTGTGGCTGTGTAAGACCAACAACCACCAGCACACAGAAGGGCTGCTAACACAGGTTCTTTGATCTGCTTTTGTAAGGAAAGCAACTTTAAGTGGTTAACAATTGCAATTTAATTAAATATACATATATCATTCACTTAGTTCAGGGTGAAAAGATCAGCCTCCTGACCTTCAGGGCAAATATGAACAGAAATTACAAACATCAACAGATAGACCTTGTTTGGTTCAAATCACAATTCATAGTTACCAGAGAAGCACAAACATCTGCCCGGGTTATCAAAGCGGGGGTGGGGGGGTGGGGGGGTGTCGGTTTTGCCCAGAATCTCGTCATCCATATGCTTTCAATGGCTGTATCCCCAAAAGTCAAATGCCAACTTTGTATATTATATACCTGTCTCAGGGCCCTGAGGCACTAGATTACCTTAGTGCTGAGAAGCACTCAAACAAAGAACATTCAAAGTCCCATTCAGGGTGTGGGAAAGTTAGTTAATCCCCAGTACCACCATACTAATCCATGACTCCCAATTGTCTTAGTGTTGAGAAACATTCCAAGACAAGATCTCATTTTACCTGCTCCATTCAAACAAAGGCCAGAATCATTAAAGGCACTTAAGAGAAGAACAGCAAAAAAGCCCCACCTGTTTTGGGGGCACACTCATTGAAAGACTATGGGTGATGAGACTCTGGACAAGCTGTTGAACCTGCCCCCGCCTCCATCCAGCTTTGTAACCCATACAGATAGATATTGGTGCTTCTCTGGTAACTATGAATTGTAATTTGAATCAGACAAAGACCTGTCTGTTGATGTTTGTAAGTTCTGTTTGTATTTGCCCTGAAGTTCAGGGGACTGATCTTTTCTCCCTGAACTAAGTGAATGATATATGTACGTTTAATTAAACTGAGATTGTTAACCCCTTAAAGTTCCTTTCTTTAGAAAAGCAGATCAAAGAACCTGTGTTGGCAGCCTTCCTGTTGTTAGTCTTTTTTAGTTGATCTTTCACCCCCACATTAGCTGCTAGCCACATTGTTGTTACAATGCTGAAGGGCAAGAAACTATTGCTCTTAAATCACCCAACATCATTATGGGAAACCCAGACTTGTCATTTCACTTCAAGAAATAATCATTGAGCACACACAAGGCACAAAGTATTATAGAGGATTCTAAACTGGATTCAATGATAAAAAAATGCAATTTCATATATTATTAGAACCCACAGTCTGATAGAGAGATAAAACAGGCAAATAAATAATATTAAAGGAGGCTGAGAATGGTCTTCGCATTAGCAAAATGCAGAGTACATTTTGGGATATATGACTTCCTTTTTCTAGGATCTAATATATATAAGGATGCTTATTAATAGGAGATTATCTCTAGCACAACATTACACCACACAGCCTGTCTAACCACATTAATATATTCCAGAAAAAAAGAGGAACTGTCTAAATCAAAGTCTTTTCCTACTGTGAACTTAACAACTCTCATACCACCTGACCAAGGTGAGTAAAACGAGAACCTTAAAATGCTCTATCAAAAGCATTTCCATTTTATGATTGGCTTATCTCAGGACACCATGAAGACTTTTAAGATATACCACATATTGGGCATAAAGTCTGTTCAACAAAAATTCCTTCAACCTAAGTTGCAGAGATTCCACGTAGGCATTTACCCACTGTATGGGACAAAATAACTGTATGGGACAGATTTTGATTCCAAGAATTATCATGTAGGACCAAAGAACAGTAGTGATGGGGTGGGCTAGGACTTGGGGAGTTTGGTACAGTGCTATAAAAGGTATGCTTTAAGAATGCAAGGAAATGAGCAGGCTAGGTACCTTATACAAGGGTTTACAACTGAATCGGTGAAGGGATTCCTATGCTTAATAAGTGAACATTTGAAAGTAAAGGCTGAACTTAACATTTCAATTAGAGAACAAAAGAAGATTCAATTTCATAGACATGTTGTTTCTGATGAGAAGAATCTAGAATCTCATCAGTTAATCTGGAGTTATTAACCATTTTTATCTCATGGATACCTTTGGCAATCAAGCAAAACTTATGGACCCATTCTAAGAAAAATATTTTTAAATGCATGAGATAAAACACATGGGATTGTAAAGAAAAACAATTGAATTTAAAAACTTTTCAGAATATTTTAATAAAAATATTCATTGACCACAGGTTAAAAATAGCCAAAAGGCATGGAAAGTGAATTAAATGACTAGTTCTGACAGCTCTAATCAGGGAACTGCAGAGATATCAACAAATCCTTAACTGAATGTCTGCTCCATGTGTGGTTGGACAGGAATATAGATCTGACCTGTGATTTCATTGATATAAAGAAATACCAATGAAGAAAATCCTCTTAATACTGCAGATTGGCATCCTCTCTGAAACTTACAGTAATAAAGAATGGCTAACAGTATGAAGAGGTTGCATTGTATAGTCAGCATAGGTGAAACATACTAGCTACTGAAGGAAATAGAGATAAATAAAACCCGACTCCTGAAATAATCTAAAAGCTTTACAGATTTGTAATTGTCAAAAATTTGTCAACATTTTAATCTATTATATTCTAAAGTGATTATAATCGACATTGAAATGATGAATTATTTTGACAGATATAGTATGAATTATGGGATACTGCAATCTCTAAAGAATCAAAATTTTTGATGACCCAGAGGCCATCAGAGAGACAAATGGTGGGTGAAAAAAAAGCACCAACATAAAACAAATAATATCTCAATCAGGAGATGGAGAAGAGTGTGTTCAGACATTCAGAAAGAAGGTAAAATGGATAGATAGTATGAGTGTTACACTGGTAACCACATAATATTCAAATTCAAAGGAGAATGTACTCCTCACAAGCAAAGGCTTGAGGGAGGAACACAGGAAATAACTGAACCAGGACAAGAAGTAGATTCAATGACAAAGTCATGAATGTGCTGACATCTAAGGATGTACTCCTTGGATATCTCTTCAAGGTCAGAAACATATTCATTTTGGAATATGTGCACATATTCCACATATTTTTGTTTTCTAAAGAATAGATAATAATTATATATAGCAAGTATTAATAACCTATCTTTGAATGTTACTATATAGTGAAGATTCATGGAATGCTACAATCTCAACAGAACCAACATTACAAATGAATGGAAGGGTAATGGAAAGAAAAGTGAAAGTTTAGAAAGGCTCAAGCTTGAGAGTTACAAAGACTTCATTGCTTAAGAACGGGTGTATAAACTATCTTGGAACTATATGACCAGAAAATGAGGTGGGCTGTGTTGCTATGTTATTTATGAAACATTAAAAGACCCAGAGGAAGGCCGCTACCATATTGGGTACCTCCTTGACACAAGATTTATAGGTGGACACAGAAAATAATTACACAGAATGAAGACTCATAGAAGCAATGTCATCAGCAATGTTGGATGTGGAAGCAACGTGAATTAGAATTCCAAAGTATCAACTTATGATTAAACTGCTAAATATGGAATCCTGCTTGGATTTTTTTTAAATACACATTGACATCCTATAGGAGCATGAGAAAAATCATGATTAAGGACAGTTTCTCATTTTTAAAACTTACTGAAAAATTCCAATTCATTTCAGTTTTCAGACGTTTGGGTTCTAGATAAAAAGGAGTTTACTGTTGTCCATTATACACGCTTGCAGAATTCTGGCTCATTTAGCTAAAATACAGCCTAGACTTCTGTGTTAAAGTAAATGAAAGCAGGTTTGACCATATTCCAAGCTGGGGTCACTGACTGAACCACAAATAGATGATTCAGAAACTTAGCTGATTTTCATTCTGGGACTGATGCCATCCTTTAATATTCTACGGAAAAATATATTTGCCTTTAAGCAGGTGAAATGTAAGGTAACAATGCACCAAAAGCTCCCCAGACCAGCTCACCTTCTTTCCCCTCCACATTCCCCCCTCAAAAAAACAACAGGTGAATGATGGATTTAATATTTCTGAAAAGGAAAACTACAAATTCATGATAGATAACTTATGTCAATATCTTTAAACAATAAGCAGAAATGTTATATCCTACCTGAACCCTTTTTTGATAAGCTGAGTTCAGAAATATTCTTCACTACATAGGACATTGAACCTCTCAAAACAATGGCAATATTCTTTGCAGCACAATAATTATAGTATAGGGGAGCTAGGTGGCACAGTGAATCAAGTGCCTAGACTGGAGTCAGGAAGACCAGAGTTCAAATCTGATCATAGACACTAGCTATATGATCCTAGGCAAGTCAATTAACCTTCAGTTTCCCTCAGCTTCCTCATCTGTAAAATGACCTGGAGAAGGAGAAAAGTTACTATCTTGGTCAAGAAAACTCTAAACAACGATTATAGTACAATGTATACTGCAAATGCTTTTTTGTGTATGTAATGTATTTTCGCTCTAAAGTAAATTAAAACTTCTATGATGACACAGGCTATGGTGAATTACCTCTGGGAACTATCATACGTAGGACACTGCTCACTCTGAATGCTTAATAATTAAATTATTGAATAGTTAAAAGAAGGAAGAAATAGAAAGGAATGAATATTTCCAATAAGAACACTCTAGAATTCTTTTTTTCCAATCACATTTCCCTGTCAAAGAGAAACACACACACACACACACACACACACACACACACACACACACACACACACACACAAGCCTATTCCATGACCAGCATATAAAAAGACTCACATTCCAGAAGCATTTGTAGGATTGAATTAAGAAAGATATTTACTATTAACTCTTAATTATAATAACATTGAGAAAATGTTTGTTAACTTTCATGTCACTAAACTAAAAGGTCTGTGAAAGCCTCACTTACTTGGGACAATTCTCTGAACTACGTATTTCCAGGTTTGTCTTCCTACTTACTGAGATCTTCATGCCTACAGCTCTTTAAAAAAAGGCTGGGTGTCATTTTATTAAGTTTTCTGAAGTCAGAATTCATGGTTTTAGTTTAAATTGATCTAGCTGCCTTCTGACATTTCCATTTATGTGGCTATTTTGGTAGATGACCAATGTCCATTGGCTATTGAACACTATCTATAATATTTCATCTGAGTGTGAGAGTCATAACATGGTCAGTTTTTAATGGTGCATGAGTTTGATGTTAGAGAAATCTTTCATGTCAATGTGGGAGAAAATCTTAAACTGAGATCAACTGAGGGATACCTACAGGCAATTTACCTCTATGGCCAAAGTCCTGTGGTTTCATCATGGGAATGGCTTTACTAGGACTAAGCTGGATTAGTTTGTTTGAAGATGAGGATAATGGGAAAATACAGGCTTCAAAAGTCAATGCATGGCAATCAATAAAGGAGGCCAAAGAGACAGAATTCTTAGAGGATTTGGTTTAAACTTGTGGATATTATTTATGGATTGTAATGTAAGTTTCTTTACTTTTTAACTAATTCAGTTCATTCTCTCTCTCTCTCTCTCTCTCTCTCTCTCTCTCTCTCTCTCTCTCTCTATCTATCTGCATAGGTGTGAGAGAGAGACAAGAGAGACAGAGAGAGATAATGTATGACTTCAGGGAGGGAATAATACTAGATGTTCAAAACATTTTACATAAATGATATCATTTAATCTTTACAAAAGAAAAGCCTATGAAGTAGAGAAAATATTATTATCCCCATTTACAACTTAGAAGAGAGTCTCACTGAGATAAAAGGAAATATGAACAGTATGAACATTTCTACCAAGAAAGTTCTTCTATTCCGAAGTATATTCTATTGAATAAAGTTAGAGGATTATAGGAGAAAGAAAACTGAGAGAGCATTTAGAACAATACATTTGTGGATCATTAAACTTAGGCTTACTACAAAAATATTAAATGGCATAGTTGGAATTCAAAACTAGGTTACCGATTTTTTCCAATGATTCCAACATACCCATCTAATCCAATTTAAAAAGTAGTAAAAATGAATTCTGAGCATGAAAACAAACAAACAAAAAGGTATGAGTCATTTTTCTCCATTCCAGATAAGCTTAAAAGGATAAAAAAATGGTCTGAAGACACTGTGGTGGGCCAGAGCTGGCAAAACTGAAGCACCACAGACTATGAATAATGTAGACAGTAGTAACAACACAGGGAGCTCCCAACACTGCAAGAACATTTAGGAATTGTAAGAGGACTGAATGCCTGCTCAGAAAAGTGATCCCAGGGAAACCCTGTAATAGCATTAGGTACAATATTAGAACCAAGTGACAATACCATTGGTCATTAACTAGGTCTGGGGTAGAGAGGAGCCATATTGGTCAACAAGGAGGAGGAGGTCTGAGAAAAGATAAGAGTTCAGAGCAGGAAAGTAATAAACAAAGCTATATCTTGATCATACCTACCTTGGAGGAATTAAAAACTTACAAGCCTCCAGTTTGAGCTACAAAAACAGCAGGATATGAAGTTGAAGATCAGGCAGACAGAGCAGAGCACAACTGTATCATAAATTCCAAAGTAAAGAAAAAGGCAGGAAAATAATTAAATAAAAATTGCTAGCCATAAAATGCTACTATGGTATGAAGGAAGCTCAAGCTTAAAAATCAGAAGGAAATAATGACTTGGAAAATAGCTAAAACCACTCAAAGAAGAAATTAAATTATGCCCAAATAATTCCTAAAAGAGGTAAGGAAAGAGATTAAAAACAGTGCAAAAATTATTTTAAAAATCAAATAAGAGCAGAAGTGGAAAAATTGAGAGAAACTGAGAGTAATGTAAGAAAATTATACAAAAAGAATTAATGGTTTACTTAAAGTGGCACAAAATAAGACTTTAGAAAATAACATTTTTAGAATCAATTTCAGAATCAGAATTGATCAATTCATAAAAGGACAAAAATGCAAGAGGTTATAATGATTTAAAAATCAGAAAGAACCAAATAGCAAAAGAGGTAGAAATTTCACTGAAGAAACAACTGCAAAAACAAATGGAATTGGTCAAACTGAAGCTAATGAGTCGATAGACATCAGGAAATTATTTATCAAATAATTAAAAAAAGAAAAAGAAAAAAATGGGAAAAATCTCATAGGAAAATGAACTGACCAGGAAAATAGACCAAGGAGTGAAAATTTAAGAATTATAACACTACTTGAAAGTCAGAATTAAAAAAAAAGCCTACTCAACAAATTTCAAGAAATTATGGATGAAAAGATAACACAGAATGTGAAGGTAAAGTAGTACCACCAAACCACTTTAGAGATTCCAAGATAAAAACTCCCTGGAATATTATAGCCAAATTTCAGAGTTCCCAGATGTATGAGAAGATACTGCAAGCTGACAGAAAGAAAGAACTGAAATTCTATGGAGCCATGGTCAACATCACATGAGATTTAGCAGCTACCATTATAAAGCGCTGGAGAGGATTGGATTATGGTATTCTAGAGGACAAAGTTGGAAGAAGGCAGTATAGATTCAAGTGGGGAGAGACTTAAGGCAGCCAGATGTACTGTCAGATTATTGTCATATTCCATCTGTTAGGTGACAAGAGTGTGCACTAGAGTGGTGGCAGAGTCAGAGAAGAGATGGGGGCTGATAAGAGAGATATTGGAGAGACTATGTGAAGAGGCTGTGACGACATCTCAGAAATGAGAGGTAACACTGTGACATTAAGGATAACTCTTAGGTTGTAAACCTGAGTGACTTAATAGTAATAAGAAAGATCAGAGTGGGTATAGGGTTAAATGTTAGCCCTCTATTCAGAGATTGAATTCTGTTATGGATAGGTTGATTTGAACATCTCTAGTGGATAGAGAGAGAACCTTGATATAAAATATCAGCAAAACAGACGATGAAGTTAGATGAGCATGCCCTCTTTTTCACAGTCACAGTGGTTTTAAATAATCACTGTTTTACTTTATAATGGCTCCCCAAACTATCATTCCAGAGTTTTATCAAGAATATGGCTGAAATTCACCAGTCTATATCACGAAGTTCTATATACTCCACTTTTTTTGAAATTCCAGATGTTTCCCAATCACTGTCCTGTGTTATGACATTAATTCTTGAAAGGTTATGAAGAACAGTGGGCAGCTATTCCATCAGTTCATTACACACTCTACAGTACAATTTGTTCAAATTTTATTCCTTGAAGTCACTAATGGCAATTAAATACTGATAGGATTTAGATCACTTACGCAAATGAGGAAACTGAGAACCAGAAAGCAAAAATGGTTTACTGATATTCAAACAAATTGCTGAGATGTAAAGCAAGGATTTAAAGCTGTCTCACTAGATCTAAAAACCAGTTTTCTTCCTACTACATTGTACTGCTTAAGAATGTATCAGTTCTCATATCCAAGGACAGTATATGATTAACTTAGCAAGGCTGGTCGAGGTCTCAAATGGGAAGAGGAGTAATCAGTGATAAGAAGTAAGATGTTGAAGCACCAGCATCTCTTTTGTATTACACGTTGTGACACCATGCTGCTTAGTTTAAAAGAAGCTCTAAAATTGGCCCGTGTGTCTTCATAAAGAAATAATTATTATCTTTTCCCATGTCATTTTTAGAAAGGATACAAATCATTTGAAGCTGGAATTTGTGTTTATCATAGACACAAAAAAAAGGAGAGGATGGGGCTGAATCAAGAACACTTGGTGGTTAATAGAGCAAAGAAGCCTTTTAAAGGAAAATATCACTGAGATATCTGGCGGTAAATTGGTAAATTCCCTTTTCTGAAATAACTGATCTTTGAGGACATTTTGAGACTCTCAACAGGTAACCTAAGAAACACTTCAGCTTCTTTCCACATAGTAAACATTTGCAAGAATACTCGTGGTACTTCCCAGATGGATACCTTTAAAAAGTTTAACTGCTCAGCCCCCTTCCCCCATTGTCCCAAGCCATTCACACACAGGAGAATGGTTGAAATCTGCAGAGAGGTGGAAAACATAGAAGAACTACTTTGAAGAATTACAGAATATCAAAATGGAAAAGAACCCCAGAGAATAATTATCCAATCTATACCTAAGCAGTAATTCTATCAATTTCTGACCAGTAGTAATCAAGCCTCCACTTGAAGTCCTTTCAAGGGAGTCACTAAAAAATTAAAATCTACATATTGTTTATAGACCATAGATCCTTTAAAAGAGACTGCCTAAGTTTTAAAAATAAATACTACCCAAACAATGGTTAAGTAAGAGCATATAGAAGCATGAGTATGCCTGGAATAATGTCATTTTTATCTCTTATTGCTTATTGAACATTAGTAAAAAGGAAGATTGTGTCCTTTAATCTTAATAGTACCCAAGACTCGAAATGTTGTGGAAGTGAATGTTGAAAACTAAAAATTAGTTAATTAATTTAAAATGAAAAGAAAATAGTATCCAAAAGGAATTTTGTTGCTTCAGTGTTGAAAGTATTTAAAGTGTTTGTAGTTTTGACCAGCAAAGTAAAAGATTCTACTTATGGAAAGCACTGGTTTTTTAGAAAAAAAAATTAAATTAAAAAAAAATGAAATTCTTCTCTCTCCAACCTCTACACACTGCTTTTAATTTTGTTCTCTTAAACAAAGCAACTCTGATATCTCATTGAAGTTATATAACTTCAAACATATAAAGACAATAATCATGCCTTCCCTTTCGCAGGCCAAATGAAAATTTGCAATTTGTTTTAAAAGTACAAAATAGTTACCTGCGAAATTTGCAACCTGAATCCAAAGTTCCATTTATATTTAATAGAAAAACCTTGTTTTCAATCATCTGGTAAATTCAGAAGAATAGCTTCTTTAAATACGACATCAAAAATACTTAGTGTTTCTTGGATATCAGTATTTTTGACATAATTTCCCTGAAAAGATGAGTCTTTTTCCATTCACCGTTCTTTGTTTTTAGTACATTCAAGTCTGCCATGCTTTCACCCAAATTTTATAGAAACATTAATCATGGATGTGCACATGCAGCCATCATTTCTTCCTAATTCACAAGACAAGACCTCCAACCCTAATTGGATGCCAAATACAGAGGGACATAGATTTGTATTTACTAAAAAAAAAAGCAATTAACAGGAAATAAACCAGGATAGCAAATTAGGTAATATGATTTTTCATTGGAGGAAAAATGATGAATTTTTTTTGCATTGGGAGGGGAGAAGAGTAGTTTCTGCTAAGTTGAGAGGTGGTAAGTAGATTTCAAGGTCTTTCCTTTACCAGAATTGGGAGATGCTGATTAATTGCACCCATCTGTTAAACAGATGACTTAAACCATATATTTTGCCATGAATGATTTACAGAAAAACAGCAAGATACAGTATAATAAAAGTGGCAGCACATGTGGTTTACAATTCTTTCCACAATTCTGTGGTCCACAATTCTTTCAGTAGAAACTCTAAATTTTCCAAAAACATAAAGTAAAAATAATGAATCTATTCATATTTAATAGAACATAATTAAGTCATCTATTCATAGTTGGCAAGGGCTAGGAAAGGCCATTCAATCCAAGACTGGAGCAGAAGAGCAGAGTTTGGTGGAATATGTATAAATAATGTGAGATGGGGAAAGGAGAATGAATAGCTCTCAGTGCATATCCACAATTATTTTCAAAGAAGGTAAAGGAAAAAGGGGCCAAGAGCTTAATGTACATTCCAATAAGGTTTTGGAAAAACTACTAGAAAAAGGGAGATAGTGGGTCAATTAAGTACAACATCGTGTGAACTTAACTTGGTACAGAGAGAACATCATAATACTAATAACCACCATTGGTAACATTTGTAAAGCATTTTAACTTTTATGAAACCTATCATAACATACTGCAATGGATCATTTTTTCATCACAAAAGACTAAGAAGTATGTACTATTATTATCCCAATTTGTTTTTTGAGAAAATGCAGGAAGACAGGTTAAATAATACAGCCAGAGTCACACATTTTGAAAATGTATGAGGGCAGATTTGAACTCAAGCTATCCTGACTCCATGTCCAGATTCCTAGCCACTGTACTTCCTAACTACATATATGATTAAAGGATTTTTAGTATTTAGGTGAAAATTACATTATGTAAACATAGATAAAAGGCTCAAACAAGCTCCAATATGATGACCAAACCATCACTAAGATACTTATTAGATTAGAGACTATGGACAAGTCACTGAACCTCCTTTATTTTTTTTTCATCAGTGAAAGAGAGTACTGGATGCTATGATGTATAAGTTACTTTCTCATTAAAAAAAAACAAGGATTCTATGCTACAGTTTTATAATATACATAAAGATAGTTGGGAATAAACTTCAATTTAAAAAGCAGAAATCATATCAAGAACATCATGAGAATGTTGTAAATAGATCTCATGACTTAATCTGATGGGCAAAATGTTTATGATGAGAAAAGAGACTGTTTTGCAGAGATATTATTGTTAATGATGAATAACATTCAAACAGAGGTTTGGAAACCTATATGTAGGCAATGAATCTCATTGACATTCTAAAGAAGCATATGGAAACTTTAACAGAATAATGATTTTAAATCACTGATATGCTAAATTTCAGTTAGAGGTTAGAGCGAAAAAATGCAATGTTTTTCCTTTTCAAGTTCAACAAACAACCCGAAATCTTATTTATGAGATCCATAGCAATCTGTGAAAACAAAATTAATAACCCTTGAATAGAAAGGTCAAATTTTATTTCCATTATCAAGCTGAATTTAATAAATTCAGGTAAAATGAACTAAAAGGAAGACATATGATTTGAAACTTGTTGATTTCAGTTAAGATTCCCACAGAGTTGAAGTAATGTGATTCCTCTGAAAGTGAGTAGATCTACCTCTTAGTTTGCTTCCCAAACTCTAAGCAGAAGAACTCCTTCTGAATGGGTTATCACCATCGCTGATAAAGCCATATACTTAACAGTAAAAATGTGCAATAATTCCTCCTTCAACAGACAGAATGAGAATTGCAGAATCATAAATGCAAAGACAGCTTGACATGGTGGAGGGACTGGGAGAGCTTCTGAGTGATAAAATTTGAATCTAGGTCCTCCCTTTGATAAATAATGACAATGTGCCCACAGGCAAATCGATTAGCCATTTCCTAACACAGGGAACTAAATAATTAAGTTACAGAAAAGGGTCTTAAAAGCATTAGAAGAAGAAGTTTCCTTACAAAGAGTTCCTCATTTTTCCTCAACTTCAAAAGATAATGTGGAGGTGTTGGTATGGAATTTGACTTGGTGTCACAAAGACCTCAAGTAAAATCCCACAACACTCACTAGCCAAGCTTTCAATGCCAAATGGTTAATTGTGTAACCCTGAGAAACTTGATCTCCTTAGGCTCATGTTGCTCATTTCTAAAATGAGGAAGTTAGTGTAAATATGCCATAAAAACTATTCTGTTTCTATACATATGATGGTGAAATCCTATGGTCATCCAGATGAAACTTCAGGAATAGGCAAAAAAATGGAGATAAAACATAAAATATTTTGTAATTTTGCTCTAAACATTATGTATGTATATAGAGGTAAGTGTATATACATATGTGTGTATACATATACATATAATATCTAATTTAGAACCAAATGACATTAAAATAATTTTTAAAAATAACAGGCACATTTCTCTTTGAGAGGGGAGCTGACACTCCTTACTGTGAAAAGTTTTCATGATGGTGTGGGGAAGAGGGACAGTTCACAAATCTCAGTCTAGATCTTATTGGTTTTTTTTTCTCCTGATATCAGAAACACTTCTGTATCTAATTCTCCTTATATCTCTAACCAAAATTTTACAAATGCCTTTAAAATCATTTTTCTTTGTTTGGAGACTTGATTATCAAAGAACAGCCACTCTTATTATTTTATTTTGCTTTCAGAACAAGGCCTGGATTACTCTTCCAGGCCCAAAGTTGGTCTCAACTTTCAAAATATTAGTTTAAAAAGTTAGGGGAACCACCATACTCATAAAATAGTTATTATTTTTATGCCAATCTTTGTCCTCCCAAAGAAAGTGGGCCGTCATATGATATATATATGTATATATATATATGTGTGTGTGTGTGTGTATCTACATCTATGTATGTATGTATGTATGTATGTACATAACATCCAGAATGAGACCTCTATTTTTAGATGTGGCCAATCAATGGATTTGTTTTACATGAATATGCATTGTTATGCAGTGTTTTTTAACATAGTAGGAGAGATGGAAGATAAAGGTGGGCTAGGGATGTGCTTTCTCAAAAATTAATAGAGAACAGAAGGAAGAACAGAAGGAAAAAAAACAAAATAGCTTTGAAAGTTAGCCATTGAATTTCTCATATACATAAAGAGAAAAAGAAAGGAAGCTCTCATAAGACACTAAATTCAGTTGTTTTAGTCATTCTTGACTCTTTGTGACCCCATTTTGAGGTTTTGTTGGCAAAGATACTGGAATGATTTGCCATTTCTCTCTCCAGTTCACTTTACAGATGAGGAAACTCAGGCAAATAGGGTTAAGTGATTTGCCAATAGCTAGTAAGTGTCTGAGGCCACATTTGAACTCAGGGCGATGAGTCTTCCAGATTTCAGATCCAGCAAAATATTCACAGTGACATCTAGCTGCCTTAACACATTTAGATTCATACACAATTCTCTTTTTCTGATCTAAAATATATATGTGTGTATATATATATATATATATACATATATATATATATATATATATATATAAAGAGGGAGAGAGGGGGAGAGAGAGAGAGAGAGAGAGAGAGAGAGAGAGAGAGAGAGAGAGAGAGAGAGAGAGAGAGATGCCTTTAATTTGGTGTTTTTGTTCAGAATGAAAAAAGTAGAATAGATAATTTTGGAGATCACAATTATAAAGATTAAAAGATTTCGTAAATGTGAATTGAATTCAAGATCGTGTGCCTCTCTCACCCACAAACCTCAATAATATTGCATCCTGATTTGGATTTTTTTAAAAGCAAAAATTTTTTGTGTGATAAGTGGGAAGTATGTTCACAGCCTCTTATCTGGCTGTTTTAGTAAATACATTTGATATTGAACAAATATTTCTTGAGTATTTATGTCCATATCTACGTGTCACAATTGGGGAGATACAAAGGGAAGTAAAAGATATTTCTAATATGATTGTCTTACCTTCATCTTTACATTTGCAACTATCATAAAGGGCATTGGGCCATTCCACCTACTTAGTAGCTAAATAATATATGTGTTTTGTTCTTCTAGTAGAATATGAACTTCTCGAGAGGTAAGATATCTTGCTTTAAATGAAAATTAAAGGCTAAAATGAAAGTTTTCCTGGAGGAAATAAAATAAGGTAAGGATAGTGTCAAGATAACAACCTGGAAAAAGGAACTATGATGTTTTTCATGAGGGAATAAGAACTATTCACCAATTACCTTTTCACCTTTATCCATATTGTAAAACTGAGACAGGGCATATTGACTTTGTTTCCACTGATGTTGTCCTATCAAATTACTTAGAGTGACATATGGACAGTAATGAGGTATAACAGCAAGAGTCCAGGGCTTAGAATTGAGGGATCTGGGTGCCCAATATGACCGGGATATTTAATGTCTAAATCATGACTCCTCTGTGATATTAGACAAATCACTTCTCTTTCAAATTCAATATTCTTGTCTGTAAAAAAGAAGTATTATTAATTATATCTACCTCACAAATGGATAGTCAAAAAGTACACTTTAAATAGTGAGGTGCTGCAGAAATTCGATCACCATCAGCAGAAGATAAACAATTACTTAATCAAGGGTGCTTATAACTGGAAGGTCACAGATAATGCTATATCAATATGAAATTGATGCATTCTATTGTAGCCTTACTATTTAGCCTGAACTTCAGAAATTTGCCTGTGTGAACTTAGGCAAATCTCTTCCCATGTTTGTGCCTCTTTTTCCATATGCATACCAAAAAAAAAAGATATTGGATGATTTCCAAGGTCCATTCCCACACAAAAATACTATGCTCCTTCCTCTCCCTCCTCGCCACTTATTCCCCACTAACATGTTAAATTTGTTGTACAAAATGGATCTGTGAATTAATATGAATTTTCTCTCTCTTTTTCAGGGACAAAGAGTCCCTGCAGAGTCTAAGGGGATACTACCAGCATGAAATCAATATGCAAATGAAGCTGCATCTAAACGACTAACAAAATATTGGCCTTGGGACAGAAACTTTCCAACAGTGCTCACCTACTCCCGGAAAAAAGAATCTATACCAAAATCTAGTTTTAAATTAGGATCCTACTCAGGGAGTTCAGAGCCACAGCTAGCACATTACCTGTGAATGTCAGGTTTGGATGTGCCTGGGAGGCAAAATGAGGATTCACTCCACAAGTCCCATTAAAGCAGATAACCTTAAAGAAAATGCCACTGTACTTCAAACTAAAATACAGTTCCCAAGTCCAAGGCGGAAGAGAAGTTGAAGAATTAGAGTGGATTGCATAGGCTTTGTATGGGCTCGACTCATGCTGAGTTTTAATTTCCAATGTTCTTCTCTGAACCCTGTGACACTACTGCAGATACGATCCTTTCTAATGCACATTAGCAAACAGCATTTGGGAAATTACACAGTTAGAGGCAGGAGACTAAATGATTCCTGATAGAAATAGCACATTTTTTTAAGCTACTTAATTGAATCTATGGCAGCGAATCTTTCTGTCTTCTCATGGCACTTAGAATTTCAATTTGCTCCATGGATTTTTTTTTTCATCCAGCACCCAGTGAAAATTAGCATTTGTCCTGAATAGTTTGTAATCAAACTGCTCTCCAATGTGTCTCTTTCTTATCTCCCAGGTACATAAAAATCCCCAGGCCTAAGAGGTCTTAGCAGCTCTCAAATAAATTTTTCCACAACCATTTCATTCCTTTGGTTTCCGGCGTCCTTGATAGGAGCTAATCATATTCATTTTTTGACACTAATCTCTCTCTATCTCTCTTAATCTTCTTGGTTTTCTCTTAAAAGTCAACTCTCAATTTTTGTCTGCCATCAATAATCTATTAAGATTCCCTATGGATCATTTTTTGTAGAACAAGATATTATATGGAAAGCTCCCTGTCAAAACTACTCATTTAGCACATAGTTTAATTGACAATTCTTTAATTAAATCAGTCATTTTTTCTTGATTGTAGTTTATGGAATTACATAAGAAATTGAAATAAAAAGTAGATTTCATTTAATGAAGAACGGAAGATATTCATTGTTATCTCAGAGGCTGTGATTTCCAAAGAATGAATTCCACAATGAAAAGGAGAGGAATTAACAAATAAACCACCTTTGTCAGACTCCAATACCAATTTCACATGCAGAAAAAAAGAAAAGCCTGATGTTGTCAAGACTTAGTTATGAACTTTTCATTAAGTGGTGATATAGGGGCCAAGAATTTTTCATTTTCCTGACATTTCTTAGGACGACAAAAAAGACCTGATGGACTATTTTGATTTGTATGATACTCTTATGGGAAATAGTGGGGCAGGGGAGAGAAATTTCTTTTCTCCTTGTGTATGTGCAATGGGCATGGATGTCAAAACTAAAGACTCCACAACTGAATGAAAAGGGGAATATTTTGGTCAATAACTGAGACATCTTGTGACTTCTGTAGTTCACCAACCCCATCAGAGCTTGGCCTGGGGATATACATATTCCTCTGCATTTCTGGATTCCACCCTAACTGGGGTGAGATCTGCTAATGACTTCTCCTTTGCCGTCTTCTCTGCTTAAGACCTTATTGACATTCGTTTTATTGATTCCTTCTCATTCTTCCGATTCCAAATGAATCTAATCTGTTTTGCTGTTTTCAGTTCTTGCACATTGATATGTCAGGACAATGAGATGTCTAAATTACAGGGCTTACTATGATTTGCAATTTGGAGAACTCAACTTTACCAGACTGACCTTTTCAATATGTTGGTATTAGATTGGTTGGCCATTTCAACTTCCTCCTATCCAGAGTGGTAGTGAAGGGGCAAGATGGGCAGTTAATCAGAACACAGAATACTGAAAAGGTCAAACTAGTGTAGCACAGTATTAGCTTCCATAAGCCACATTAACATTCAAGCACTGGGCCAT
>CM053625.1:26760199-26771670 GCA_028646595.1 Phalanger gymnotis | reverse complement strand
TTAAATCTTTAGCAGGCTGTTCACTCCTGCTCTGATCAGCCACTTAATTCCTCCCACCTGGTGGGCCTGGGGCCAGAAGCTACTGCAGCTGTAGTTCTAAAGCTGGCCCACCTCCGCTGCCCCAGGGGCAAACTCAGTCCCCACAGCTTTTCCCACTAACCTTCTCTGTTGTCTTTGCTGTTTGTGGGTTGTGAGGTCTGGTAAATGCCACAGCTCAGTAATTCATGACTGTAGGGCACTCTCCGCTCGGCTCCCGGTCTGCTCGGTCCGCGCTGCACACACTGGGCTCTGCTCGGCTCAACTCAACTCCCGTCAGCTGGGAGCTGGGAGCTCCGTGCAGGACAGACCTTACCCAGAGACCATCCAGGCTGTCCTGGGCTGGAGCCCTGCTTCCCTCTGTCACTTTGTGGGTTCTGCAGGTCTAGAATTGGTTCAGAGCCATTTTTTATAGGTTTTTGGAGGGACTTGGTGGGGAGCTCATACCAGTCCCTGCTTTCCAGCTGCCATCTTGGCTCCGCCCCCTTAAGAAAATCATTTTGTCTGTTTTGTCAAACATAGATTGGAGTGGAATGGAGATACTTCAGAGAGACATAGGAATTAGAATGATACTTCAATGGCACACTTGAAATGTGATAATCACCTAAAATATAGGGCCATTAAGTAAGTGGCGAAAATAAAATATTGAAAAGCAGATAAAAATACAGGTAAAAAACAGATAAAAACAGTAAGATTTGTCAACTTATTTGAATATAAGGGTAAATGATATTTAGGAAATGAGGATGACACCAGAGTTTCAACCCTGGGTGAGTAGAATGATGCTGTTGCTCTCAAGGGTAATAAAGAAGTTCAGAATGAGGTAGGTTTAGGGGAAATAGATAATAACTTGTCCCAAATATGTTGAATTAGAAAAGCTTATGGGACATCCAATTCTATCTAATGAAGAGCCAATCAGAGCTAGGAGCCTGGACTTAAGAAGCCAGGCTAACAAGCATGAACAATGACAAGTCAATTTCTCTTAGCCTCAGTCTCCAGATGTGAAAATTGTAGAGTTCAAAGTAGATGATCTAAAAGATCCCTGACAATTCTAATTCCAGCATCCTTCTCCAATATTCCTATTATGTTGAAGGTTCCCAGTGCTCTCCATATCTCTTCTGTCTCCCAATGAAAGCAGTTCTTGGGAAAATTCATTAATTCTCATTAATGTAATTTGTAGATACCTAGATAGTCAGAGTCAGGAGCATCTTTCCAATTAGTGAGAGCCAGAGAGAGATGGAGATGTGCATAAGGTAACACAATGAATAACAGAAATAGGAAACAAATTCCAATATTATAAGTTCAGGTCCAAAAATAAACCATGTCACCTCTTGAGGGGAAGGGAAGTCATACAATCAAAACTTGTCTCTGACTATGGGTTGAATATCGCTGTCCCATTGAAGTGAGTCTAAAGCATTTGATTATTGCGGAAAGCTAGCACTAACTTCAATGTACAAACTTTCCACAACTTACTCAAGTGCTTGACAATTCGTTGCTTGTTTATTATCTATGGAAAATATATTCTATCTTCAAATTAACCTGGTCTGGTCAATTTTTGTTAAAAAGCAGAACTCAGGTTACATACATTTAATAAACGTATCAGTGCTAAGCCTGCCTTTTTCCACAAAAAAAGGATTTGCTAGCAGATGGTTGTTAGCTTATTACTTGGATGGTGGGAAAGGTAAATGCCAAAATTGGAGTGACCATAGTAAATGATAGTGAAGTATGATTGGAAGGTGCCAACAGATCTGGCATGCAAGGATTGACTTGGACTCTACAAAGACACTGTTGCTGGCAGACTCCACAGCATAGCTATAGAAGATGCCAAAGCCCTTTGAAGTTATGTGTAATGCACATTTCTTGTTAATGTTAATCTCTTAATATCTTCAAGAGCTGAATTCCCAGATGGCATATGAAAATTTGAAGAAGAGAAATATGGCTATTTAAAAAACAACCAAATATATTACATAAATTTTCTCTCACACTTAAAAAAGACAAGCAGTTAATACAGGAGTAAATACAGAAGGAGCTTGTTCTTACCACAGAATTGCCTGTTGGGTATGTTAATTACCTGCCTGAAGTTAGTTATGCTTTTAATAGAATATGAGATAAAAAGCCAAAACTGTACAAGCACACTAAGAAAATTAAAAGCAATACATTCCTCACAGTATTCAGAGACCTGAGGGTCATCTTGCCACAGGAGAAGGAAAGTTGGCCTCTAAGCAACAAAAACCAGATTTAAAATTGCATCTCTGATAAATACTGGTTGTGCTACCCCGAGCTAGTAATGAACTTTCAATCTTCTATATGTTTCTCTAAGACTAGCTCACCAAAAAGCTTCCAATTAGCAAAGTAAAGAGAGAGTTTCCTGTCACAGAATTTCCAAATACTAACAAAATCACTTGTCTAGTTACATATCCAATCCCTATCCAGATGCAAAGACCAACAGAATCACTGTTAATTATCACAAAACAGTGGATATTACTATGAAGAAATTAATTTATGAGACCATGAAATTAACAAAGTGAGTTAAGTCATGGAAAGAAACTGTAAATTATTAAGTCCTTTGTTACCATAGAAGAGTGAAGAAAGCAAGGAGTTAAAATGGAAAGACTGAAACTATGGGAATTTAGGATTAGTCAGCTACATGCATGGTACACATCTGTCTGATATGCTGCTCATTTTAAGCTCTCAAATCTAAAGTAATATTCCCCAGCCTCAATTTTACATTCAGATCAACATCATTCCTTATCATGTCAGGCCTTGGATCTCAGGTCTGCAGAGACAGACTGGTGTAGAGGAAAGTATCCTAATTTCTAGTCAGAGAAAAAGTCTTTCAATCACGTGGATCACCTTTGAAAGGTTACTTCTCTATGGACTTCAGTTTTCTCATATGTGAAAAGACGGAGTTGAAGTACACGATTGATAAGATCCCTTTCTATGTCTAACTGCAAGATCTTATGACTTTGAAAGCAACACCATCTAGTTTTATCCATTCATGTTTATTCTTCCCTGAAGTTGGGCCTTACCTATTTTACTCAAGGTGGGGATTGGCCATACCTCCAAGATCCTCATGGTTTTATCCAATCACATTTAATGGCTGGCATTACACAATGCCACAAGAAAAGTGAGAATTTGTGAGGATGTTTAGTAAGTCAGAGGATAACGATTATGTTTTGATTCTGTCACCAATCAGGGCCTTAGTTTCTTTCCTTCTTTATAAAGTATATTAGGTCAGAATAAACAATGTATGTGATCCTTTCCACCTCCAAAGTTCAATGATTCTGTAACTTGTCCTAGAGGGCAAAATCTGGAAAAAAGTTAAGTCAGATATAAGAAAGAATGTGAGATAACACAGACTAATTCAGTCTGCAACAGCATGGAGGCCTGAGATAATTTGAAGTCTTTGAAAATACTGTAACATTTCCTTCTTTCTCAAGTTAAACTGTGAATATTTCACTGTATTGACCTGCAGTGAAATGAAACACACACATGCACTGAAAAGTGCACTTTCATGGGTATAATCATAGAACCCAAATTGAAATGTTGCCTTTGATGCTTATGGGGAAGACACTTGACCTGACTGGGAGGAATGTTTTTTCACTTATAAATGAGATGGTAAGAATAAAATATACTCTTATATTCCTACTAGCTCTAGATTTATGATCCCCAAAACAAGGCTATGTGCTGATGTTAAGAACAGAAAAGGGAAAAGGAAAGCAGCATTTAGGAGAATAGCACTGAGCATAGTACTACTAAGCAGGTGACCTTAGGACTAAACAAGTATGACACCCTATAAAGTCAACCTAAAGAAAACAAATTATTTATCCATCTGACCCAAGGCCCACACAAATACTCATCTTTATTAAATCAATGAATCAATTCACAAGCACTTACACTGAAAACAAATTATATCACCATACTATTGATAACTAAGAAAGGAACAGAAAACATAACACCCAGTGCCTGCCCTCAAAGAGATCAGAGTGCATAAGTAATGTCAGATTTTCAAATATAATAGTGATGCTTTAAACAACAAATGTAAAGAGGGCTGTTTTATTTTGAGAGTTGATACTAAATTCCTCGTTGCACATACAACATAATGGGAAGTATAAAGAGATATAAATAAGATGTCCTGGGAAAGGAAAACATGCCTTAGTTATTTTTGTAGCAGAATTTCTACTTGCTCCAGTAAGATAATGTATCCTGGGGAATATATCCATTCATTCTACCTGGAAGGGAAAGTATTCATGCCCAATTCAAATTCATATAGTTATTTACACACACACACACACACACATGCATGCACGCACACAAACACACACACACAAACAGATCAAAATGTACAATCTAGCTACTAATTAATATAAATAAATATAGAGTGAATTATCAAAAGGAAATCTGTGAAATACTCAAGATCGAATAGACTGGGAGTGGAATAGCTGAGACTATGGTTCAGATCTTCTGCCTGATGATCCAGGGCTCTGTGACACTGCACTATGAGGGAAATCATTCTTATCTGAAGTCATAGTTTTCTCCCTGTAATTTTTACTTAATGATGTTAACTTTTCCCTCTGGAATTGTAAAAAGATAAACTAATATTTTCCCTGCAAACAAATAATTCAAATATTTGAAGATAATTGACAGAATGTTTCTAATTCTTCTGCATTGTACATACCCTTAATTTTTCCCATTTAATTTTTTAATTAATTCATTTTTAGTTTTCAATGTTCATTTCCACAAGATTTTGAGTTCCAAATTTTCTTCCCATATCTCCCCTCCCACCCCCACCACAAGACGGCATGCATTGTGATTATCCCTTCCCCCAGTCTGTCCTCTTTTCTATCATCCCCCATTATCCCCTTCCCCATTACTTTCTTGCAGGGCAAGATGGATTTCTATATCCCATTGCCTGTATATCTTATTTTCTAGTTGCATATAAAACAATTGTTAATGTTTGTTTTTAAAACTTTGAGTTCCAGATTCTCTCCCTTCTTCCCTCCCCACCCACCCTCATTGAGAGGGCAAGCATTTTGATATAAGTTATACATGTGTAGTTACGCAAAATATTTCCATAATAGTCATATTGTGAAAGACTAGCCATATTTTCCTTCATCCTATCCTACCCCTTGTTTATTCTATTTACTCCTTTGATGCAGACACCTTCAATTTTGATACTGTATTCTCATATAACATGGTTTCTAGTCATCCTACTGGGTCTTCAGATGACATGGTTTCCACCCACCTCTAAAATTACATAAAGGCAATGATGCTTTCAAAATGTGGTGGTCAGAACTATACAGAATGTCTCAGATAGATCTGATCAAGTCAGAATATCATAGTATTATATATCCCCCTTCCCTCCACACACCAGACTTCTGTTAGTTATTCCTTTTGGGTAATACCACAAATAAATGGATCCATGTTAAGCTTGAGGTCATGGAAGCAACACAAATCTTTTTCATATCAACTGAACAGAACTAGTTCTTCATACCATTTTCCCAAAGCAATGTGATTTTTAAACTAATGTGAAAGGTTTTACATTTGCCTATCTGAAATGCCATGGTGTTGGAGATTTAGACAGTGAGTGCATGCCTCCAGTTCCTGATTCCAGATCCAGAATGATTTCTCTATTGCTCTGATCTGCCATGGCAAACAAACAAACAAAAAACATGTACAAATATCAACAAAAAAGCCAGTATTCTTTTTCAGAAAGCCCTTCAAGGGAAAAGGCATCCCAGGCAGTTGCAAAAATTCCTTAGACTACTAAGCCAGTTTTGGGCAGCATTTAGAATGGGGATGATAAAACCTTTAAGAATGAAAGTCAGATGTGGTAGTGTTAATGTCATTGACATGTGTGACACATTTTCAAGTGTTTCAGTAACTCCTGAACAAGCTATTCATCAACTACTTGTATCTCAGGTGGGTTCTAAAATCTGAATTACAAATGTAGTGTTTTATGGCAAAAAAATAAAAAACAAAACCTGTTCTACTGTAGAGGAATTGAGATTCTTATCACAGTGACAAGTGTGGCCTTTTGGTCTAATTGTGCCCAAAGGGAGGGTAGTTTCCATGTAACAGTCTAGTCTACCAGGATCTCTGCTCCCTCCAATAACATCTGCATTTCACATCAGCTTCTACATCTGCTGAATGCCGTGTTTCATTTCTTGTAAAGGACATTTCTGAAAAGCACTTGAACTTATCAGACAGAACCTGTTCTAACACAGGGACAACAACTGTGTTGTATTTACATTCCCATGGAGATGTCAACTGGGCTGTAGTCACTTACAACAGATGGCTGAGAGGAGTTGGCCCTTTCATTTAATTATGAGGATTTCTGATATAGAGGCAGCTGGATATTCTACTGCACAAACATCCTACTTAGTTGAAATGAAAATCAAAGGGTTCTTATACAATAAGAATGAAGAGAAAGGGTTAAATTGAATTTTTTCTTAGCTGTTCTTTATGTGACATCACTAAAGATCATATAGCACTCTATAAAAAATAATGGACTTACATGCGATAAAAATTGCTCCAGTACAAAAGGCAGGAATTCCTACTTTACCAGTCTTGGAAAAGCAACTTCATTTTGCTAATTCTCTAACCTATAGCTTTCCCATGGTTTAAAGGGCAGGGGGACTGGACGATAATAATATCTTTTTTTTTATATATAAGTCCTGTTCTGATAACATCTGGTCTTCAGGGGCCATTGGGTGCTGATTGGCAGTGTGAGGGAAGTGGAGGTCCTACAAGAAGTTAGAAAGACTAGAGAGGGATTGACCTAGTACTAGACTATTTATCAGTGGTATATGGACAAGAAAAGTTAAGTTCAGAGAAACTATATATTGGATGTATACTTAAGAGCTCTTTCTGAAAACAAATAGACTAACCACGGAAGTGAAATATACCTTGGTAGAGATATTCAAACTATCTTTTCATGAACCGGGGAAGATATACTTTAAAAAATACAGCCACGATGGGGATTTGATTTTCATGACTGTGAATATAATCTAAGTAATTTGATCTTTTTTCTCTTTTTTTTAAAAAAAAGGTGGAAAGTTGGAGGAAGATAAAATAAATTACTTTACTTTTTTAAATATAGAGGTTAGGAAGTACAAAAGATGTATAAGGTGGTATGAACAATCATATGAGGTCACTGAATTAGTTTACACTTATACTTTGTTATGAGTTCTCTCACAAAATTGGAATAACTTTGAAATGTAATGCAATATGAAAACACATTAATAAAACTAAAAGCGGAATGACAATTTTCTTAAAGCTAAAAAAATCAATTATGTTTCCAGGTTTGATAAAGAAATCTTATGGACTGTTGTAAATATTATTTTTTTTGTAAATAGTGGTGGGGCAGATAGAAGTCGTCTATTAGCAATTTACATGAATGAGGATCCCAGGTAATCTAGAAGTTTTTGACCACTTCAGTTTCATAATCCTATGCCATATTTTCTAAAATATTTCTTTTTTTGCTGTGTGACCTGTTATCTGATTCCATATTCAATAGAAAAAAGGTCAAAATGATTAAAAGCATAAAAGTGGAAGAATGGAGTAAAGAAGGCAACAAAAGTACTCAGTAGTTACTAGCTGCAAATGATATCAGAGACTTACATAAATGGATCAATACACTGTTCTTGGAGAACACATAATAGAAGCATGAAATCCCTTCATGGAGAAATTTACATATAGTTGTTGTGTCTAAAGACAGAGTTCAAAAGTATTAAAGATTATGAGAAGATTAGATTATTAATGGATGTTGAACAGGACAAGAAAGTTGAGGTGCAAACAAAGATATTGATCTGGAGGAATGTGGAGAATAAGAGATAATACTAGGGTAAGTAAAGAGATCGGGAGATTTTGTGCCTGAATTATGGAGACCTTGGATGTAATAGCTCTTAGGTCAATTTGCTCACCATGTAGTATTGTGAACATTGATGATTTGTCATTAATTAGATTTTATTTGATATGATTTATCCAATCAAACATTTTTTTCCATGGGGAATAAGTATAATTTGACTCTGTGAAAAAAAGTCATACTGGCTTATTTTAGAATCTCATGTTATATTCTTCAAATTTTCCTATTTTATCTTTCATAAAAAATATTGACAAATGGGTTGCATACACCATTTTGCATTTTTCTGTGCTTAATGGATCATGAAGGCAAAAGAATTCACCATGCTGTAGCTATGTTAATTAATCCCTGAACAATAGGATTGCGACTACGAAAATTTTCCCCATACAATAGTAGTCTGGTCCTCAGATGACACAGTCTCTCACCATCATACTTGAAATCCTTCTAATATAAGGAAATTTACTTTTCAGTATTGCTAGATTAATAATGCAGTATTACATCCATGACATGAAGGAACTCTGAAATGTGTTTTGTGGAAGAATAAATCAGAAATAAGTAAAAGGGAAAATGAGCTAGAAGAAAGTTTGGAGTTAGATCCAACTAAGCCAATCACCCAGGTAATTCTTATAAAATGATGAAATTTTTTTAAAGAGGTAATGAACTTGAAGGAAGCTTAGAATGATGCTCAACACTAAACTCGATCATACTGTGAATATTTATATATAAAACTGGAAGAAAGGCAACATAGATATATGAAATGACATAGATATGACAATATTTCTCTAGTCTTCCAGTTGCAAGACTGTTAATTTTTTAAAAAATCTATCATAATCTGAAACCACAATATTCAATGTGCTAAATAATAAAGTGTAAAAGGAAACAAGATAATGAAGAATAAGCCAGATTTGACCAAATACCATTATACCACTTTAACAGATCTTTGATTTCACAAAAGATGTATACTCCATCATTGAGCAAATACACACACACACACACACACACACACACACATACACATATACATACATATTTTCTTCAATTCATATATGTGTATGTATATAAACACACAGGTATATAAGTGTGTGTGTACATATACATATGCTTAATGGATAGAAATTTTATTAAGGTAGTGATGCTTTTGAAAATAAGAACATCTTACCATTTTACATTTTGTATATTATTGTGAATAAAGAGATAAATTATATGATGAACTGGACTAGAATGAACTAAAATATTATGTATATATATACATACACATATATATACATAATATTTGTTCAATGGAAGTAGTGCCCACATATAAATGAAATTAGATAGATAAATATAGATAGGAAAATAGCTTTAGACTTTAGAAGGCCTCACTGACCCTTTAATTTTCTTTATTGCACATGTTGCTACTGTCTATTATCATAATTATTATCATTAATCATATGTCTATGATTGTATTGTTGGAAAATCTATCAAATTTTCCTTATTCTCTCTTATGACATTGCCATATAGTGGTATAGCGCCTCACTGCCTCATGCCTAGACCGTCGCAAAATCATGGTGGTTGTTCTCTCTGCCACAGATCATTTCAATTCGGTTCATCCTTTCTCCATCTGTCAAAACTAATCTCCCTAAAAGTGGAGGTCTCTCAATGTCTTTTTCCCTATACAGTAGAGTCTAAAGCATTCCTATAACATCTAGGGTGAAATTTAAAAAAAAAAAACTTTTGATGCCTAAAGCCATTCATAACATACCTTCCTACAAATATGCCTTCCAGTCTTCTGAAACCTTACTCTAGCTCATGTTGTTTGGGAACTAGTGATGTTTAATTCCTTGCAGTTTGATGAAGACTCAACAGTTTTCAAATAGCCCTGGCTCCAATGCTCACTATAAACCTCTCCTCTTCCTAGTTTCCCTGGTTTCCTTGAAATCCTAAGAAAAAATAACTATTACATAAATTTAGAATTCCAATTTTTAAAAAAGAGAATGTTAAAAATTTTGGTTTACATATAACTGAGGGGGAAAATGGCATGTGAGGAAAAGAAAATGACACACATTTAAGTTAAATCTGAAATGTTTTCTTCATCACTTTCTTTCTTCCAGATAATCAAAGAAAAAGTTAATCAAAGCCAGATTTCTAGTAACTGCTGGTTTCAGAGGTTTAAATACATTGAAATTCTAGCAATCAGTTCTGTCCAGCTGAATCATGGTGATTCAAACATATGCCTGGGTCTTCCAAATGTGCTGGAGGACCTCTTTGATCTCCTTTTGACAAACTAAGTATTATGTTCATGGAGAGAGCTGGCTGTCTTACTGGTCATCCACTGCTTTTGACATATCAAAAGAGCATCATATCTTCCTACCACGACTTTCTTCCACACAGCTGCCAAATTGATATTCATAAGACATAGGTTAAGCCATCTTATTCTTCTGTTAAAAAAGTTATGCTTGCTTTAAAGCCTATCATAATGTATTTACAAATTAGATTTTCTAATTTACTTTATATTATACTCTTTCCTGCACAGTGTTTTCCAGAGAAACTGTGCTAAAAGTTGATCATCATACATAATGAACCATCTATCATGATGGTACATGACAAAGCAGATTAAGAGTCATGGGCCTGGACTAAGGAAGAACAGAATTCACATTAGGTCTTAGGCACTTAATAGCTGTGTAATCCTGAGGAAATCTCTTAATTTCTTTTAGCCTCAGTTTTCTTAACTGTAAAATATAGATGATAATGGTACCTAATTCACTAAGTTCTCACAGCATCAAATAAGATTATTTTGGTAAAGTGTGTATCACAATTCTTGGCACATAATAGGTAATTAACAAATACATAGTATTTTTCCTTCTATATATTTCTAGATGCTTTTCTTTAAACCTGGAATTGACTTTGTTTCTTCACCCACAGAGAAAACTGAGATTCTTTCAAAGTTCAGATAAAGTATCACCTCTACCAAAAGGCTCTTTGAATCAGTTTCTAGTCCCCTTTCCCCTGAAGAATACTTTCTACAAATTTGATATTTAGTTCAATACATACTTCAAATCACATGATCACTGAACCCAATTACCTCAATTTTTACTTGAAGAAACATGAGCCAGTAAGGTAAATGGTGAAACCCCGGTCCCTTAGGTCATAAGAGACAATGTCAGGTTTGGAAACAATGATTTTATTGCAAACAAATAATTATTTCCTCTATTTCATACTATATCTAAATATTATTTTCCTCAAATAGAATGCAAGTATCTTGAGGTAAAAAAAAAATCTATTTTGATTTTATTTTTGTGTCTGCAGATGCCAGAACAATACATGAAAAGTCATATGCTCTTAGTAAATGGTTACCAAAATTAATATTTTGTGTGATATTAAAATATAAGAGTGATAAATTTGGTAAAGATCTCAAGACGCGCTTGTTTATACAATATGTTCCGCTACAACCAAGACCTGGACAATAACAGTGTCTCCTTAATAAGATCTGTGGTCAATGAAAAAGAAGTTTGAGTAGTAATGCACGTAGAAAATGCAGAGGAATAAAGATTATTAATTGATCATTGTATGGCATGCTTTTTTAAGTTTAGGTTAT
>CM053625.1:26738493-26758459 GCA_028646595.1 Phalanger gymnotis | reverse complement strand
AATTAACTTAGGTAAAATCATCATATTTATTATATTAGCTCAGTCTAACCATGAGCAACTGATGTTTTTCCATTTATTTAGGTTCAACTTTATTTGTATGAAAAGTGTTTTCTAATTATGTTCATATAGGCCTTGGGTTTGTCTTGGCAGGTAGACTCCCAAATATTTTATAGTGTCTACAGTAACTTTAAAAGGAATTTATCTTTCTATCTCTTGCTGTTGGGCTTTGATAGAAATAAATAGGAATGCCGAGGATTTATGTGGGTTTACTTTATATCCTGCAACTTTACCAAAGTTTTTTATTCTTTCAAGTAGATGTTTACTTGATTCTCTAAGGTTCTCTAAGTAAATCATCATATCATCTGCAAAACTTAGTTTCTTCTTTGCCTATTCTAATTCCTTCAATTTCTTTTTCTTCTCTTATTGCTGAAGCTAACATTTCCAGTACCGAATTGAATAGTAGGGGTGAAAATGGACATCCTTGTTTCACCTCTGATCTTATTTAGAATGTATCTAGCTCATCCCCATTACATATAATGCTTACTGACGGTTTTAGGTAGATGCTAGTTATAATTTTAAGGAAGTCTCCATTTTTTACTATGCTTTCTAGTGTTTTTAATGGTAACGAGTGTTGTAATTTGTCAAAAGCTTTTTCTGCATCGATTGAGATGATCATATGGTTTCTGCTAGATTTGCTGTTGATATTATCAATTATGCTGATAGTTTTCCTTATATTGAACCAGCCTTGCATTCCTAGAATAAATCCTACCTGGTCATAGTGTATTATTCTCATAATAAGTTTCTGCAATCTTTTTGCTAATATTTTATTAATAAATTTTTGCATCAAGATTCATTAGGGAAATTGGTCTATAATTTTCTTTTTTTATTTTAACTTCTCCTAGTTTGGGTATTAGTACATATTTGTGTCAAAAAAAAAATTTTGAGAGGAGTCCTTGTTAGTTTATTTTCACAAATAGTCTATAAAGTATGGCAATTAATTGTTCTTTAGAAGTTTGATATAATTCACATGTAAAACCATCTGGCCCTGGAGATTTTTTCCTATGGAAGTCATTGATGGCTTGTTCACTTTCTCTTTCTGAAATGGGGTTAAGTTTTTTACTCCCTCTTCTGTTAACAATTTGTATTTTTGTAAATATTCACCCATTTCCCTAAGGTTGTAAAATTTATGGATATAAAATTGGGCAAAATAATTGCTAATTATTATTTTAATTTCCTCTTCATTGGAGGTAAGTTCACTCTTTTCATTTTCAATACTGGTAATTTGGTTTTCTTCTTTCTTCTTTTTAAAATCAAATTGACTAAGGGTTTATCAATTTTATTGAGTTTTTCATAAAAGCAACTCTTAGTTTTATTTATTAGTTCAATAGTTTCCTTGATTTCAATTTTATAATCTCTCCTTTGGTTTTCAATATTTCTAATTTGGTATTCAATTGGGGATTTCCAATTTATTCTTTTTCTTAGTTGCATGCCCAATTCATTAATCTCCTTCTTCTCTATTTTATTCATGTAAACATTTAAAGATATAAAACTTCCCTTAAGAGCTGCTTTTGCTGCGTCCCATAAGTTTTGGTATGTTGTCTCATTAATGTCATTCTCTTGGATGAAGTTACTAATTGTTTCTATGATTTGTTCTTTGACCCACTCATTCTTTAGGATTAGATAATTTAGTTTCCAACTATCTTTCCATGGTCCTTTATTACAAATAATTCTTATTGCATCATGATCTGAAAAGGATGCATTGATTATTTCTGGCTTCCTGCACTGGTTTGTGAGGTTTTTATGCCCTAGTAGATGGTGAATTTTTGAGTATGTGCCATGTACCACTAAGGAAAAAGATATATTCCTTCTTATCTCCATTCAGTTTTCTCCAGAGGTCTATCATATCTAACTTTTCTAAAATTATATTTACCTCCTTAACTTCTTTCTTGTTTATTTGGAGGTTAGATTTATCAAGTTCAGAGAGGGAGAGGTTGAGGTCCCACACTAGTATAGTTTTGCTGTCTATTTCTTCCTGTAACTCCTTTACCTGCTCTTAGAATTTGTATGCTATACCACTTGTTGCATGTATGCTAAGTAATGATATTGCTTCATTGTCTATGGTGACTTTTAGCAGGATATAGTGTCCTTCCTTATCTCTTTTATTTAGATCTATCTTTGCTTTTGCTTTGTCTTTGAGATTAGGATTGCTACCCCTGCTTTTTTTTACTTTAGCTGAAGCACAATATATTCTATTCCACCCTTTTGCCTTTACCCTGTATATATCCCAGTGCTTCAAATATATTTCTTGTAAACAACACATTGTGGGATTGTGGTTTTTAATCCATTCTGCTATATGCCCCCATTTTATAGGACAGTTCATCCCATTCACATTCACAGTTATGATTACTGTTTGTGTCTTTTTCTCCATCCTATTCCCATTTATGCTTTTATTTCTCCCTTCTCCCTTCTACTCCTCAACAGAGTTTTGCTTTTGACTGCCACCTTCCTCAGTTTATTCTCCCTATTGATTCTCCTCCTTTATCTTACAATTACCCTCTTGCTACTTCTTCCCTTTCTTCTGTTCACCACCCCCCTTTTCTTTCCCCTTTCCCCTCCTACTGCCTGTAGGACAAGTTTCATTTCTATTCTTACCAGAATATGTTATTCACTCCTTGAACTAAATCCGATGAGAGTGAAGCTTGAATACTTCCCTTCTCCCTCCCTTATTTCCCTCTATTATAATATTTTTGTGCCTTTTCATGTGATGTCATTTACTTTTTCTATCACCTCCTTATCTCTTCTCCCAGAATCATCCCTTTATACCCTGTAATTATGTTTTTATCATTATATCAGTTATTTTATATTGACACCCTCAGTCTATGTATATACCTTTCAATTGTCATAACTATACTATTCTCAAGACTGACATACACACACGTATACATAATATATATATATAAAAATATAATCTCATATAAGGATGTAAACAATCTGCCCTAATTGATTAACAAGTCCCCCCTCTGTTTAACTTTTTATGTCTCCCTTGAGGGTTGTATTTGAAGATCAAATATTCCATTGAGCTCTGGCCTTTTCATCAGGAAGGTCTGGAATGCCCTTATTCCATTGAATGTCCATACCCTTGCTGGAAAAATTAGACTCAGCTTGGCTGGGTAGTTGATCCTTGGTTGTAGTCCAGGTTCCTTTGCCTTTCAGAATATCATATTCCAATTCCTCCTGTCTTTTAAGATAGAGGCTGTAAGATCCTGCATGATCTTGTCTGTAGTTCTGCGATATTTGAATTTTTTATTTTTTCTGGCTGCTTGCAGTATTTTCTCCTTGACCTGATAAATCTGGAATTTGACTACAATATTCCTGGAGTTTTCTTTTTGGGATCTTTTTCAAGGGATGATTGGTGAATTCTTTAAATTTCTATTTTACCCTCTGGTTCTAGAATATCAGCGCAGTTTTCCTTAATAACTTCTTGATGATGTCTAGGCTTTTTTTTTTTTTTTGATCATGGCTTTCAGGTAGTCCAATAATTTTTAAATTATCTCTCCTGGATTTTTTCCAGGTCAGTGGTTTTTCCAATGAGATATTTCACATTGTCTTCCATTTTTTTCATTCCTTTGGTTCCGTTTTATAATTTCTTGATTTCTCATAAAGTCGCTAGCTTCCACTTAGCCCCAATCTAATTTTTAAGGTGGTATTTTCTTCAGTAGTCTTTTGGACCTCCTTTTCCATTTGGCTAATTCTGCCTTTTAAGGCATTCTCCTCCTCGCTGGCTTTTTGGTAGCTCTTCTGCCATTTGGGTTAATCTATATTTTTAGGTGTTATTTTCTTCAGTACTTTTTGTGTCTCCTTTAGCAAGTTGTTAACTTGTTTTTCATGCTTTTCTCACATCACTCTCATTTCTCTTCCCAATTTTTCCTCTACTTCTCTCACTTGCTTTTTCACATCATTTTTGAGCTCCTCCATGGCCTGAGACCAATTCATATTTTTCTTGGAGGCTTTTGATGTTGGCTCTTTGACTTTGTTGACTTCTTTTGACTGTATATTTTGATCTTCTTTGTCACCAAAAAAGATTCTATAGTCTGAGTCTTGTTCCGAATCCTTTTCCCTGCTTGCTCATGTTCCCAGACAGCTACTTGACCCTTGAGCTTTTTGTCAGGGTATGGGTGCCTTCAGAGTGGAAAGTACTTTTTATCAAGCTTGCACTTCTGTTTTCAGAGATACTTCTACAACAGCCACTGAAACCTCTGCGACACCAGTGCTCCTCTACCCCCAAGAACTGCCAACCAGGACTGCAACCCAGATCCAAGCAGGGCAAAACAAGAGAACACTGCCTCTATGCCAGCAAAGCAATCCCTGCAGTCCTGCTCTGATTTGTGCTTCATTCCTCCCACCAGGTGGGTCTGGGGCGAGAAGCAGCTGCAGGAGCTTCCTACTTCTGCCACCCTATGCCATCTCCACTGCCCCAGGGGCTGGCGCCAGACTGCACATTTCTCTCACCCAGATCCAGTAGGTTTCCTGCTAACCCACTCTGTTGTCTTTGGTGTTTGTGAGTTCAGAAGTCTGGCAACTGCCACAGCTCAGTGATTCATTGCCCTAAGGCCTGCTCCACCTAACTGCTGGTCTGGTCTGTCCTGTCATGGCCCATGCTGGGCCGTGCTCCACTCCAAGCACCATGCGATATACCCCCCCTCCCAGTGACAATTCAGGCCGTCTTCGGCTGGAGATTTGTTTCCCTCTTTTTTTCCGTGGGTTCTCTACCGCTAGAATTTGTTCAGAGACATTTTATGATGTTTAGAGAGTCTTGGGGGAGAGGTTAAGCAAGTCCCTGTTTTCCAGTCGTCCTCTTGGCTCCATCCTCTATTTGACTGATTCTTGATGCCTCATAGAGTCATTAGCTTCTACTTGCACATTTCTAATTTGTAACAAGTTGTTTGCATTTAGCTTATCTTCCTCCTTTCCCATTTGGATTATTTTACTTTTCAGTGCATCACTCTCTCCAATTAGATTGTGGATCTCCTTAACCATTTCGCCAATTTTTCTTTTAAAGATTTGTATCATCAGTGGTTTATTTTACATTTCTTCTTTTACCTCTCTAATCTGGTTTTTAAAATCCTCCTTGAGCTCTTCCAGGAATGCTTCTTGGGTTTGAGACCAGTTTACATTCCCTTTTGAGGTTTCACATGTGAATATGACGTCAATGCTGTCATCTTCTGGATTGTTATTTTGATCTTCCCTGTCTCCATAAAAAGAATCAATAGTCATCAATTTTTTGAACTACCTCTTCATATTGGTTATTTTTCCTAGCTTTAATGTGGATGTCTACTTCCGGGCCTTAGGGGGGCTCTGTCCCAAACTTCTTGTGCTGGACACTAGGAGCCTGGTTACTGGCTTTGTGTGCTGTGGCCTCTGGTTTTGTCAATTAGAGGCTATATACTGCTGCTACTCACCTGGTGCTGAGCTGGAGTTAGCTGGTTTGTGCTAAGAATCAAGGCCCAGTGAGGTCTTTCTGAGTTTCCCTGGGGGGGTCACCATGTTAGGTGGAGGGGTGTTCTGGCAGCTGTAAGTCTCCTCTTCCCCTAGGATTGCGCTACGGCATGGGTGGTCTCAGCAGTTGTGTGTGCTGGTGCCTACCACTTCCTCTGGCTGTGTGAATGCACCTCTGGGTTTCTGGTGTTGATCCTTGCTGCCTCCACCTCCCTGGGTCTCAGGAACTCTCTTTATTTGGCTCCTGAACCCCCACTTCTGGCTTTTCTATTTCAGGATTTCTCCCAAGGGAGTATTATCTGGGTGAGGAAGGGAGGAATGAAAGCTGTTTACCTGGTCATCCTGGCTCCTGTAAATTCAACCAGGTGATTTTCAAACCTTAAGACTGGGGGCTGCAAGCCTCAGGAGTAGTTGCTCGCACAGCCATGGGTGCTGTGCTGCTGCCTCCCATAGCTCTGAGAGAATGCCATGCTGGACTGAGAGGCCTGGAGTTCGCCACCAGTTTTGCACACCCAGCATTCTCCCAGCTCTGTTTGCTGGTTGAGTTCTGCAGCTGCTGTCTGGTACAGTTCCATGTGCCAGGGGATCTCCCAACCTACAGATCCATCCTATGACCCTGCGAACTCTCCTGGCTTGGAAACTTGCCATACTCAGTCTACTTGTGTCTTCTAACTCTGAAATCTGCTCAGATTCACTTTTTAACAGGTATCTGACAGAATCTGTTAGACAGCTCCAGCAACACTCTGTTTTCACACTGCTATCTTGGCTCCACCCCTCTCTTTTACCATTTGTTGATTGGGAAATGACTTTTATTTTAATAAAGTTGACATAGTTCCTTACATCTTTGAGCAATGAGGCCTTTATCTGAGAAAGTTCTTATAATTTTTTTATTATTACATCATTATCTATGGTATCTTTTTGCAAAATGTAGATTCCATGATTATCTCTTTGAATTCTATCTATTTTCACTTTTGCTTGGTCTGAGATCATGATTGCAATACCTCACTGTTTTATTTCAACTGAAGCATAATAGATTCTGCCCTAGTCCCTTATTTTAATTCCATGCTTCTTTTCAGATTTCAATTGTGTCTCTTGTAAACAACATACTATGAAATTCTGGTTTCTAATCCATTTTACTATCCACAGCCAATTTATGGATGAGATTATCCCATTCACATTCAGTTATGATTACTAATTGTGTATTTCCCTCCATCCTATTTTCTTCTACTTCTTTTCTCTCATTTTATCCTGTCCTTCCTCAATAGCCTGTTTTGTTTGTGACCACTGGCAACCTTAATCCATCCTTTTATCATTGCCTTCTCCACCAAATCTCAGATCTCCTTCCCCTTTTTATTCTCTGTTGGATAAGAGATTTTTATACTCAACTGAGTATGTGTGTGTGTATGTACACACACATACACACACACGGACATATATGTATACACACACGGACATATACATACATACATACACACACGCACACACATTATATATATACATACATATATACATACATATATATATACATATATATACATATTTATATATACATATATTTGAATGAATTCTAAGGAGTGAGGTTCTAGCATTGCCCATGATGACCCATTTTCCCCCTTTATGTGAGAAAAGTTGCCCATTTCAGCTGTCCCTTCCCCCTTCTCCCACTGCATACTTCTTTTTCATGCTTTTTTGTAGGTATCATCCCAAAAATAATCAATGCAGATTCATGCACTCCGTCTATGCTGACTCCCTTTAACTGCCATAATAATGATAAAGTTTGCAGAAATTATTGTATCATCTTCCCATATAGGCATTTAAAAAGTTCAACTTTAGTCTCTTCTGATTACACTTACAGATTTACATTTTTTATGTTTCTCTTGAGCCTAGTGGTTGAATGTCAGATCTTCCATTCAGCTCTGGTCCTTTCATCAGGAATGCTTGAAAGTCTTCTATTTCATTTAATATACATTTTTATCCCCTGAATAATTACCATTTTACCATTAGGCAAATTCTACCTTTTAAGGTGTTACTTTATTCAGTATATTTTGTTCCTCTTTGACCAAGTTGTTCATTTTTTAAATTTTCTTGCATTACTCTCACTTCTTTTCCCAATTTTTCCTTTATCACCATTATTTCTTTCTTTATCTCTTCAAAAGAATTCTTGTTGGGTTTGGATATAATTACTATTGTTCTTCAAGCCTTTCATTATAGTTGATTTTCACACTGTTGTCTTCTTTTGAGTTTATTTCTTGTCTTCCCTGACACATTAGTAGCATTTTTTTATCAAGTTCATTTTTTTCCTGTTTACTCATTTTTCAAGTTTATTTTCTGACTTTGAATTTTATGTTAAAGTTCAGTTCTGCTCATCTGGTGGTGGGCAGGCACTTTAGCTTTTACCATAGCTAATTCTGGGGGTCTGTCTACAAGTTGTTGGTACATCTAAGTTATTGTGATCTGGGGAGAAGTATGGTCATTGCTTTCCTGACCTGCCCTTGGGTCTTTTCTCTGGAAAGGCACTGCTCCCCTTTAAGGATAAGTGCTAGCACTGCTCTTCACCCTGGAACAAAGAATTGTGTATGGTCTATAGAGTTGGAAGCTGCCTCAAAGGCCCACTGCTTGTAATCTACAAGCAACATATTCCAGGGCTGAACCCACCCTGGTGTCATGGACTTCTTTTGTTGATTTTCTATATTCTCTTAGGCTACCAAAATGTCTCACTCTGACATTTTCTGTGCTCTGCAGTTCAAAACTTTGATTTGTAATAGCTATTTTAAAGTTGTTTGGAGGGAAATGTTAGGAAACTTCAGCAAGTTTGCTGTGTGTTTTCTGCCATCTTGGTTCCACAGAAAGTAGTGGGGGTTATGCTTTTAAAGAGATTAATTAAAATGACACAACTCAGGTGCATTTTCCTCAGTATATATCTCTTTTAAAAATTTTAAGATTCTTGTCAGAATCTTTCTTAATAGACTAATCCTTCATCTAGAAGATGGTCACCTGCTCAAGAGCCAGTGTGATTTTACAAAGTGCTGAGGAATGCTGAATATGGGGTTTGCTTCCTTGAAACTTTAGATATAATGCCAGGAGCAGAACATAGGTCTTTACACAACATTCATCAATCTGACCAAGGCCTTTAAGACTGTCAGTAATGAAGGCTTATGGAAAGTTATGTCAAAATTTGATTGCCTGGAGGTCATGAGTATTGTATGTCAATTTCATGACATTATGCTTATCCAGGGTCTAGATAATGGATGACTCTCTCACATTTTCCCAGCCACCAATGGAGTGAAGCAGGGCTATGTGTTTGTTCCAATGCTTTTTAGCATGATATTTTCAGCAATGTTGTCAGATGCCTTCAATAATGATCAAAATGGTCAGCTATTGCACTAATGGTAAACTATTTAACATAAAAGGGCTACAAACCAAGAATGAGGTGGAGGGAGAGTTGGACCAATCCTATGCTGCTTGTGCTAATTTTGTCCTGACAACACCAAGAAAATAGAGGTTCTCCATCAGCCAGCATTATAACCATCCATATGTTATACCATCCATATGGGGAACCATCAGTTACAGCAAATAGAGAAATTCTGAATGCTGTGAAAAGGTTTATTTACCAGCATACTTTTCAGGGATGTCTACATAAATAATGAGGTTCGGGCATACACTGCAAGAGCTAGCTCGATGTTTGGGATGCTCTGAAGGAAAGTGTGGGAGAGAAGAGGTATTAGGCTACCTACCAAACTGAGGATTTACAGAGCTGTTGTGCTGACCTCATTATTGTATGCCTGTGAAACCTGGACAGTCTCCCAGTGTGGTGATAGGAAACCAAATCACTTCCATTTCAATCATCTTAGGAAGATTCTGAGAATCAAGATAAGGTACTGGACACTTAAGTCCTTCCTCAAGCAGAACTGACAAGCATTCAGACTCTAATGAATGGAGCACAACTCCAATCAGCTGGCTTACGCTGTTCAAATGCCAACCGCATGTTTGTGCAAAAGACTTCTTCAGAGAACTCATACAAGGAAGGCACTAACTAGGTGGTCAGAAGGAGCAATACAAGGACATTCTCAAGGCCTCTCTGAAGAACTTTGGAATTGATTGAATGACATGGGAGATGCTGTCAAAATACCACCCAGCATCGTGTGACTTCATTAAAGAAGGTGCTGTGTGCTATGAGTGAAACAGAATAGCAGCTAGATCGAAAGAAATGTGAGGTGTGCAAATTTAGACATCTCCTCCCCAAATGTTTATGGGGACTATTTGTACCCAACCTGCTACATTCATATTTTTCTGATCAGCCACAGTAGGACACACTGTACTCTGACTCCAACAAGGTGATGGTCATTTGAGTTGTCTTAGAAAAAAAAAGGACAACAACAAGTTGTATTGGTATTTAAGATGGGCACTTATTTAATCAAGTGCCCAGTTTGACCTTTGTTTCCCTGATTAAATTAGGAGTCCTTGATGACCTCCTTGCCTCAAGGGAAATCCTAGCTTACATGGGTTTGAATGACATGTTTGTGACAGCAGAGGCTTTTAGACTATGTTGGTTTAAGTCCCGTTTTTGTGATGCTTTTAGGTCACATGGGTGAGTTGCATGTATGACTCACAATTGACCCTGAACAAGATATATAAACTCAGAGGTTGGCATTCTCCCTTGGGGCTCTCACTCCTGGAGGGGTGTTGATGTGGAGACTCTGGGCAGCTATAGGTAAGAGCCCTCCAGCTTGTAAACCCAGATGTTGAGACTTTGTTAAACCCTGGTAACTATGCATGGAGATTTGAATCAGACAAACATCTGTTGATGTTTGTAATTTGTTTGCATTTGCTCTGAACTTCAGGGTGCTGGCTTTTTTCCCTAAACTAAATGAATGATATTTGTATATTCAATTAAATTGAGATTGTTAACCCCTTAACGTTACTTTCCTTAGTAAAGCAGATCAAAAGAATCTGTTGGAAGCTTTCTGTATGCTGGTTGTTGGCAGGTCTTACACCCTTGCAGCAGCTGCTAGCAGATTGTTGCCACACCAATCAATAGAACTCTTTTAAGGAGGGGTAGTGGCCAAATTGTTTACAAACTTTTGCCAATGTCCAGTAGTCAGAGGGATCCATAGATGTAGATCTCTGGGACTGAGTATACTGCAGTCAGGAATATCCCCCACAAAAATCATAACTCTGTTTCTTTCAATATCACAAAAGTTGAACAAATGTAGAACACCAGAGCAATAAACTCATAAATCTCTTAGAGAAAAAAAATTATTAAACAGACCATATAGGTAAACTAAGTTTACATATTAAACTACATTTAGTGGATTCATAGTGGATTCATTGGGGGATGTTCCTCCTGGAAAATCTGCTTCTCTGGTTTCAAGTCACTTGGGGAGATTTCCTATTTAAAGTTGCTAAAATCTGCCGGTAATAAAGACTTAGCACAATTAAATATAACTTTCTAAATTTCATTTTCCAATAAGTAGTTCATGTGTGGAAAACTAGCTCAAACACTAAGGAGCTGATCCTATTGACAAAAGAATCATAAGAAGAACATCGAAGGAAATCAATAAAATAAATAAATAAATCAATAAAATACTAAAAAAATAACCTACAGTAAATATCGCTAAGTTCATATGCTTGTGACAAGGTAGGATTTGTATAAAGAATGCAAGGCCGGTTCAGCATTAGAAAAATTTAAAGGACAATAAATGATCATAAAAAGAAAAAGAGCAATAAATTATATAACATATCAATGAATGTAGAAAATGCCTTTGACAAAATACAACAACCATTTCTATAAAAACATTAGCAAGCGTAAGATGATAAGGAATACCTATCTGTAAACAAGAGTAAGCATTGTTTGTAATGGAGGTAAACTAGAAAGCTTTCCATAAGATCAGAGACGAAGCAATGATAACTAGTATCACCACTATTATTGAATATCTTATAAAAATTTCTAGTTATAAAAGAACACATGAAAAAAATTGAAGGAATAATAAGGAACGAGTAAAACACATCATTTTATGGAGATGATATGATGTTATACTTAGAGAATTGAAGAGATTAAAAAAAACTAGTTGAAACAATTAACTTTAAGCAAAATTGCAGGATATAAAATAAACTCACTTAAATTATCATAATTTTTGTATATTACCAACAAAACTCAAGAGGAAGAGATAGCAAGAGAAATTTCTTTTAAAATAAATGTAGACATCCTAAAATACTTGGGAGTGTAGGTAGAAAGGCACACAGAGGAACAATATTAACACAATTATAAAATACTGTGCACACAAATAAATACAGATTTGAACAATTAGAGAAAAATTCATTGATGATGGGTAGACTGAATCAATATAATAAAAATGAAAAATCTACCTGTTACTTATTCAGTACTATACCAATCAAACTACCAAAAGAATTATCTTATGAAGCTAAAAATTATCAATCTGCAAGAACAAAAGGTTAAGAATATCAAGAGAATCAATGAAAAAAGTTAAGGAAGGTAGATGAGCAGCACCAGACTTTAAACTATATTACAAAGTGGTAATCATCAAAGCCATCTTACTGGCTAAGAAACAGAGTAGTGGATCAGTTGGATAGATTATGTATACAATATACAGGAGTAAATGACGATGATAATCTAGTTTTTCAGTCAGTCAAAGATCCAAACCTTTTGGACGAGATGTCATCATTAGACAAAAATTACTAAAAAAAAAAACCAAAAAACCCTGGAAAGTAGTATGGCAGAAACTGGGCATAAACCAACGTCTCATACCACATACAAAGATAAGGTAAAAATAATTACATGATTTAAACATAAAGGGTGATATTGTCAGTGATTTAGCGATGTTTGAGAAAAAAATACTTGTCAGATCTATGAATAAGGGATGATTCAAGGGAAGATTTTATGACCAAACCAGAGATAGAGAGAATCATATGAAATAAAATTTAAAAAAATTGATTAGAAGAAATTTAAATTTTTTTACACAAACAAAATCAATGCAGCCAAAATAAGAATAATAGCAGAAAATAGGAAAAGCATAATAACAAGTTTCTCTAAGGCCTATATTTATCAAATATATAGGAAAAGTGAGTCAATTTATAAAAAAAATAAAGAGCCATTCCTGAACTGAGAAATGAACTAGGGTATGAACAGGCAGTTACCAGAAGAAGTCAAAGCTATCAATCTAAATGATTATATTGGCTAACATGACAAAAACAGAAAATGACAAATGCTGAGAGAATGTGGAAAAATTAGAACATTTATGTGCTGAATTGGATCAACCATTTTGGAGAACAATTTAGAAATATATCCAAAGGGCTTTAAAACAGTGCATACCCTTTAATCCATGAAACTACTACTAGTGGATGTATCCCAAAGAGATCAAAATAAAAATGGAACGGACCTATTTAAGTACAAAAATGTTTATAGAAGTTTCTTTCTGTGGTGACAATGAATAGAAAATAAGGCAGATGCTGAATTGTAGAACGGCTGAACAAATTGAGGCATATGATTGTGATGGAATCCTATTGTGCTACAAGAAATGATAAATGGGGTGGTTACATAAAAATCAGGGAAGACTTGCATGTTCTGATACAGTACAAAATTATTAGAACTAGAATATCTTTGTACACATTAAAAGAAATATTATATTGATAATAAACTAAGAAAGACTTAGCAATTCTCATCCATGACAATTCCAAAGGAATCAAGACGAAAAGTAGTATCTACCTCCAGAAAAAGACCAGCTGAACTGTTAGTGCAGATTGAAGGATACTGTTTTCTCTTTATTTTTCATGCCTTTTTGCAGCATGAGTAATATGGAATTTTTTTTGCATGACATCACATTTTGCTTGCCTTTTCAATGGTTGATGGAGGGGACAGAAGGATGGAGAGAATTTTGAACTCAAAATTTTAACATGAATGTTAAATTATTTTTAAAAAACACCTGAAACTAACATTATCCTTGTACCATTATATTTTGCTTCATTTTGTTGAATATTTCCCGCATAAACTTTAATGTGATTCTTTAGTATTTACTGTGTAAAGGCTACCAGTTTGGCACATCTGATGTAGAGTATAGATAACTATCAACCACAAAAATGTCTGAAACTGGCCCCTGCATAGTATATACTTGAACACATACCTGCCAAAAAAATATTACTAAAAACATTCACGACAATGGGTGATTCGACTTTTGCTTGAAGATCTAGCACGAACAGATCAGTGAATGACAAAGCACATTTACCTGGAACATGTTATTTAAATACTTGAATCAGCCTCAAGGGGAAGATAGGTGGTACAGTGAACAGAATCCCACAGCTGGATGGGGAGTCAGGAAGATGGGATTTCAATTCTGAGCTCAGACAATTACTAGCCATATGACATTGAGCAAGTCATTTTACCCCTCTTTGTCTTAGTTTCCTCATCTGTAAAATGCAGAGTGCTTTTATAAAAGGTCTTACCCTTCAAGACTCCTGTGTGGATTGAGCAGAATAACAATGCAAAGCATTTAGCATAATGTCTAGCAGATAGGAAAAACTATATAATTGTTAGCTATCAGCAGCTGTTCTTATTATCTCGACAACTTCTACTCCTTCCCCCTTCTTGTGGCCTCTGGAAACTGAGAGATCAAGTCTAATCCTTCCTCATGATAGTGCTCCAAACACTTGAAGACTGATAGCATGTCCCACCATATTTCCCATGTTAAATAACTTCAGTTCTTGGAACTGATTCTTATATATGCTAGTCTTTAGTCCTCTTCCATTGTGGGCCAGAATTTTCTTTACCATGTTATATTTGTCAATGCCATGACTGAAATGGAGGATTGGGAATGAAAGTATAGTACTCCATGACTGGCCTGAAGAGGACAGATTTTTAGAATTAGTCTCTTTATCTACCTAGTCTTAGACTTCAGATACCATCCAGTCTAAATGATACTTGAGAATAAAAGTCCTCGCTAGCATTCTGGGAACTACCTCCTGAAGTATTACATACCCTTTGGAGACCTCTATTTTCAATTTTATCCATAAATTCAGCTTACATTTGTCTTTCTTAAAATCTCCCATTACTCCTAGGTGATATTCTGGGCCCAAGCAAAATAACTCATCCCATCTTCCCGCTGAAATCCCTGTAAATACTCAATGACAACAACAGTTGGCATAAAAAAGGAGAAGAGTCTTTAGGGAGTCATTTCCTTTAATATTTGAGGCTGAAAGAAGAATGGAAGAATTTTTTTTTTCCACTGCACTACATTCCCTGAAAGGTTAAATGGTTGACAACAGTGGTGAAATCTTCTGGTGAAGATTCCTACTGAAAGGAATCCTAAGGCAGTTTCTTAGCTGAAAATGTTGTGGAATCATTAGTTACCTGACACAACAGTAGGAGAAAAAGAAAGAGAGGTGTTGTGGGAAAAGTAAGAGATACAAAGCCCACAGATCTTAATAAAAATCCATTAGAAAAAGAAATTGAGACAAAGCTGCTGTTCAATTAGAAACATATAGGAAAGAAAAAGAGGACAAGAACCAGTGAGGCCAAAGTATCCTCAGACACAGAAATTACTACTTTGGCCACCCAAAAGAATCTCTCAAATCTCTTAAGCAGCAAGTAACACAAACATTAAGCTTCACCTCCGGAGCCATAAATGCTGAAGAGACTATGTCACCGTCCTGCTATGCTGGAGTAATTAGGGGAAATTATATGGAAATTAGCATACGATTGACCAAAAGCCACTGAAGGGTTGAATCCATTTGTATTCAGGAGAAAGAATAATTCCATTACTCAATAATCTTAGTGGCAGCTAGGTGCACTAGTGGATTGAGCACTGGGCTTGGAGTGATGGAAAACCTGAGTTCCAACTCAGGCTTAGATATTACCCATTGTTTGAAATTATCTCAGTCACTTGAGCTTGGACTGACAAAAATGCCATCTATCTATACTCCCAGGGATTTTTGTAGGGATCAAATGAAATTATATTTATAAAGCACTTAAAACAAATCTTAGAACACAATAGATACTTATAATAAATGTGTATGTACTTCCTTATTATATGCCGTATAATTTCATTTTTTTGTTTTTTTTTTCTCTTTTTGGAGAGAGGAAGGCTGGGCAATTGGGGTTAAGTGACTTGCCCAAGGTCACACAGCTAGTAAGTGCGTCAAGTGTCTGAGGCCAGATTTGAACTCAGGTCTTCCTGACTCCAGGGCTGGTGCTCTATTCACTGTGCCACCTGGCTGCCCCAATTTTTTAAAAATTTTAACCCAGTGCCAGGCACATAGTAAAAATAAAATAAATGCTCATTGCTTGCCTGTTTTTGATACCATATAATGTGGTTAGAATACACAGGGTAAGGAGCATGAGTTTTCCAAGGTGTTACCTCAAATGGTATTATCAAACCAAAGCTGAAACATCTAACGAAAGTTGTCCTTATGAAATCCTTAAAAACACAACTTTCAAAATCAGCATTTCCATAGTTTCCGGTCTCTTATATTGTAGAATTTTATATCATTCTACAAGCTTCTCAAGAAAATTTCCCCTCAAACACCAGAGCTTTGGAACTAAAACCCTCTAAACATCTTACACCAGCAAAACAAATTGAAAAAAAAGCCTCTCAAAAGCTTTCTTAACTGTAATAATGAAAGAAGATGAAAGCCAAGCACTCTTGAAGTAGGGTTCTAATCATACAAGCAATGCTAAGAAACTGAACATTTGGAGAAAAGCATAGAAAGGGAAGAAAAAGGTTAATAAATGGTATCATAACAGATCATCTCTCTCAACACATCCTAACCATAATGCCCACTGTGGAAAAAGGAAAATATTGAAATGTGGTACAAGATCATGAGTCAAATAAGAAGTTCCTATAGAACAAAAATTCATGTATCTTTATACTTGATCTGTGCTCTTCATACACTATAGCATGCTATCTACAGAGCAGAGGGTAGAAAAATTCAAAACTGCCCTTTTCTCATTCCCCAAAAAAGAAATATCAAAAACATATAGGACTTGTGCAACTAAGATGACAGTATATTCAACAGAAATAATGATTTTTTAAAAAAAATTACAGAAATTTCAGCTATTGGGCTATATTCATGGACATAATAGCTTCACTTTCACTAGAGGTCTTCAAACAAAGGTTGCATTACAGGTAATATATACAGGATATTCTTGGTATAAATCTGGTTGGAGTAGATGACCTAAGGCCAAACTTCCCACTCTTAGAAGCTAAAGTTCTACAATGAATCACCTGTAATTTTGGGAAGAGTAAGTACTACGGGAGAAGAAATATTTTTCAGGGCAAAAGAAGAGAGTAAAATTTTAGAGCAGTGAGTACACAATGCAAACAATACAAAATACCTCCCTCATTGCAGCCTCCAGGGAACTTTCAGAAATAAATGTAATATGGTCAATGTGTGAATTATTACCTCATTACACATCAGGAATGAATTCATGCCCTTTGGCTTTGTGATGCTAACTCTTATCAGAAATCATGCTTCAGCTCTAGGGGCCTGTGACTTAGTGTTGCCATATGGTGCAGGCTGAAATTCAGATGAATGTAAAAGAGGACACATCCAACCATTCATTCAGATTGATTCAATTATACGCTACTTCAACTATGGATGTGAGCATTGCATAATGTCAGGAAATGTTATGAGCTAATCATGTCAACATGATTGAAACTACTAACTGCGATGAGTTGACCATTCATGGGGTTCAGAGGGAGTTCATTCATACATGACATGCACAGAGGGAGCTGTACTGGAGGGAAGAATACAGGGCACTTATTCAATCAGTAACAATATAAGAATAAAGTATTTCCTTGTTCAGAATGGACCTGGTGTTTATTTCATATTTTTAATTATTTTTTCATGGATTTCATTAGATTTTTTTTCTGGAATGTATTTTAAGGATTAAGTTCTCTATTCTATTTTCCTAATGCCCAAACAGAAAACAAAAAGAATGAGTGACCTCAAGAAAGACATCAATACATAGCTGCAGACAGGTAAAACAAATACTGACATTGGCTGTGTGCAAAAATATGTGTTTTATAAATTTGATTTTAAGTTGATTACCTTTCTAACAAGTAAGTGGCATATTTCACCATCGTACTTTTGGAATCCTGGTTTATAGTTTTGATGATCAGAGATCTGGTTCTTGTTACTTTGTTTTGCATCAGTTCATGGATTTTCTAGTTCCATTTGAAACTTTCTACTTTATCTCTTCCTATAACTTGACAAGGTCTCTCATATTCATTTATCACACTTTGTTTAGCCATTCTATATCCATTTGCAAGTTTCTTGGCTATCAAGAAAAGAAATACTATACTTTTGATAAATATAAATCAATTTCCTCTTTTTTTGCATAGTAAGAGTAGTATTTGTAGCTCTGGTTAAAATGGAAATGCACAGTGTAATAACATTCAAAGCATTTAGTTACTTCTTAATTAGGGCATCTTTGAACCTTTTGACTTCTAAAGTACTTACTAAATGCCAGACTCTAAGATCACACCTAAGAATCATATCAAGGGCCAAGACAACAAAGAAGTTTTGTTGTCCAGTCATTTCAGTTGTGGTCTTCATGACCCCAGTTTAGGTTTTCTTGACAAAAACTGAAGTGGTTTGAAATTTCCTTCTCCAGCTCATTTGACATATGAGGAACTAAGGCAAACAGAGTTAAGTGACTTGCCCAGGGTCACACAACTAGCAAATGTAAGAGGCCATGTATGAACTCATGGATATGAGTCTTCCAGAATCCAGGCCTACCATTTTATCTACTGTACCACCATGTTTATCTTTCCAGTTTAATAATATCCAAAATATTCAGGATGCTGTCTAAAAACATACAATTGTCCTTTAAAATACATGAGGTATTATCTATCGAATAAGAAGTTCACAGTGCAAAGAATGCTTGAAACAAAAAGAAGCCCTCATCAACGTGTGCCTTTGATGTTTGGAATCCAGTATCATTGGGCTGTAGAAGCATTGTATGTAGCCTTCAATATCTGTGATAAGTTTGATCATTTCTGTCTCCTCTAGTAGGTCTTTATCTACATTGCACACCTGCTCATATACCTCTCCGCCCTACTCCCCTACCCCCCAACACCCATCTACTGCATAGGTTGTACAGGTGCTCAGTGAAGATTAGTGCCTCTGGTGTGAGGGCGGCCAAGCCCTTTTCAGGGAAGCTTTCCACCTTCAATGTACACCTGCCACCCAACTCTCACTGTGGCTCCAAGAATCATGTTTAGCATGTTTAGCGGCTACACTGGAGTAAACCATTCTGGCAAATGGGCTAAACCAGTAGAGGGTAACCAAGGGGTCTCAAACTGACTGGTGAGTTGGCTGGGGGCAGGGATATCTACCCAAAGTATGTAAAGACTTTCCCACTAGAAAAGGCAGATGTAAACACTTTGTTTGAGCAGGCTTGAAGGTGACCAAAGCAGGCACTATGAAGTGCTTAGAGTTGGAAAGACATCAAAGATATCAGAATCATCCACTGCATCTCAAGCCATTGCCAGTTACTCTGCCTCACTTAAATCCAATTTATGCATAAGTCAAAATACATCATTTATACCATTTTAACATTTCTACTTAGCTAAAGACCTGTAGCAATGGGCAAGTGACAAAGCAGCAGGTTCCAATACACTGGGAGCTGCAGTTATAACCACGGAAACACTCACTAGACTGAAGCAGCAGTGGGATTCAGCAGCATCCTAGGTCTCTGACCAGCTTTTTTTAAGGACTGCACAGTTCATTTCCTAGTGTGAGGAAGGGGCTAGAAAAGGCGCTACCAAAATTGGCTGCTTCACCTAACCTAACCCTAGTCTACTTACTGCAGCAGGCAGGGATTCTATCCTGTAGTTGAAATCGCACACACACACACACACACACACACACACACACACACACAAATGTACAAAAAGTTTTGCAAAGATGATTTCACTCACCATTGGTACATGGAATGTGTGCATACTTATGGACAATACAAAATCTAGTAGACGTGAAAGATGAACAGCTCTTGTTCCAATAGAACTCAGTAGGTATCACCCAAATAGCAGCCATAAATGAAACAAGGCTGGCAAATGAAGATCAGCTTGCCGAAGTTAGAGCCGGATATGTGTTTTTCCAGAGTGGTTGCCATGATGAGGAACACTGTGAAGCTGGCATAGGTTCCACAATGAAATCCAATCTAGTCAGCAAGCTTCCATGCCTCCCAAAAGCAATGAATGACAGACTTATGACAACATCCTCGCTACTTGTGGGAAAGTGCCATGTCACCATGATCAGTACATATGCTCCCACCATGATGAACCCTGATGAGGTCAAAGAAAAATTTTATGAAAACCTGAGACTCTCCTCATCAATGTGCTGAGAGAGCACAAGCTTATAATTCTGAGTGACTTTAATGCCACAGACTATATCAAACATGGCAAGGAATCCTTGGGAGGAATGGAGTCAGAAAAAGCAACAGCAACAGTCACTT
>CM053625.1:26726011-26737993 GCA_028646595.1 Phalanger gymnotis | reverse complement strand
TTTAAAAAAAGGCAGTATGGGTCACTCTAGCATGGGGGAAATTCACAGGAAACACACAGAGGCTAGAGAGAGCAAGAATGGAATGTAGTCCAGTTTCTCAGAAACATGGACTACATGAAATAGAATAGTACAAAATAAAGGCAGTTAGGTGGCACAGTAAAGAGCACTCTCTTAAAATCAGAAAGATTCATCTTCATGAGTTCAAATCTGGCCTTAGATATTTGTTAGCTGTGTGACTCTGGGCAAGTCATTTAACCCTGTTTCAATTTCCTCATCTATAAAAATGAGCTAGAGAAAAAAATAGCAAACCACTGGTATCTTTGCCAAGGAAACACCAAATGGGGTAAGGAAGAGTCAGACACAACTGAAAATGACTGAACAACAAAAACCTAGCTAAAAAGGTTGTGATAGAGCCAGAATGTGGAGGTTTTGAGTCCGAGATCAGGAATTCATATTACACTATCAAAAATACATCCTAAAATGCAGGATGGGAAACATGGTTTAGGACAATGGTTCACAAACTGTGGTCCAAGGAACACTGGAGGCACCAGAGGCACTTTCAGAGGAACAATGTCACAACTATTTGGAGATTATTTAAAGATTTAATTTCTAATAAGGTAAGTATCTACCAATAAAATACACAAAAACAAAAGCACTTTGGGAGATTCCTCAGCCTGAGACCAAAAATTTGACAAGCTTCCATGCAGTGGCTATAGAGTTAGCCTTAAGAATCAAGGAGAACAGGAGTTTTAGTCCTGTTTCTGACACATATTAACAAGGTGATCATGGCTAAACCAAGTCTCACTCTACCAAGCCAATATTTATAAAATCGAAAAGTATACAATAGTAATTGGTCACCATAGCTTAAAGGAAAGTTGTCTACTGCTGATGATACCATAAGTCGAGGCACACAACTCGCTGAAAAACTTTATACCACAGATGAATTGATAATCTGAGGACCTGGGTTCAAATCCTAGTTCTGAAAATTACTATCTGCATGAACTTACATAACTCTCTTAATATCTTTACACCTCAGTTTTCTCATCTGTAAAATGGAGAGTTTAGACTACTCTTAAGATCTCTTCCAGTTTTAAATTGTGATCTTCTATAGACATGCCAAAATTTCCTCTGCTCTCTGTGTCATTCAACTGAGCTCAAGTCAAATATATAGAGAACTGAGTCAAATTTATAAGAATACAAATCATTCCCCAACTGATAAATGGTCAAAGGATATGAACAGATAGCTTTCAGATGAAGAAATCAAAGCTATCTACAGTTATATGAAAAAATACTCTAAATCATTATTGATTCAAGAAATGCAAATTAAAACAACTCTGAGCCACCACCTCACATCTATCAGATTGGCTAACATGACAGAAAACGAAAATGATAATTGTTAGAGGGGATGTGGGAAAATTGAGACACTAATGCACTGTTGGTGGAGTTGTGAACTGATTCAGCCATTCTGGAGGGCAATTTGGAACTATGCTCAAAGGGCTATAAAACTATGCATACCCTTTGATTCAGCAATACCACCACTAGTTCTGCAGCCAAAGAGATTAAAGATGGGAAAAGGAATTTTTTGTACATAAATGTTCATAGCAGCATCTTCATAGTGGTACAGAATTGGAAATTGACAGGATGCCCATCAATTGAGGAATGGCTGAATAAGTTATGCTAATAGGAATATAATGGAATACTACCGTGCTATAAGAAAAGATGAGCAAGATGATTTCAGAAAAATCTGTAAACACTTACATGAACTGATGCAGAGTGAAGTGAGAAGAACCATGAGAACACTGTACACAGTAACAACTGTATTTTATGATGATCAGCTGGGAATGACTCAGTTATTCTCAGCAACACAATGATCTAAGACAATTCCAAAGGACTCATTATGGAACATGCAATCCATATCTAGAGAAAAAACTAATGGAGTCTGAATGCCAATCAAAGCATATTACTTTTCACTTTATTTTTTTATGGTTTTTTGGGGTGGTCTATTTCTTCTTTCACATCATGACTAATTTGGAAATATTTTTTCCATAATTTAACATGTGCAACCTATAGTCAAACACTTTACCATCCAAGGGAGGGGGGAGACAGGGAAGGGAGAAGGGAGGAAGGGAATTGGGAACTCACAATTTTATAAAATGATCATTAAAAATAGTCTTCACATATCATTAAGAAAAAAATAAATTATTAAAAAACAAAATAGAAATGGGCTTCCCAGTCCCCACTTAGTACTGAAAAAAAATTAATTCATGAAGTACTTATAAAAGGCCTATTTCATTGCAGGAATTTTGTTAAATGTTTGGAATATACAGAACAAAGCAGTCTATCTTCAAAGATTTTCCACCCCATTATGAGAAAACAAGTAAACACACAGATAAGTAAATACAAAATTCAAAAAACTCTACTATTTTGACATGCATATGAAGAATACATTTCTCCCTGTAGCTGTGATTGCATCATACCCTTCCCATTAACACACTTTAATAGATGTCACTAAGAAAAGGAGAAGACAGAACATGGTTCTAGAAATCTAACTCATTAGAAGATGGCTGAATGGTACAGGAGGGTGGCTGTCAATCTCTCTAACTAATCATTATGATCAGTTTTGACACAAAAGGTTGCACTCCAGACTCTTCCTTTTAAGTAATGAACAAGAAAGACCCTTGGATGTGCTATCCTGAAAATGACTAACCTAATGTGTTAAATGTACATTAAAAACTGAAGACTAGCATTCGTACTTTTATATTCTGTCTAAAATAGAAACACATTGGAAATTACATTTTTGCATATTATTCACCAATTCCTAGATTATTTCTTCAGAGGACTGAAATAGCTGCACAAATTTAATTTAAAAGCAGGGGACACTGTGAAAATTATTCTACCTGTCTATCTAAATCAATGCCACTTCATGGTTTTGGTTGTTAGATACAGGCATTCACTCCCCATACAAGCAGGTATTGAGATGCTATAAAGAAATGCAAAATTTTCAAAAGAGCACATATAGCTATATTTTAGGATATTAATTTTTTACAAAGTTCTAGAGGAAACATTCTGACAGGTACTACTAGGGCACTGACAGGTACAGGGCAGGTGGAAGCTTATCCAGTGGTACAACTCATGGCAAGGAGAGAAAGATCAACTGAAAATAACACTTAACAAAACATGCCAATTGATTGAAGATCCCTTGAAGTCATTAAAAACAGAAGGTACAAAGATACTGGAGAAAAGATCAGATTCACTGGCTGGAAATATAAAAAGATATGATTGACAGGCATCTGCGATTACAAAGAAAATACTTTATTTGTAGTGATAATGAACATTACTCAAGAATAATGAGTTGAAAAGCTCAATGAGAAAGCAAGAAGTATTTATTAAGTACCAATGTGCATACAAAATCAAAACAAATAACAATTCATAGCCTCAAAAACTTTACAGTTTACTATGTGTATATAACATATGAATAGGCATTACAATTTCAATAGGTTGAGAAGACTAAAAACTAGGAACATCAAGAAAGGCTTTTGAAATGAAATTGCACATGAGCTCATCCATCAGAAAAGCAAAGCATGGATGTGGTTGTGCAGAGATGTAGGGTATAAAGGCATAGAAATGACAGATTCTGTGATGTTTCTTAAACAGCAAATAAGCTCATTTGAAAGAACTAATATGTATATAAATATATATATATACGCATATATGTACAATTTTGCAGTGATAAAAGACTTCAATTGTAAAGTCTTTGTTATCTACCCTATGATTAATGAACAAGTAGGAAAATGTGATGATCATAATTTTTATCAATAATTGAATATGACACGAGTAGGCCAAGACAACATAGCCCATTTGTGAAGATTGAGAGAATTTTTGACAGGACATGAATCTAAAAAAGTGCTAAGGCACTACTGACATACTTCACTAATTTCAAAGTTCATCTGAGGGCTAGATCGATTTTCAATGCTACATTTTTTTTTTCATTCACAAGGTGGGATTTTATTTGGGACCTGAAGGAAGGCAAGGAATCCAGGAGGTGGGGAGACAAAGTGATGAGGAAATGAGAATTCCAGGTGTAGGGTACTGCCAGTGAGAATATTCAGATACCATGGAGGTGGAGGGGAGGAGAAAGGATATTCTAGGAAGGTGGATAGGAGAGAGATGGTCTGCATCCATCTGTCCCTTGGTATTGAAGCTCCAAATGGCTGAGGAACTCTTTGGGTGCTGGTCTGAGGATTTCATTTCCCCAGAGTTAGCGACAGGTACCTTTTCATGCTTCTCTTGATTCCTGCATTTGAAAGTCAAATTTTCTATTCAGCTCTGGTCTTTTCACTGAGAAAGCTTGAAAGTCCTCTATTTTATTGAAAATCCATATTTTGCCTTGGAACATGATACTCAGTTTTGCTGGGTAGGTGATTCTTGGTTTTAGTCCTAGCTCCATTGACCTCCGGAATATCATATTCCAAGCCCTTCGATCTCTTAATGTAGAAGCTGCTAGATTTTGGGTTATTCTGATTGTGTTTCCACAATACTCAAATTGTTTCTTTCTGGCTGCTGGCAGTATTTTCTGCTTGACCTGGGAGTGCAATGCTACATTTTTACTTGCCCCAAAGGAAGTAATAGGTATTAATTATAGAATATTTTTATTTGATCTTCATAAAATCCTTGGGATGTACAGTAAATAATGAATTACTGTTGCTACATTAGAAATTAGAAAATTGAGGCTGAAAGTAGTGAAATGATAAGCCTAAGATCAAACACCTTATAAGCGATGGAACTAAGATTAGAATCCAGACATTTTCAATCTACTCTCACTGAGAGTAGATTCCCTACTCTACTAAAGAAAATAATTTGATCTCTAAATCATATGCACCCCTGAATATCTGTATATTTCCCCTTGTAACAACCATGTTGCTTGAAGCTGCTGTGGAAGTATAAGGCCAAAAACACCAGCACACAGGAGGGCTGCTAGCATAGGTTTTTTGATCTGCTTTTCTAAGGAAAGCAACTTCAAGGGGTTTACAATCTCACTTTAATTAAACATACACATATCTTTCACTTAGTTCAGGGGGAAAAGAGCATCCTGAACTTCAGAGAAAATTCAAACAGAAATTACACGCAGAAATTATATAAACAGAGCAAATAATACAAATCAGCAGACAGGACATCTGTCTGTCCATAGCAATACATACTTAGTTACCAGAGAGAGAAGCACCAACATCTGGGTTTTCAAAGCTGGGCCGTGGTGGGGTGGGGTGGGCTCCTTAATGGCTACCCAGAGTCTCCTCTGGCCAAATCACATGGACACTCTTCCAATGAGTGAACCCCAAAACAAAATACTAACCTCAGAGTATAAATACATTTCTTCAGGATCAGAGGGAATCACAACCATGCGACTCAAACTCATGTTACTTGGGCTTTCTTGTGACTTAAGCAAGTCATCCAAGACTCTCGATTAATCAAAGGCAAGATTCAATCAAAGGCACCTGATTGTCTTAGTGCTGAGAAGCACTCCAAAAGAAAAAAAAACAGCATAAAGTCCTACTTTGCTTACCATTACAGCCTTCAAACACTGTATTTTCAAAACTCAGTTAGGCTAGAACTATATAATGTCAAATGGCTCGGGCAGACCTTTATGTTGAAAAAATATTAGACATTGTCATCATTCCCTACAGAAAAGAACTATTTGAATGATTTGGGGGAAGTTTAGAACATGGTGGATTGTTCTTGATATTGTAGAAATAACATTGAGCAATTCAGTAAATTCAAATGGAAGCACAGAAACTATGGGTCACTTTTAATGTCCATTCCTTAATATATCATTAAAATGATGTTAGGAAATGATTTCATTTCTGCAAATAATCAAGTTAATTACTAAGTGTCGGATTAGTGAAGAGGCAGAAAAGTGACCCAGCTCATAGTAGTTACCTAAAGAATATTGCACAGATTAGAGAAATGCAAATCAAAACAACTCTTAGGTACCACATCTCTCCTGTAAGATTGGCTAACATGACAAAACAGGAAAATGTTAAATGCTGAAGAGGTTGTGGGAAAATTGTAACATTGCTACATTGCTGGTGGAGTTGCAAACTGGTCCAGCCATTCTGGAGAGCAATTTTGAACTATGCCCAAAGGGCTACAAAAATGTTCATACCCTTTGACCCAGCAATACCACTTCTAGGGCTGTATCCCAAAGAGATCACACAAATGGGAAAAGGACCCATATGTACAAAAATACTTATAGCAGTGCTTTTTGTAGTAGTAAAGAATTGAAAATCAAGGAGATGCCCATCAATTGAGGAATGGCTGAACAAGTTGTGGTATTTCAAGGTAATGGAATACTATTGTGCTATAAGAAATGGGGATGATATGGACTTCATAACAACCTGGAAAAACCTACACAATATAATGCTGAGTGAGTGGAGCAGAACCAGAAGAACATTATACACAACCACATACATATGGATTCTGAGAACTAACCCTGATAGACTGCTCTTCTCAGCAACACAAGGTGCAAAGACAACTCCAAAGGACTCATGATGGAGAATGCTATCTACATCCAGAGAAAGAACTATGAAGTATGAATGCAGATTGAGGAACACTTTATGCTCACTTTTTTTCCCCCTTTTTCAGCTCTTTTTGTTTTCGGTTTTTTTTTTTTGGTTCTGTTTCTTCTTTCTCATGATTCATTCCTTTGGTCATAATTCTTCTTCACAACTTGACTAGTGTGTAAATAAGTTCAATGAGAAGTTATTCATAGAAGATATACTGGATTCCATGCTGTCTTGGGGAGGGAGAGAAGAAAATCTGGGACTCAAAATCATGTAGAAACAAGTATTGTAAAGCAAAAATAATAAAAAAAAGAATATTGTACAAAAATAGGATGAATATTGAAAAATTATTGGAAGAGGAAAAAGACAATAACTGAGATTGAAAACAGGGTATCATCAGGGAACAGCCCAGGGGGAATGGATGGTGTAGCTGCAACCTTACATGACTTAGCTAAACCATACTGTAGATCTTTCTAAATATTCTATTACTGAGATAATAATGGCAAAGCACTTAACAAAGTGCCTAGAATATAGTAAGCTACTAATAAATAGCTATCATTATTATTATCATCATAATCATCATCATAAATCTTCTAGTTTAACTCTTTCATTTTGTTGATAAAGAAAACTGAATAGAACCAAAATTTGAGCACAGGCTTTATTTACATTAAATCAGACAAAACAGCTACTATCTATATGGCACTTAAAGGTTTGCAGCATGCTTTGCAAGTATTATGTCACTGTATCCTCACAATGACCTGGGTATTATCCTTGATTTACAGGTGAGGAAGTCCTTTTCCTCAGGGACATTTTAAGTGACTGGCCCTGGGCTGCCCAGCTGAAGACAGATTGTAACTTAGGTTGTCCAGACATGACTGATGAAGAGAACTTCCAACTTCTTGGAGAGATACTTGAAAATCCCTGCCACCTCATTTTCTCTGAGTGAAAGGTGCAGTTCAAGGACAGAACAGCATGTATCCAAGTTCTTTGCCAAGATGGTAGCACTGATTAAAAAAATGAAGAGCATGATATCTAGGGGGAAAAGACTGTATATAATACTCTAGTCTGACACTGATGCAATGATTGTCTTTTCATTGTACATGGTATCCCTAAGTCTGGACACACAGGCAAAAATGCATATTTTGAAATATTTGGAATATTAACAGACTTAGCCCCCTTGACTTCTTTTTCTGGGGTATGCTAAAGGAGAAGGTGTACCCAATGAAAATCACAGATGCAACACACTTGATTGAATTCATTAAGAGTAAATGTGCTAAAAGTGATGGCAATGTGGAATTATTGCATCGAGTTCACATGAATCTTGCAAAGTGCATCAACCTTTTCATAATGGAAATCATATTGAAGATGTTATTTGTTAATATTCCAATTAAATAAAATATTGTTAAAATCTCATTCATTTTATTTCTTGAAAATATGCATTTTTGCCTATGTGTCCAGACTTTAGGAACACCCGGTGTATTTGATTGAGATGGAGTTTCTGTATGAGTGACAAAATCAGAATTTTCCTCTATTTGGGCTGACACTGGGCCCCTTTTAGAAGGCAAGTACACCGAGAGATATTGATATACAAGTATCCAATCCCCATAGTTCTTGTATTTTATAATTGCAGACTTGCGGTTTTTTATTTGCCTCGATTTAGGCATTTATTTTTATTGAACTTCTTCAATTGCCTTCCCTTTGAGACCTTGGGTTGATGGTTTTCTGTCTGCCTTCATTCATCACGATAAGCAAGAAAAAAAATATTCCTGTGTATTTAAAGCCAAAATCGATACAGGTATCCTGAGCTATTTTTTTATAATATCAAAAACTCCATCATCCTGATCACTGGCAAAAATAAGAAAGAAAACACAACAAAGGTATGAGCCAAAAGAGTGAACAGACCTCAGGACAGGATGCAATAATGTGTAGGGAGGTAAACAGTCATCCATTACAGTCAGTAAATATCACTGTTTAATTATTAGCGCCACCATATTATTCCTCAAGGACAGTGATAGTTCTCCTACCTTTCTTTATATCCCTAGCAATTAACACAATGCAAAAAACATAGAAAGTTCAAAATTGATGCTTATTGAATGACTAACTGATATTCCTAAGGAACTGGTAAAACTTGGAACTGAAATCTTAGCTAGAGGAGGAATGGGGACTTGGAATACAACACCAAAATTCAGAAGTACGAGAGTGTACTTAGTCCAATCTTTATACTAAAAATGATGAGAAAGGTCTAAAGAGGGAAAGGGTTTTGTTGAGGGCACACAGTTTGTGGTAGTTGTGGGAATAGAATGTGGGTCTTGCAAGAATATTTTCTGTGCCTTAGGCAGATCCTAACTACATTTGGTACCTTTTTTCTGACATATATACTTTCAAATAAGTTGCTGATTTTGTCATGAGGACAAAAAAAAACAATTGCCTAACGATTAAGCTTGAATTACACAGTTGGTTCAAAAGAACCGACATTTCCATATTTTACATCTAACAACTGCTCCATTTCCTGCGTTGATTCAGTTGCACAGATGGTAGATATCCTGTAGTATTAATTGATGGCCTATGTTTCTTATTCAAGGATGAACAAGGGCTATTAAAGTAAATTGGATGATTTTTTAAAAGAGTAATCCATTTCAAAATTCAATTAACTTGAAATTAACCTCAAAACATCGACTTGACTATGAAAATGTTAAATTCTTGTTTAGTGTAAGCCACCAAAAATAAATACTGCTGTTACATCTTCTTAACAAGCACTTAGAAGCTGTCTTCTTACTGAGCACACTCTTCTGGTTTCTGTATATATTTTTGGAGTCTAACTCTGAAATCCAGAGTTGTAAAACTATTATTTCGAGGTTGGTATCTTCTGCAAATTTGATACCCATAAGGATCAGCTAGTTGGCACAGTGGATAAAGCACCAATCCTGGAGTTCAAATCTGACCTTAGACATGTGACACTTACTAGTTGTGTGACCCTGGGCAAATCACTTAACCCCAATTATCTCACCCCCTCCCCCGCAAAACAAAAGATAACCATCCCCCTCTACTCTTTTGTCAAAGTCATGGATAAAATGGTTGAACATGACGGAACCAGACCCTAGACACCTAACTCTACATTAAAGAACACCCATTAATGAATTTAACTGGGTCATTCTGTTAAATTCTTATCCATATATAATGATACTATCTAGGTAATGATACTATAATTTCAGGTTCTATTTCTCCATCTTATCCAAGAGGACCCAAAGAGAGAAATCCTGTGGCATTTACCTGCTCAATCAGATGTAAATTTCCCTCTTCCAAAAAAGGGGAAGAGTGGGGCTTGTGAGATGAAGATTATCCTAGGAAACCAGTATTAAACTAGAGACTTCCTGACTGTTTGTCATTTATTCTGAACATGACTTCACCATGATGCTCATCATCAGCTAAGCCTTCTTCACTTTCTAAGTACAAATCCATGGGTATACAACATGAGGCTCACAGTTGCAGCAGTAAGAGCACTAGACTGGATACTCAGGGGCCCTGAGCTTTCAACTTTACTTACCTCAGATGATCACTATATAACCTCTAGCACTTATCTTAAATAATGAACAAGAGATTCCAAGAAACCATCCACAGAGCTTGGCCTTGTGGTCATAGATTTGCTACAGACTAAAATAAAGGAAAGGCTCCTAAACAACAAATATCATTTCACCAGTGAATAGTGATATACTAGGAATTGATAATACTTGAGTTCAAATATAGGCTCTAATTGAGTTCAAATATAGGGTGAGACAATTATTAGCTGTGTGACCCAGGGCAAGTGATTTGTTCTAACTCAGTTTCGTAAAATGAGTAGCATTGATATGCAGATAGGGATGAGAGGGTAAAATAAACTTACACTTGTAAAATGCTCAATATAGTATCTGGCACATAGTAGGTGCTTAATAAATGCCTAGTCTCCTCCCCCCTTTACCCACAATGCACCAGCTACCTTGTAACAACATTCTCTAATCTTTTTATTTAACTTCTCTTTCAAAGGGTCTTATACCAGGAGAATTTCCTGACTGTTTTCTTGCCTAGGTGTAATTAATAAATGACTGCTTTTAAAATGCATTTATTTTTATCTTTCTTTTGAAAGGTGATTTTTCCCACTGTTGCTTCTATATCCTGTGCACCAGAAAACCATTCATCAATTGGATGAATAAGTGACCTTTCATAGGGAGTAGAAAGCACTTGTACAGCTTTAAAAGCTGTTTTTTTTTTCTCTAAAGCATTATACCTTGTGTTTTGGAAAGTTTCTGTAAGTCTTGGGATTTTAGGCATCCATTATGTAACCAGAGAGGCGAAAGTCTTAAGCTTATTCGTTCTCTCTCTCTCTCTCTCTTTCTCTCTCTCTCTCTCTCTCACTTTTTCTTATAGAGGAGAGTTGTTTTTTTGGATTTTTGCTCTATTTTCTTTCCTAAAAGGGAGGAAAAAGGATAGAAAGTTGACTTTATTCTCTCCCTTATTAAGTATTTGTAATTTTTAAAAGATGCCAGTTATGGAGGTAAGAGTATCATATTTGAAATTAGAGGATCCACCTCTGTTGCTTGATAATTAGGCACATTAGTCCTTAAGCCTTATTGTACCCATCAATTTCTTCATTTGTAAAATGAAGAAGTTAGAATAGATCAGTGGGCGACAAGGGCCTGACCCAATCAGGGTGAGGAGAAGATAGGCTGCATTATAACTGCACCTTTCCCTAGACAGACAATTATAGGACTGGTCTCCAGCATAAAGCACTGGAGGCCCTTAAACCTCAACATTCCTTCACTGTGATTCATTAACCCAAACCCATTGATTGCTTAAATTGTATTTCTCCTTCCCTTAGATAACCTTTTTGATTTAGCTGGTCTTCCTTAAAAAAAGGGTAACATTCTCCAGGGCAGGGATCAGTGAATAAGAGAAACAGCTCCCAACTTATTGTTGTAGGGTATGACAGCATGAGATAAAGGTGTGTCGGTAAGGCAAAATGGGCTCCTTAGCACTTTAGAAATTTGGCTTTTGTTTACTTTGAGTGAAAGGCACTTCAGGAGTTTGGCTTTTGTTTACTTTGAGTGAAAGTACTTTCAGCTGTTAAGTGCTAAGCCCCAGGCCCAAAGCCCTATCAGGTGTGAAAGCTGTGTGGGTGTAGATTAATGACTTAAGAGGGGCCAACTGGGGAACCAATGGTCTCTGGTCATTGAGGTGGGGCTTGAGAATGCCAGAGGCTCAGTGAGGAAAGGCGAGCCAAGAGACAACTACAGCTGAAGCTGAAGCCAAAGCAGAAAGCTGAGGAAGCAGAGCCTACCTTTGTGTAGACCCAGGAGTGTGAGCAAGGACTTGAGGCCAGTAAATATGATTTGGCTAAATACTGTCTTGTTTTTCTGTGGCCTCCTGGTTACTTTTGTGAGGTGGGCTTACT
>CM053625.1:26713849-26725911 GCA_028646595.1 Phalanger gymnotis | reverse complement strand
AGCACTCTAGGAAACTCCATTTAAAAACCCTGTTTTTAACCTTGAAAATGAAACAGGCAGCCTGCATACGATGGTGGTAGCCCAAGCTTACTAACACCATCTCTTTATGTGAAAGGAAGACCAATCGAAACACTTAGGAAACAGCTGAGGTAGCACAAGGGGCAGCTAGTTAGTGCTGTGGATAGAGTGCCAGGTCTGGAGTCAGGAAGACATGTGTTCAAGTCTAGCCTTAAACACTTAATAGCAATGTGACACAGGGTAAGTCATTTAGCCCTCTTTGCCAAAATTCCCTCATCTGTAAAATGAGATGGAGAAGGAAATGGCAAATCAATTCCATCGTCTTTGCCAAGAAAACTCTACATAGGTTAGAGAAATTTGGACACCTGAGCAACAATAACAAGGCAGAAATAATCTGATCTAATCATGATTGCATGATTGAATCAAAATATCTTTGCCTTTATGGAATGCACCTTTGTTGTTCAGCCTTGAGTTCTCATTCTTCACGAGTGAATTACTATTCACTGTTGTAGGACATGGCCTTTTATCCTCCGCTATCTTCTGAAGTTTTTCCAAGCTAATGTTCCTTGCCTCCATGACACCATCTATTCATCTAATCCTTTAATTCCTTTTGCCTTTAATCTTTCCAAACATCAGGGTCTTTTCCATAGAGTCCCTCCCTCTCATTGTGTGTCCAAAGTATTTAAGCTTCAGCTTCAGTATTTGATCTTTCAGTGAACAGTCTGAATTAATTTCTTTCAATATCACCTGATTTGGCCTCCTTGCTGTTGAAAAAAAGTATAGCACCATAATTTGAAAGTGTCGATTCTGTGGCACGTAGGTTCCTTTACAATCCAAAGCTCACAGACTTACATTGCTACTGGAAAAAGCATAGCTTCGACTATCTAAATCTTTGTCCGCAAAGTGATGTCTCTGCTTTTTAGTATACTCTCCTAATTTGCCACACCTTTCTTTCCAAGAGGCAAGTGTCTTTTGATTTCATGGCTGTAGTTACTCTCTGCAATGGTCTTTGAGACCAAGAATATAAAACCTGGCAATGCTTCCATTTCTTCTCCCTCTATTTGCCAGGAAGTGATGAGACCAGTTGCCAAAACTGTGTTTTTTATATGTGAGCTTCAAGCCAGTTTTCATACTCTCTTATTTGACCCTCATCAAGAAGCATCTTCATGCCTCTTCACTTCTTGCCATCAGAGTGGTATCATCTGCACATCTGAGACTGTTGATAATTCTCCCGATAACCTTAATTCTAGCTTTTGATTCATACAGCTTGACATTTCACATGATGTACTCTGCATTAAAGTGACAACATACAACTTTGTTATATTCATACTCCTTTTTCAATCTTAAACCAGTAAATTGTTCCATGTTCTAACTGTTGCTTCTTGGCCCACACATGGTATCTCAGGAAACAAGTAAGATTATCTAGTACTCCTATCTCTTTAGGGACTTGCCACATTTTTTGGTGATTCACACAGACTTTGGTGTAGTCAATGGAGCAGAAGCAAATGTTTTTCTAGAAACTCTCTGCTTTCTCCATGGTTCAGCAAATACTGGCAATTTGGTCTCTAACTCCCTGTCTGTTCAAAAACCAGCCTTCTCCTCTGGTAATTCTTCATTCACATATTGCTGAAGCCCAGTTTGCACAGCCTGGTTTCCACAATCTTAAGCATAATCTTGCTGGCATGTGAAATGAGCACAATTGTTCAGCAATTTGAACATTCTTTGGCATTGCCCTTCTTTAAAATTGAGACATTAATTGATTTTTTCCAATCCAGTGACCACTGTTGAGTTTTCAAAATTTTCTGGCATATTGAGTACAGCACTTTAACAGTAGCATCTTTTAGGATTTAAAAAAAAAAAACTAACTGGAATTCCAGCACCTTCATTAGTTTTATTGTTAACAACATTTCCTAAAGCACACTTGATTTCATTCTATAGGACATCTGACTTTAGCGCAGTGACTACACCATCCTCTTTATCAATGTTGCTAAGATCTTCCTTGCATAGTTCTGTGCATTCTTGCCACTTCTTAGTCTCTTCTATTTCTGGTAAGTTGCTACAATTTTTGTTTTTTATTATGCCATTTTGGCATGGAACATTCCCTTGATAAACATAATTTTTTATCTTTTTTACTTCAGACTTAAATACTAAAACAAATACACAATAAGAAAAGGAAAAGAAATAAAAAATTAAATATTAAAACTTGAATACAAAACTAGGAAAGAAAAAAAAAACATGTCATGTGCACAGCAGGATGTAAGAGAGGATTCAAAATATACAGCAATAAATTTCCATTTCAAGAAAGCCTACATAATAAATACCATGCCTCGTGTAAGAGCTATCCATCTTTTCTTTGCTTCCTTACAACTTCCTTGTAAGTTTTCTTTTATTGTCCACTGTGCATGTTTTACTTTGTTCTTTTTCAAACATTTCCCCCCCTCAAGGTTACAATTAAGTATGGATATATTTATATATAAATATAGATACACATATATACATACATATATACGCACATGCATATATGAACACATAGTTTTCCTAACAAGTTCTACTCCTGATCTTTGCTCTTATGTTTGCACTTATCTCTTATTTCCTATCCTTCCTGACTCCTCTACTTTACTTCTACCTACTACCATGCCCTCCTATTACTTAACCAATCCCCCAGGATCCTTTCTTTATCATCCCATTCCCATAAATCTAAATGCCCTTCTATACCCCCTTTTAACCTATTCCCTCACCCTCCCCTCTACAGATCCCTCCCTTGTTTTCTCCCCTCTCTCTATTCTCCTAGCATTTTATTTCTTTCTGAATTTAGAAGAATTTTGTATTTTTAGACACACATACATATATATATTATATACATATATACACACACACACACACACACATACATATATATGTATAAACACACACATATATGTAATTCCCTCTTGAACTCGTTCCTGGTGAAAGTAGGTTTCCAGAACTAACAGCCCTCCTCCCCCTTGTAATATCTCTGTGTTGGTATATATAATTTTGTTAAAGAGATATCATCTTTCCTATTATATTATTTTCTTCTATTTCTTTGCATTGCTCATTTAAGAAATACTTCTCGTCTTGTCTTGTTATTCTCTGGTACTCTGCACTCAGTTGGGTAGAGTTTTCCATTTCTCCTTAATCTTTCTTCCACTTTCCTTCTTTTCCTCAGCTATTTATAAACTATGATAGCCATTTTGCTTTCTTACTCTTGTTTTTCTTTGGGATGACTCGTTGTTGTTTCTGCATTCTGTACAATACTGTAAACTTGTATCTTCAGATTCAGATTCGGATTCAGATGTTCCTCAGATCTTTAACTCTATTCATCACTTCCACTTCATAATCATAAGGGATTTTATTTAGGCCATACCTATATGGTATGGTGGGTTTTCCCTACTTTCTTCAATTTAAGTCTGAATTTTGCAATAAAGAAGCTCATGATCTGAGGAATAATAAGCTCCAAGTCCTCTTTTACTTGACCATATAGAGCTTCTATACTTTTGCAAAGCCTATTATCAATCTGATTTTACTATTAACCATCTTTTGATTTCCGCATGTAGAGTTGCCTTTTGGGTTGTTGAAAAGGAGTATTTGCTATGAGCAAAGAGTCATCATGACAAAACTCTATTAGCTTCTGCCCTACCTCATTTTGTATTCCAAGGCCAAACTTTCCTTTTATTGCAATTATCTTTGCATTTACTACTTTAGCATTCCAAGCCCCTATAAAGAATGTGACATCTTTTTTTGGTATTATTTCTAAAATTTGTTGTAGGTCTTAGACCTACAGAGGAAAAAGTCGCCTCTTTCGCATCAATAGTTGGAATATAGACTTGTATTATGATATTGTTACGTGGTTTGCCTTGGATTCAAACAGATAACATTTGGTCATTTTTGAGATTATACCCTACTACTGTTTTTCTCATCCTTTTATTATCTATGAGGACATTTCTTTTAAGGGATTCTCGCCCACAGTAGTATATGTAGCCACTATCTGAATTAAATTCACTCATTCCCATCAATTTAAGTTCACTGACACACAAGATGTCAATGTTTAATCTTTCCACCTCCGTTTTTACCACATCCAGGTTATCTTAGTTCGTAGAAGTTACATTTCAGGTTCCTATGAAATATTGATCTTTGCAGCATGATCTTTCCTTTCATCTCTAGACATATCTGTAGCTGAGCTTTCTTCACACTATGGTTCAGTTGCTTAATTAGTATGGGAGCTACTTGTATCTATCCTCTACCCTTCCCCAGTAGCATGTTGGACATCTTCCAACCTGAGCAATTCACCTTCTGGTGTCATATCTTTTATCATTTTAATACTGTTCATTGTGTTTTCTTGGCAAAGATACTGGAGTGGTTTGCTATTTTCTTCTCCAATGGATCGTGTTTTGTCAGAACCTGAGCATCTTTGACAACCCCGCACAGCACAGCTTATATTTTCATGGAACTTCACAATCCTTCTGCCACAAAAAACATTGGTGATGCAGGAGGAGATGAAAGACACTTACTCTTGTCTATAAAAATCAGGTCACAGCTGGAATCAAGCTGGCCTTCACAATACTTTTCTCCCTGAGCAAGTTGAATGAAATCCTTTTACTTTGTTGAGTTTGTATCTTTAATGAAGGCAAAGGCCTGAATAGGGATTTCATTCAATAAGTACCACTACCTTCCCATGTCCAAAGTTCATATTCTAAGAGTTTTCATTCACTGACTTACCCAATCAGTTGCCAAAGCTTATCATTTCTTCCCCACCCAACACCAGGACCATGACTCAGATCCAAAAAATCTCTGCAATGCCGCTCTGAACCACCCCTTAATTCCTCCCACCAGGTGGGCTTGGGGCCAGAAGCAATTGTAGCTGGAGCTCTGGAAGCAGCCCCAGAGCTATAACACCTCCACACCCCCAGGGCAGTAGCCTACAGTGAACTCCTTTCACTCTGTCCCTACAGCTTTTCCCACTAACTTTCTCTGTTGTCTTTGGTGTTTGTGAGTTGAGAAGTCTGGTAACTGACACAGCTCACTGATTCAGGGTGCTTCACCTGTTCTGCCCAGCTCCCAATCTGGTTGGTCCTGGCATGGCCCACGCTGGGCTGTGCTCAACTCCGCTCCCAACTCTGTGTGATAAACCCTTCCCAGTGACCATCCAGGCTTTCCTGGACTGGAGCTCTGCTTCCGTCTGGTATTTTGTGGGTTCTGTAGCTCTAGAATTTGTTCAGAGCCATTTTTTACAGGTGTTTGGAGGGACCTAGTGGAGAGCTTAAGCAAGTCCCTGCTTTCCAGCTGCCATCTTCTAGCCTCAATCTCTTTACCTTGAAGGAAGCATCCTCTGTAGGAAGCCTTTCCCAGTTGCCCTTAATGTTAGTGTCTTTCCTCTCTCAACTCTATTTTAATTGATAAAATTACATGAGCAAAAATGTTTGGACACCCCTGGACTAGATTACCTCAGATACCTATCCTAACTCTAAAAAGATGAAATAATGATCATCAGTATTGTTGACATAACAACAATTGGAGGGAATTCCATAACAAGTCAGCATAGGTGGCAAGGAAAGAAGATAAAATAGATAGATGGTTTCATAACTTTAAGCCAATTCTTTGCTGCTGTTGTTGTTAAGTCATTTTCAGTTGTGTCTGACTCTTCATGATGACATTTGGGGTTTTCTTGACAAAGATGCTAGAGTGATTTGCCATGTCCTTCTCCATTTCATTTTAGATGAAGAAACTGAGGAAAACAGGGTTAAGTAACTTGCCCAGGGTCACACAGCTATTAAGTTTCAGAGGCCATATTTGGACTCAGGTATTCGAGTCTTTCTGACTCCAGATACCTTCATTCTATCCACCATGTCACCTAGCTGCCCTAATACTAGACCAATACTTTGGCTTTAATTATCTGAAGACTGTATATAAAGTGTCTTTCAGATACAGAAAGATTTCTTCCTTTTTTTAAACTTTATTTTCATTTCTTATGGAAATGGATTTTTTAAAGCTTCATAAAATTTTATTAAGTAGTCATACTCACATAATTTGCTGAGTTACACATAAAGCAAGCAAATTAGACACAATAGACACAGTCTTACTGTGCTAACCACCAGATGTCTTAGACAACATTAATATATACTAAATGTAAGAGGAAATCCCAAAATAAATAAAAATGTACAAACATTTGTGAATATTGAAGCATATTCATTTTAGATGAGTATTAGTATAAGTGACATTTTCTCAGTGGAAAATGAGTGGTAAACTAGTCCGGGCCATTCTTTTAACTATGGCTTCAAAATACTTTGTGACTGATATTACCACTTTATTGTGTTTAACTTTTCAACAAGTTACTCCTGTGCCTACCACCACTCATCACAAGTCGCACTGAAGAAGGAAAACAAAATGAAACAAAACACCTGAGAAATAGAGTCCTGAATAGAAACATGCATAATTTGGAAAAATAGTTTATCACATATGAAAAGGTTTCAAAAATTATTTCCCTTCACCTTAAAAACTGCTTGTGACTTACAGATGAGGCAGGTAACATAATCTCTGTCTTATATATTAGTAAAACAAGTTCTAGATAGGCAAATTGACTTATTTCAAGTCACATGGCTTGAAAGTAATGGAGTCAGTCACTGAGTCTGCATAAACAGGGAAATGATATTTTCTGGTTATAAACCAATGATGACATCTCATCATCAACCTACAAAGGTTTGAATCAATTGTCTGAAAGTCATATGAATCTTAGTTTCCATATTTTCAAGCTCTGTGATCCTCTCTAGCTTACCGAATGGCTAACCAGCTATTCAACCTCAGAACTACAATAGAAGCAAGGAAGAGTTAGTATTCTTGAAAAGAACTGAAGGGTCAGAATCCAGGGAGTTTACTGATACAATTAAGCTTTTGTGTGTAAAACAAATGTCAATTCAGTTTTACTTTGACAGAAGAAAGGACATCTGCTTTTAAAAAATGGAGAAAAGATGGAGTGATCTACATGTACTCTTCTGGTCTAGAGGGATGTTGTCTGAGAGTTCAAGCAAGGGATAAAATAAAAGGCATGAATTCTCAATTAGATCACAGCACACAGCACTTCCTGAGCCATTCACCTCCAATTCCTTCACCTAAGGAAAACATGACCTTGTTCATAATGACTTATGCACTATATGATCATTGGATGACTGATTCTCTACCCACACCCCAACGCCCTAGATATATACCCTCATTTATCCCTAGTGTAAGATAGGACAGAAATCACAATAAACATTCTATTTCTTAATTTTATTAGTCTTTTTAAAAAATTATAATTCTGTGACATGACAGTTCTCTGATGATCCACTTTTAGATATGTTTTCTGCCACCCAGCACCATTATCTATGGCCAATGAGGTAATAATAACAACAAAACAAAAAAGCCAACCCAACAGTTAGTAAAACCAATCATATTACATGTGGCTCAGTCAGATGGGATAGGCAACATCACACAGTCATAGTCCTGCACCTCTTTAAAGGAGGACCGTGTATTTCCAATATTTGTTCTTATAACCCTACAATTTCTCCAGGGCCCAAATTAATGTGCATATTGTCAAACATATGGCAAGAAGCAGTCATTGAGGATTCTTAAGAGTGTGATAGAGATAACTTCCTTAAGCCAAGATAGTGGAGTAAGCAGCAAATTTTCACAATCCTCCCATATTTATCTCCCCCCAAAATATAAAAGTGGCCCCCCAAAATTCCTGGAGCAGTAGAATCAGCAAAAGATGGGATGAAACAAAGTTTAAGCCAAAGGAATCTTGAAGAACAGCAAGAAAGATCTGTCTCACCTGGGTAAAAAGGAAACACAGGCCAGGACAGGAAGCACCCCAGCAAGGGAGCAGAAAATTCCACTTTAACAAACCAGCAAAAATCCCTGATCCCCAGAGTGGTGGAGCAGGCAAAGACCAACACTAGAACCCCTCATGTGCCTCAGCATAGTCTGGGGAACAGACAGACTCCAGCTGGGAGAACTGCCACCTGCTTTAGCATAGCCCCAGGAAAAAAGATATCAGCCAGCAGACAAGTCACTGCATGCTTCAGTGTAGCCTGGGGAAATGCAGAAACACCTCACTGGCCTCAACACACACCAGACACCACCACTACGACCACAGCTCAGGGCCAGGTAAGCTGCCAGACCTTTATAGGCTCCAGTAGTGCTAGGCACCCCAGCCCACTCCCTCAGTGAAGCAACAGTCAAAAGGGTCCTCCATGGGCCTCAGGGAAATAATTATGCAGCACAAGGTAGACAGCCAGGGTCTACAGTCCTTGGCACAAAAACTCTGAGACAGTGTCCTTTCCATTCTGGATGCAAAGTCCAATTTTAAAAGAAAGGAAATGGACCCAAAAAGATGAGCAAAAACAAAACAAACAAGTAAACAAAAAGAATCTGACCATCGAAAGTTATCATGTGACAGGGAATATCACGACACAAACTCAGAAGAGGACAACAATGTCAAAACATCTAAGGGCAAAACAGCAAAGAAAAATAAGAAGTAGTCTCAAGCCCTAAAAGAATTCATGGAAGATCTCAAAAAGGGGCTTAAAAATCATGAGAGAAGAAGAAGAAAAAATTGGGAAAAGAAATTAGAGTGATGCAAGAGAATTATGAAAAAGAGTTAACAGCTTGGAAAAAAAAATAACTGCTTAAAAAGTAGAATTGACCAAATGGAAAAGGAGATGCAAAAATCCACTGAAGAAAATAACTCATTAAGAAGTACAATTGGCCAAATGGAAAAAGAAGTACAAAACTAACTGAGGAAAACAACATCATAAAATTTTGAATTGGGCAAGTGGAAGCTGATGACTCTATGACACATCAAAAGTCAATCAAACAAATTCAAAAGGATGAATAAAGAGAAGAGAATATGAAACATCTCATTGGAAAAACAACTGACCTGGAAAATACATCCAGGAGAGACAATGTGAGAATTACTGGACTACCTGAAAGCCATAACCAAAACGAGGACTCGGGCAGTATCTTTCAAGAAATTATCAAGGAAACCTACCCTGATATCCTGGAACCAGAGGGATAAATAGGCATTGAAAGAATCCACTGATCACCTCAGGAAAGAGATCCCAAAATAAAACTACAAGGAACATTAAAGCAAAATTACAGAATTATAATGTCAAGGAAAATACTGCTACTGTCCAGAAAGCAATAACTCAACCATCAGGGAGCCACAATCAGGATTACACAGGATTTAGCAGCTACACCATTAAAAGATCATAGGCATTGGTGGGATACAGCTGGTTCCCACAAGCTGCAGAGAATGGGTACCTAGTTTTAGGTTGAGCTCAGCAAAGTTTGTTAGTGGGGGCAGGGCCCGCACCCTCCAAGTTGGTGACAGCACCTCAGCTCACTTCTGTGAAGAATTGGTTGTTAATTTATTTGAATCTCACCACTGATCATAGACCAAAGAACATGATATTCTGGAAGGCAAAGGAGCTAGGACTAAAACCAAGAATATAAGTATAATACTTCAAGTAAGTATGATACTTCAAGGGAAAAAATGATCATCCAATGAAGTAGAAGGATTTCAAGCTTTCATAAGGAGAAGACCAGAATTGAACAAAAAAAATTATCTCTAATGCCAAAACCCAAGAGAAGTCGAAAAAGGGAAAAAGGGAAAAGAAAATATAAGGGATTTAATGGAGCTGAATTGTTTACATCCTTACATGGTAAGATGATATTTAAAATTCTTAAAAATTGTACCACTAATAGTACAACTAGAAGAAGTATACATAGACAGAGGTTAAGGGTATAAGATAAATTGGAGGAAACAACTAAAAATAATTAAGGGACGAGAAAGAGGAGTATACAGAGCAGAAGGAAGGGAGAGGTATAGTGGTGTAAACTATTTCACATGAAGAGGAAGGAAAGACATATTGTAGTGGAGGGGAAGATGGGAAGGTAGGTGACAAGCATTGCTTAAACCTAACTCTCGTCAGTATTGGCTCAAAGAGGGAATCATATACACAATCAATTGAATATAGAAATCTATCTTACCCAACAGGAAAGTAGGAAGAAGGGAGAATAAGTGAAGGGGGGAAGGAACTGACAGAAGAGAGGGCAAATCAGGGGAGGTGGTAGACAGAAGCAAAACACTGTCGAAGAGAAAAAGGGTGAAAGGAGAGAAAGGAAAAACAAAAGGAAAAATAGGATGGAGGGAAATACACAGTTAGTAATCATAACTGTGAATGTGAATGGGATGAACTCTTCCATAAAATAAAAGTACATAGCAGAGAGACATACAGAGAGTAAAGGTAAGGGGCTGGAGCAGAATTTATTATGCATAAGATGAAATCCTGGTCTCAGACAAAGCAAAAACAAAAACAGACCAAATTAAAAGAGATAAAGAAACTACACCTTGCTAAAAAGTACCATAGACAATGAAGCAATGTCAATACTAAACCTAATGCAACAAGCGGTATAGCATTCAGATTCATAAGGATAAGTTAAGTGAGTTACAGGCTTATGACAAAACAAGAGATAGAAAGCATTATAAAATGTAAAATAGATAATTTTGATCATATGAAATTAAAAAGCTTCTGTATGCACAGAATGAATGCAACCAAGATTAGAAGGAAAGCAGAAAGATGGGAAGAAATCTACAGCAAGTGTTGCTGATAAAGGCCTTATTTCTCAAATATGTAGAGAACTGAGTCAAATTCATGAGATTACAAGCCATTCCCAAATGATAAATGGTCAAAGAATATGAACAGGCAGTTTTCAAATGAAGAAATCAAAGCTATCTACAAGCATATTAAGAAGTGCTGGGGTGGGGGGGAGGCGGAGCCAAGATGGCAGCTGGAAAGCAGGGAACTTGCGTGAGCTCCCCCCAGGTCCCTCCAAAAACCTATAAAATGGCTCTGAATAATTCTAGAGCTTCAGAACCCAGAAAATAACAGAGGGAAGCAGGGCTCCAGCCCAGGAAAGCCTTGATGGTCGCGGGGAAGGATCTATCTCATTGAGCTGGGAGCAAAGCGGAGCAGAGCCCAGTGTGGGCTACGCTAGGACCAACCAGACTGGGAGCTGGGTAGAACAGGCCATAACACCCTGAGTCAGTGAGCTGTGGCACTTATAGACATCTCAACCCACAAACACCAAAGACAACAGAGAAGGTTAGTGGGAAAAGCTACAGGGACAGAGTGAAAGGAGTTTGCAGTTTGTCTGCCAGCCCAGGGACAGTGGGGGTGGTGCAGCTCTAAGGACAGAACTACAGCTGCAGTTGCTTCTGGGCCAGGCCCACCTGGTGAGAAGAATTAAGTTGCAGATCAGAGCAGGAGGGAAGAGCCTGCTTAAGATCTGAGTCACAATCTGGGTTGGCAGTTCTTGGGGTAGGAGGAACACTGGTGTGGCAGAGCTTGCTGTATTGAAATAGCTCTGAAAACAACAGCACAGCCCCTCAAGCTTGGGACAAAGTACTCTCTACTCTGCAAACAGTCATACCCCCACGAAAAACTCAAGAGTCAAGTAGTTGGCTGGGAAAATGGCCAGGTGGTGAAAACACACTCAGATTCAGACTTAGACTTTGGAATCATTCATTGGTGACAAAGAAGACCAAAATGTACAGCCAGAAGAAGTCAACAAAGTCAAAGAACCTACATCAAATGCCTCCAAGAAAAACATGAACTGGTCTCAGGCCATGGAAGAACTCAAAAAGGATTTGGAAAGGCAAGTTAGAGAAGTAGAGGAAAAATTGGGAAGAGAAATGAGAGTGATGTGGGAAAACCATGAAAAATAAGTCAACAACTTGCTAAAGGAGACCCAAAAAATACTGAAGACAATAACACCTTAAAAAATAGACTAACTCAAATGGCAAAAGAGGTCCAAAAAGCCAATGAGGAGAAGAATGCCTTGAAAGGCAGAATTAACCAAATGGAAAAGGAGGTCCAAAAGACCACTGAAGAAAATACTACCTTAAAAATTGGTTTGAAGCAAGTGGAAGCTAGTGACTTGATGAGAAATCAAGATATTATAAAACAGAACCAAATGAATGAAAAAATGGA
>CM053625.1:26683670-26713349 GCA_028646595.1 Phalanger gymnotis | reverse complement strand
GAATACCATACATACTCAGTTGTGTATCTTACCCCACAGGAAAGAAGGAGGAAGAAGATAAAAAAGGGGGGGATGATGGAAGGGAGGACAGATGGGGATGAAGATAATCAAAAACAAACACTTTCAAAAAGGGACGGGGTCAAGGGAGAAAATTCAATAAAGGGGGATAGGTTAGGAAGAAGCAAAATATAGTTAGTCTTTCACAACATGAGTATTGTGGAAGGGTTATAGGTAATGATATGCATGTGGCTCATGTTCAACTGCTTGACTTCTTGGGGAGGGTGGATGGGAAGGGAGGGGGGAGAGAATTTGGAACTCAAGGTTTTAAAAAAATAGATGTTCAAAAGCAAAAAAAAATTGGAAACTCAGTATACTGATTTTAAAGAATGAGTGGGTCAAAAAGAAATCATAGTCTATGGTGTTTCAGATCTATTCTTCTACCATCACATCTTTATTTTTTTCTTAATTTTTAAAAGTTTTATTGATGTCTTTTGCTTTTAGATCACAAACATTTACAAATTATTACCACATAATGAGGTGTCAAAAAAAAACTAAACCAATTAAGTAGAATCGATTATACAGTGACAATCTCAAAGTGCATACAAAATTTCACAACTGTATTATTGCAACCTTTCTATATTAAAAAAAATCACTTCACTGGATAAAAAAGAAAAAAAAATTCCTTGTAACATATGTAATCAAGCAAAGTAAATTCTCTATATTTTATTGGTAAAGTCTCAATTGGCAACATTAATAAATCACCAGTCTACAAAGAATAGTACATTTCATGGTGCATATTGGTGGTACAATTGATCAAGCTCAGGGCTTGGAGTTAGGAATGTGTGAGATTCAGTTTGCCAACAACCAAAGTTTTCTTGCATGTAAAATTGGATTAAAAATAGCGCCTATTTCACAGGGCTGCTATGAGGATCAAATTAGATAATATTCACAGTATACTTTGGACAATGCCATGCACATAATAGTTTCATGATAAATGCTTTCCCCTCTTCCTACCTTCATTGATTATCATCTGTTTTCTGGAATTATTAATTGTCATTGTATTTATTTTGTCCTGACAGGTTCTAAGTTGTTACTTTTTACAATTTTGTTGTTATAGTATAAAATTTTCGCTTTCAATTCTTCCATTCAATTTATATTTTGCCCTTAACTACTTATATAGTTTAATAAAAAGAATGCCACTTAATGGTACCTGTGGTGGTATTCTGAGTGGAACTCACAGATTTATTTCTCTTTGTAGGGTTCCCACCTCATTCCATAGGATAATATATTGTTACAAGAGACATCTTGCTTGCAGTATTTCTTTAACTTTGATAGTCTTCATTGTGTGAGGTATTTGTAAAACATATAATCTGCTCTCCAGTGTGGCGAGTGGGGTGGGGCATGCAGGAATGCTTCAATGGCCTTTTATTGTATATCTACAATTTTTTTAAATGGATGATTATATCGAGTTTCATAGAGCAACTGACATTATTCTATTATCTTCTGCAATTTCAGATGAGTGTAGAATAGTATTGTGTTAAATGAATTTTCATTATATTAGAAGGGTTTTCTACCAGTCATTTGCATAATTTGTAATTAGAATTGTTACATTAATCCTCTATATCTCTTGAAATTTTCAACATGTTGAACCTCACCATATGATATGTAGATTCTTTCAACATGTACTTTGTTTTCTATGTTGAAAATTTCTGTAGAGGTTTTCATTGTTGTTTTGTTAGTTTAACTTCATGACATATCCTATCATTGAGATCAATGAAGGGGAACTGGCAGATTATTCCAGCTCATGCTTCAGTGTAGCCGTGGGCAAACAGACATCCTTCAATAGCCAGACCTCCATGTGCTTCAGCACAGCCCCAGGCAAAAAAGACATCCTCCAGAGGCCAGACCTACCAGGGCTTCTGTGTAGCCCTGGGGAAATGCAGAAACACCCCACCAGGCCTCAGCAAACACCAGATACCACCTCTAGGACCCCAGTTCATCACCAGGTAACCTGTCAGATCCCTGTGGTCTCCAGAGGTGCCAGCCGCCCCCAGCCCCTCATCACAGCACCAGATATGAGAGTCCCTCAGGGCTTCAGGGCAACACTGGGTAAATAGCACAAAAAAAGCCTAAGACAGTGCCCCTTTTAACCCTGGTATAGAGTTCAATTTTTTTTTAAAAAAGGGAAAAGACCAAAAAATTTTAAAAGATGAACAAAAACAACAACGACAAAAAGAATCTGACCATGGAAAGTTATTGTGGTGACAGGGAAATCAAGACACAAACTCAGAAGAGGATAACAATGTCAAAACACCAATGTGCAAAACCACAAAGAAAAATTGGAAATAGTCTCAAGACCAGAAAGAACTTATGGAAGAGCTAAAAAGGGAGCTTAAAAATCACATAAGAGAGGTAGAAGAAAAATGAGAAGAGAAATGAAAGTGATGCAAAGGAATTATGAAAAAAAGAGTCAACAGCTTGGAAAACTGCTTAAAATGTAGAATTGGCCAAATGGAAAAGGAGATGCAAAAATATACTGAAGAAAACAACTCCTTAAAGAGTTCCAATTGGCCAAATGGAAAAGAAAGTACAAGAGCTAATTCAAGAAAACAACATCTTAAAATTTAGAATTGGGTAAGTGGAAGCTAATGATTCTGTGAGACATTTAGATTCAATCAAACAAATTCAAAAGAATGAAAAATTGGGAGAAAATGTAAAAGACCTCATGGGGAAAACAACTGGCCTGGCAAATAGATCCAAGAGAGACAATATCAGAATCATTGGACTACCCTAAAGCCACAATCAAAAGGATGATCTGGATAGCAACTATCAAGAAATTATCAAGGAAAAGTACCCTGATATCCTGAAGCCAGAAGGCAAAAGAGGCACTGAAAGAATCCACCTCAGGAAAGAGACTCCAAAATAAAAGCTTCAAAGAATATTATAGCTAAATTTCAGAACTATCAGGTCAAGGGGAAAAATTACTACAATTGGCTAGAAAGAAACAATTCAAATATCCAGGAGCCACAATCAGGATTACAAAGGACTTAGCAGTTGCAACATTAAAGGATCAGAGGTCATGGAACACAATATTCTGGCAAGAGAGCTAGGACTACAACCAAAAGTCACCTATCTGGCAAAATTAAACATAATATATCAAAAGGAAAAAATGGTCATTCAATGGAATAGAAGGATTTCAAACTTTCATAAGGAGAAGATCAGGGCTAAACCAAAAATTTGACCTCCAATATCAGGACCCAAGAGAAGTATAAACAGAAAAAAAGGGAAAAAATAAGGGATTTAATAGAGCAAAACTACATCCCTACATGGGAAGATTATCTCTGTAATTCTTAAAAATTCTATCACTAATAGGTGAATTGGTAACATATATTTGAAGATCTTCCCATCCATTAATAGGTCCATGTGACCTGCTTATATCACAGGAAACTTAAGTCATATATGGTGGGAGGAGCTTGCTGAGCAAGTAGAACAGGAAGGGTGGAGCAGGAAGGAAGTTATTGGGACTGAGAGGAAATGAGGTCAGACCAGTTAGAGCTGAGGGAGGGAGTACACAAAGGCAAGCTAGCTGTGCTGTGAGTGTGCTTGTGGAAAGGCCCCAATGGAGGTAGTGTAGAGGAAGACTATAGAATGCAAACGTTCTCTGCTGTCATAATGCGTATTAACTTCTTTGCTGCTTGGATGGATTGGACTTACTGGTTTTGGGATTGGGCTCGCTGGTGTCTGAATTACTGTTTTTCTTCTGTCTTCTATATGGAGAGTCTGTTATGTTTTTCTATACAGAACCAAGTCACTATATTCATAGCAATAGCATCTGTTGTGAGTATTGCCTTGGCAATACAATAGCACAGCTAAAAGGAATACAAATGGAGAGCTTATGATATTAAGGTGAATAAGAAAGAATAACATAAAAAATTAAAGGATGAGAAAGAGGAGTGCACTGGGTACAGAAAGAGTGAAGAGGTAGAATGGGGTAAATTATTTCACATGAAGAGCAAGGAAAGACATATTACAGTAGAGTGGACGACATGAAGGTGGGTGCCAAGCATCACTTGAACCTTATCAGTATTGGCTCAAAGAGGGAATCATAAACAATCAGTTGAATATAGAAATCTATCTTTCCCAACAGGGAAGTAGGAGGGGAGGAGATCAAGGAAAGGGGGAATAGAGAATGGGGACTGACAGAAGGGAAGGTAGATCAGGGGAGATGGTAGACAGAAGCAAAACACTGGTGAGAAGGGAAAGGGTGAAAAGCAAGAAAGGACAAACAAGAGGAAAAATACGATGGAAGGAAATACACAGGTAGTAACCATAACTGTAATGTGAATGGGATGAATTCTCCCATAAAACAGGAGCAGATAGCAGAGTGAATCAAAAACCAGAATCTTAAAGTATGTTGTTTACAGGAAATACACTTGAAGCAGGAACACATACAGAATAACAGTAAGGGGCTGGAGCAGAATTTATTGTGCTTCAACTGATGTTCAAAAAAAAAAAAGCAAGGGTAGCAATCCTGATCTTAGAAAAAGCAAAAGCAAAAATAGACCAAATCGAAAGAGATAAGGAAGGACACTATATCTTGCTAAAAGGTATCATAGTCAATGAAGCAATATCAACACTAAACATATATGTACAAAGTGATATAGAATCTAAATTCATAAAGGAGAAGTTAAGTGAGTTACAGAAATAAAATAGACATGAAAACTACACTAGTGGGTGACCTTAACTGTCCCCTCTCAGAACTCAATAAATCTAACCAAAAAATAAAGAAATTAAGGAGTTAAATAGAACATTAGAAAAGTTTATTTATTTATTTGATTATGACAGACCACTGGCATGATTTAAACATAAAGGGTGACACCATAAGTGAATTTGGAGAGCAAACAATAGTCTACCTGTCAGATCTATGGGGAGAGGAAGAGGTCAAGACCATACAATAGATAGAGATCATTACAAAATGTAAAATATTGATTATTAAAATTAAAAAGCTTTTGTAAAAACAAAACAAATGCAATTAATATTAGAAGGAAAGCAGAAATATTGGAAACAATTTTTACAGCAACTGTTTCTGATAAAAGGCCTCATTTTTCAAATATAGAGAGAACTGATTCCAATCTATAAAAAGACAAGCCATTCCCCAATTGAAAACTGGTCAAAGCATAGAAACAGGCAGTTTTCAGATGAAGAAATCTAAACTATCTGTAGGCATATGAAGTAGGTCTCTAAATCACTTTTGATCAGAGAAATGCAAATTAAAACAACTCTAAGATACAACCTCACACATATCAGATTGGCTAAGATGATAGAAAAGGAAAATGATGAATGTGGGAGAAAATGTGGAAAAATTGGGACGTTAATCCATTATTGATAGAGGTGAGAACTGATATAACCATTCTGGAGAGCAGTTTGGAACTATGCCCACAGGGCAACCAGACTGTGCATGCCCTTTGATCCAACAATGCCACTACTAGGTCTGTATCCCAAAGAGATCATAGAAAGGAGAAAAGATCTGCATGTGGAAAAATATTTTTAGCAACCCTTTTCATGGAGGCAAAATATTGCAAACTGAGGGAATGCTGATCATTTGGGGAATGGCTAAAAAAGCTGAGGTATATGAATGCAATAGAATACTATTGTGCAATAAGAAATGATGAAAAGGCAGATTATTCCAGAAATAACTTGAAAAGATTTTTATGAAATGATGCAAAGTGAAATGAGCAGAACCAGGAAAACATTGTACACAGCATTAGCAACATTGTGTGATGATCAGCTGTAAATGACTCAGTTCTTCCCAGCAATACAATGATCCAAGACAATTACAAAGGACTCATGAGCGAAAATGTTATTCATATCCAGATAAAGAGCTGATGAACTCTGAATGCTCATTGAAGTATATTTTTTTAATTACTTTTATTCTTTCTCATGTTTTTTCCCTTTTGATCTGTTTCTTTTTTTAATAACTGAGAGTAATATGGAAATATTTGTCCATGACAGCACATGTATAAATTATATCAAACTGCCTTCCATTTTCAGAAGAGGGAAAGGGAGGGAGGGAGGAAGGAGAAAATATGGAACTTGAAATCTTATAAAAATGAATGTTAAAAATTTTCTTGACAGGGAAAAAATGAAATACTATTAAAATAAAATAAAAAAACACTTGAAAGAAAAAAATAACAACTGTAGAAAAAGTTACTGAAGTAGCTGTGGAACATTATGCTCTTTGGTCCTAATAAGAACAACTAATCATTTTATAATATTAATGAGTCAATGAAAGTTCCAAAAAAAAAAACAAAAAAGTAAAGAGAAAATTGGAAAAGACGTCTGAATGTTGAAAGCTTGTTGTGTAATCTTCTGTGTTGACCGTTCATTCTCAATAATAAATTTTGCATGGCCTCTTAAAAAATATTTGTTCAGAGATATTTGGACTTCTTTAGGTGGCTGAGAGGTTTTTACTACTCCAGTGTTATCAATATGTTCCCTATTGATTATCTGCTTGGCTAAATGTTTGGTTTTTGAATCATTTGGAGTAGGGGGAAAGGGGATCCTAAGATCTTTGGTAATCAGAATCTTTGGATGATAAATTCCTCTCTAACTCTATAAATCCTTCCTCTTTGAGGCCAGAGTACCCAAGTACTTTACTTAAAAGCTATGTCACCTTCTTTCTTTGCTAAGGATTAATTTTTCAAAGACTTCAATCTCAGTCCAAAGTGATTTATTCTAATCACTAGAATTATATTTACTTTCATGCTGATTTGGAGGAGGTACAGAAAGGTTAAAAAAAAAAGGCCAAGATTCACTTGGTAGGACAAGTATCTCTGAAGTAGACCTTACCTCCCATTCCTCTCTCCAACATTGTCGAGAAGTCCCATCCACCCTCTCCTGGATGTACTCTGGCGGAAGAGAACCTGTCACTATCTGTGTGTAATTAAAGCTAACTTTGCCATCTATGTGTACATAATGGGCTGAAGGTACCCTATTCTACCTTTGCCCCTGCAAAATGTGAAAGAGTTCTTCCTTTCATCAAATCTAACAAAGCAGCTTCTATACCTCTTTCTACCCTAAGGCTGCAAGTGAAACAAACAAGTTTAAACCTTCTTGTCCAGGACGGCCTAGAAAGGGCTCTCATGTTTCCTGTAAATCCTTCTAAGTCCTCATTTCTCTTCCTTAAATATGTGCAGTCACACAGTATGCTCTCTAATTGTCTCACTGCCCCGTATCCCTTTATTATACTGCAGTTTTATGTTTCTCCTAAAATGCTGAGCTTTAAATTGGGCATAGTTATCAAAATTAGGTCTGACTAGGGCAGGATACTGAAGAAACTCTCACCTCTCTTCTCATAAATACGAAGCTTCTTTTAAAGACTAGAACAGCATTAATTTTGTTAGCTTCCATCCATGTTAAACCACTGTCTTGCTTTGAGTTTGCTGTTCACTAAGGAACTAGCATCTCATCTGATCACCTCAAACATCTTATTTTGTATTTGACCATTTTTAAATCCAAGATAGAGCCTTATATTTGTCTACAATAAATTTCATTTAATTTTATAAAACCCATCATTCCAGTCTATTGATCTTTTTGAATTCTAACTATCAACCAGTATGGTTCCTCCTCCTCTTGGCTTCATATCATATACAAATCTGTAAAATTTGCCTTCTATAGTTTTCTCTGAGACATTGATAAAAATGTTAAACAAAGTGGCAGATCAGTATCTCCTTCCCAGTTAGTTGTTTCATTCCCAAGAACTCTTTTGATACATTTAATGACTTCTGAATGAACTTGACTTTAGGATCCTCATTTCGCCACCTCACTATGTTCTGTCTTATAGAAAAGGATAGATGAGGAACTTTCTCAAATGCCTCGCCAAAATATAGATATACTATGCCTAGGGAATTCATGTATGAAAAAATTTATAGAATCATTTGAAGTGATAGCAAAGAAAGGGAAATAAAGAGGAAGCTCATCAGTTTGGTGATGGCTAAATAAGCTTTGATACCTTAATGTATTATGCTATTATTAAACAATTAAAAATGGATAATGAGAAATTCAAAGAAAAATAGAAAAATTTTTATGAATAGAATCTAAGGAAAACAAATAGAACCGGGAAAGCAACAGGAAAAACTGAAAAACTAATAAGAAGAAACTATACATTGTGTAACCTTACTGACAAAGGTTGGTTGCAGAATAGAGGGGAAAAATGGACTCCCATTTTTTTCCCCACGGGAGTGGAGCACATCCCAGTGTGAACCAGGATAGTGCAGATCAGGCTGGAGCAGAATGGGCAGAACAAGCCTCAGGGCACCAAATCACAGGCAAATGTGGCAGTTTCCAGACTTCTCAACCCACAAATACCAAAGACAACTGAGCAGGTCAGCGGAAAAAACTCTGCTGGACCTGGATGAAAGAAGAGTGTGGTCTGGTCCCAGCCCTGGGCCAGGTGGCAACAGCAGTGGCTGCTTCCAGAGCTCCAGGCTGACAGACTGGCTGATCAGAGCAGGAGGGCAGGACTCTCTTTGCTGGGGCTGAGGCAGGATACTCTTGCTTTACCCTGCTCCTGGGTGGCAGCCTTATTATGAGGACAAATGCTGGTGTGGAAGAACTTTCGGTGGCTGTGGGGAGGGAGACTTCCTCACAGTTCCGAGGCAGAAAAAAGTGCTCGAGGTCACTAACAGATCAGAGCACAGGCCAGTAGAGGAATAAATACCTCTCTGTGGATCATACCACCTTGGAAGAACTGAAAATTTTCAGGTCTCTCAAAGCAGCTCTGAAAACAGCTGTGCAAAAACCCTGAAGCTTGGGATAGAGCCCTTTCCACTCTGGAAGCAAAGTCAGACCTTGACAAAGAGTTCAAAAGTCAAGCAATTGGCTGGAAAAATAAGCAGACAGTGTAAAAAAACTCAGACTATAGAATCTTACTCTAGTGACAAAGAGAATCAAAGCATACAGTGAGAAGTCAACAAAGTCAAAGAGCCCACATCAAAAGCCTCCAAGAAAAATATGAATTAGTCTCAGGCCATGTCAGAGGTCAAAAAGGATTTGGAAAAGCAAGTAAGAAAAGTACAGGAAAAAATTGGGAAGAGAAATGAGAGTGATGCAAGAAAATAATGAAAAACAAGTCAATAGCTTGCTAAAGGACACCCCCCCCAATACTAAAGAAAATAACACCATAAGATAGACTAACCCAAATGGCAAAAGAGGTCCAAAAGGCCAATGAGGAGAATATCTTAAAAAGCAGAATTGGCCAAATGGAAAAGGAATTCCAAAAGATCACTGAAGAAAATACTTCCTTAAAAATTAGAATGGATCAAATGGAATCTAATAACATTATGAGAAATCAAGAAACTATAAAACAGAACCAGAAGAATGAAAAAATAGAAGGCAATGTGAAATATCTCATTGGAAAAACCACTGACCAGGAAAATAGATTCAGGACAGACAATTTAAAAATTATTGGACTACCTGAAAGCCATGATCAAAAAAGACCCTAGACATCACCTTTCAAGAAATCATCAAGGAAAACTAGCCCTGATATTCTAGAACCAAAGGGTCAAATAGAAACTGAAAGAATCCACTGACTACCTCTTGAAAAAGATCTGACAAGAAAAACTCCTAGGAGTAGTGTAGTCAAATTGCAGAGTTTCCAGGTCAAGGAGAAAATATTGCAAGCAGCCAGAAAGAACAATTCAAGTATTGTGGAAACACAATCAGGTTAATACAACATCTAGCAATGTCTACGTTAAAAGATCAAAGGGCTTGGAATCTGATATTCAGAAGGTCAAAATCACTTACCCAGCAAAATTGAGTATAATATTTCAGGGTAAAATATGGATTTTCAATGAAATAGAGGACTTTCAAGCATTCTAGATGAAAAGAACAGAGTTGAATAGGAAATTCGACTTCCAAATAAAAAAATCAAGAGAAGAATGAAAAGATAAACATGAAAGAAAAATCATAAGGGACTTATTAAAGTTGAACTGTTTACATTCCTACATGGAAAGATGATATTTGTAACTCATGAGATCTTTCTCAGTATTGGGGTAGTTTTAGGTAATATACATATATACAGACAGAGGGCACAGGGTGAGTTGAACAGGAAGGGACAATATCTAAAAATAAAATTAAGGGGTGAGAGACGAACATACGGGGAGAAGGAGAAAGGGGGAGATAGAATATGGTAAATTATCTCACATAAAAGAAGCAAGAAAAAGCTGTTATAATGAAAGGGAAGAGGGGGGAGGTGAAAGGGACTGTGTGAACCTTACTCTCATTGGGTATCTTACCCCTTAGAAAAGTAGGAGGAAGGAGATAAACGGGGGGATGATAGAAAGGAGGGTAGATTGGAGAAGGGGGTACTCAGAAGCAAACACTTTTGAAAAGGGACGAGGCAAAAGGAGAAAATTGAATAAATGGGGGACCAGAAAGGATGGAGCTAAATATAGTTAGTCCTTCACAACATGACTATTATGGAAGTGTTTTGCATAACGAAACATGCACAACCTATATGGAATTGCTTGCCTTTTCAAAGAGAGTGTGTGGGGAGGCAAGAAGGGAGAGAATTTGGAACTCAAAGTTTTAAAACAAATGTTAAAAACTGTTTTTATGTGCAACTGGGAAATGATATACAGGCAATGCAGTATAGAAATGTGTCTTGCCCTACAAGAAAGTAAGGGGGAAGAGGATAAGGGGTGGGGGGTGGTAGGGCAACAAAAGGGAGGGCAGACTGGGGAAAGGGCTAATCAGAATTCATGCCATCTTGGGGCTGTGGAAGGGGAGAGATGGTCAGAAAATTTGTAACTCAAAATCTTGTGAAAATGAACGTTGAAAAATAAAAATAAATAATCTAATAAAAATGGACTTCCATGTTTTCTCTACAGAGCTAGGGTCAAGGGTATATAATTCTGTATCATTAGTTGCAGGTAATATGTTGGTTATTTTGCTTTTGGAAAAATATCTTTTGAGAAGTGACAGCAACCTGGGTAGGTAAGGGGAAAGGATTTTATTTCAAAACAAGTGCAATGGAAAAATAAAAAGCATCAAAATTTTAAAACTTTCACAAAAGTATGATCACATCTGTATCATATAAAATTTCCCTTTGCCTGTTTACCTTTTCAAGCTGTCTTTTTTAACTTCTCCACTGTGGGGAAAGCATTGGCTTTACTTTGTGTAATCAAATAAAACAGAGGTCCTTTTTTCAAACAGGGAGTCCATCTCAAAACCATTGCCCCCTGTCCAAAAATGACAACAAATAATAAAAAAATAAGTGCTTATTAGGTATGTGTCAAAGACCATTCTAAGGATGTGTGCTAGTTTCCCCCCTCCCCTCCAAGGAGTCTAACTGGGGAGACTTTATTGAAGAATCTGGATTGTTTTTCTTGGCATTATACTTAGACATCCTTAGGAGTTTTTTTTTTATTATTATTTTTTTAAGACATTTACATGGCACTGAGCAATGTACGAAAAAAATTCCATAGAATTTCCTGCCAAGGGAAGGTTTTCCAGATTTCACAGGACATGTCTTCCAACATATCTCATTGAAATAGAAATTGCTCTTCTTTGAGTGAACAAGCCAATAGAAGGCACTTCAGTACTTATAGAAATAAATAAACGCTAGATAGTCCCAATGTACTCGCCAAACACATTGGGGAGGGAAGATTAGTAAAAACAAAGATAATTAGGAGCCATGAATTTTTTTTTTCAAAAGTACAGAGTAGAAATGTTAACATGAATGATTCAATTTTCATATCTTATTAATACATTTTTAGGGGGAAAAACCCTCTAGTACCACAAAAAAGTAGTAATATCAAGAAATCAGGAAGCATCTCAGATGCCACATTCTCCATGAAATCTTTATCACTATAATCTTTTCACAAGATCCTCTGCTGTGAACATATCCTGTGATGATTCATATTATAAATATTTATGAGTATAACAAACTACTTAAACCTATGGTACAACTATTTGTAAATATAAGGTGTTGGGAGGGACAATATGTAGAATCCCCATCCACTATAGTGAAAATGTCATGGACAAATACAGAAAGAAGGGGGCTTTGGACTCCACACTGAGAATAATGGGGCTAAGATATTTTTCCCCCTCTTCTGAACCAGGAAGGAGATGAAACATGAAATCACATTACCTTTCAGTCCTCAACAGGTATAGAGGAGAATTAGGCCAGCCTGTAAAAAGGCTTTCTCAACTAATCTGTGTAAAGGACCAGAACTGAAAATTGAGCAGTGGCTCCTTACAATTACACCTCTGAAAGGAAGGTGGCTCAAATGAAACCATTTTGACTTTATTTTGGTATATGGTATAAGGTATATATGTATATCTATGCCCAGTTTGTGCCCTGCTATTTTCCAGTTTTCCCAGCAGTTTTGTCAAATAGTAAGTTCTTACTCCAGAAGCTGGATTGGGTTTATCAAACAGTAGATTACTATAGTCTTTGACTACTGTGTCTTGTATACCTAACCTATTCCACTGATCTAGCACTCTGCTTCTTAGCAAGTACCAAGTAGTTTTGATGACTGTTGCTTCATAATACAGTTTAAGATCTGGTATGTCTAGGGCACCTTCCCTAGCATTTCTTTTCATTAATTACCTTGATATTCTGGACCTTTTGTTCTTCCAGATGGATTTCATTATTATTTTTTCTAGCTCTATAAAATAATTTTTGGGCTTAACTGGTATGGCACTAAATAAACAAATTAATTTAGGTAAGATTGTCATTTTTATTGTATTAGCTCAGGCCTAACCATGAGGAATTGGTGTTTTTCCAATTATTTAGATCTGACTTTATTTGAATGAAAAGGGTTTTGTAATTGTGTTCATATAGTTCCTGGGTTTATTTTGGCAGGTAGATGCCCAAATATTTTATAATGTCTACAATAACTTTAAATGGAATTTCTCTTTTTATATCTCTTGTTGGGCTTTGTTAATAATATACAGGAATGCCAAGGATTTATGTGGGTTTATTTTATATGCCACAACTTTGCTAGAGTTATTTATTATTTCACGTAGTTTTTTTACTTGACTCTCTAGGATTCTTTAAGTATATCACCATATCATCTGCAAAGAGTGATAACTTAGTTTCTTCTATGCCTATCCTAATTCCTTCAATTTTGTTTTCTTTTCTTATTGCTAAAGCTAACATTATTAGTGTGATATTGAATAACAAGGGTGATAATTGACATCCTTGTCTCACAACGATCTTATTGGAAATGTGTTTAGCTTATCTCCATGACATATAATGCTTGCTGATGGTTTTAGGTAGATGTTGCTTATTGTTTTAAGGAAGGTTCTATTTATTCCTATGCTTTCTAGGAATGGGTGTTGTAATTTATCAATAGCTTTTTCTTCATCAATTGAGATAATCATATGGTTTCTACAAGTTTTGTTGTTGATATGATTAATTATGCTGATAATTTTCCTAATATTGAACCAGCCTTGCATTCCTGGAATAAATCCTACCAGGTCATAGTGTACTATTTTCATGATAAGTTGCTGTAATCTTTTTGCTAATGTTTTATTTAAAATTTTTGCATCTATATTCATTAGGGAAATTGGTCTATCATTTTCTTTCTCTGTTTTGACTCTTCCTGGTTAAGGTATCAATATCATAATTGTGTCCTAAAATTTGGTAGGACTCCTTCTTCCCCTATTTTCCCAAATAGTCTATGAAGTATTGGAACTAATTTTTCCTTAAATATTTGATAGAATTCACTTGTAAAACCATCTGGCCCTGGAGATTTTTTCCTAAGGAGTCCGCTGATGTCTTGTTCAATTTCTTTTTCTGAGATGGGATTATTTAAGTATTTTACTTCCTCTTCTGTTAATCTCAGAAATTTATGTTTTTGTGAATATTCATCCATTTTCTTAAAATTATCAAATTTATGGGCATAAAATTGGGCAAAATAATTCCTAATTATTGTTTTAATTTCTTCTTCATTGGAGGTGAATTCACTCTTTTCATTTTTGATACTGGTAATTTGATTTCCTTTTTTCTTTTTTTAAATCAAATTGACCAAAGGTTTATCCATTTTATTGTTTTTTTTTTCATAAAACCAGATCTTAGTTTTATTTATTAGTTCTTAATTTCAATTTTATTAGCGATTAATAAAGATTCCTTTGGTTTTCGGTATTTCTAATTTGGTATTCATTTGGGCATTTTCAATTTGTTCTTTTTCTAGGTTTTTCAGTTGCATGCCCAATTCATTGATCTCCACTTTATTTTATTCATGTAAGTATTCAGAGATATAAAACTTCCCCTAAAAACTGCTTTCTCTGCATCCCATAAGCTTTGGTATGTAGTCTCATTATTGTCATTCTGTTGAATGAAGTCATTGATTGTTTCTATGATTTCTTGTTTGTCTTACTCATTCTTTAGGATTAAATTATTTAGTTTCCAATTATTTTTTAGGCTATCTTTCCATGGCCCTTTATTATAAATAATTTTTATTGCATCAAGATCTGAAAAGGATATATTGACTCTTTCTTCCTTTTTTGCAATGGATTGTGAGGTTTTTGTGTTTTAGTACATGGTCAATTTTTGTGTATGTGCCATGTACCACTAGGAAAAAGGTATATTCCTTTCTATCCCCATTCAGTTTTCTCCAGAGGTCTATCATATCTACCTTTTCTAAAATTCTATTCACCTCCTTCTTTCTTCTTTATTTTGAGGTTAGATTGATCAAGTTCAGAGAGGGGGAGATTGAGGTTCCCCATTAGTATAGTTTTGTTGTCTATTTCCTCCTGTAACTCTTTTAATTTATCCTCTAAGAATCTGGATGCTATAACGCTTGGTGCACATATGTTTAGTATTGATATTACTTCACTGCCTAAGGTACCTTTTAGCAGGATATAGTTTCGTTCCTTATCTCTTTTGATTAGATCTATTTTTGCTTTTGCTTTGTTTGAGATTAGGATTGCTACCCCTGCTTTTTCCACTTCAGCTGAAGCATAATATATTCTATTCCACTATTTTACCTTTACTCTTTATGTATCATCACTCTTCAAATGTGTTTCTTCTAATCAACATATTGTAGGATTATCGTTTTTAATCCATTCTGCTGTCCTACTCTGTTTTATGGGAGAATTCAACCCATTCACATTCACAGTTATGATTATCATCTGTGCCTTTCTCTCCATTCTATTTCCCACCCATTTATGCTCTTACTTCTCCCTTTTCTCTTCCCCTCCTGAAAAGCATTTTGCTTTTGATCACCACCTCCCTCAATCTTCCCTCCCTTCTATCAGCCTCTCTCCCTTTTCTTTCTCTTTTCCCTTGCTAATTCTTCCCTCTCTTCTAACCACCCCCCCCCTTTCTTTTCCCTTTCCTCTCCTACTTCTTGTAGGACAAGTTTGATTTTTATACTTAACAAAGTATGTTATTCCCTCCTTGAATGAAATCTAATGAGTAAAGCTGAAACATTGCTCATCTCCCTCCTTTCTTTCCCCATATATGATGTAATTTACCCTTTTCTGCCTCCTCCTTTTTTCTTCTCCCATTACAATTCTTTTGTACCCCTTAGTTAGTTTTTTATCATCACATCAGTTAATTTATACCCACACTCTCTAGCCATGTATATCTCTTTTACATGGAGTAATAAATATACGATTATCAAGATTAACAACTATCATCCTCCTATATAAGAATGTACACATTTTGTCCTCATTCAATAACAAGGTTTTTTTCTATTTTTTCCTGTTTAAATTTTTTATTCCTTTCTTAAGCCTTGTATTTGAAGATCAATTTTGCCGCAGAGCTCTAGTCTTGTCATCAGAAAGGTCTGGCAATCCCTTATTTCACTGAATGTCCATCTCCTTGCCTGAAGGATTATGCTCAATTTTGCTGGGTAATTGATCCTCGGTTGTAGCCCAAGCTCCCTTGCCATATGGAATATCATATTTCAACCCCTCTGATCTTTTAATATAGAAGCTGCTAGATCCTGTGTGACCATGACTATAGTTCCTCGATAATTGATTTTTTTTAGCTGTTTGCAGAATTTTCTACTTGACCTGATAATTCTGGAATTTGGCCACAATATTCCTTGGTGTCTTTAATTTGGCATCTTTTTCAGGAGGTGATTGGTGGATTCTTTTAACGACTATTTTACCCTTTGGTTCTAGGACCTTGAGGAAGTTTTCCTTGCTGATTTCTTGGAAAATACTGTGCAGGCTCCTTTTTTCATCATGGCTTTCCAGTAGACCAATAATTCTTAGATTTTCTCTCCTGGATCTATTTTCCTGGTGAGTTGTTTTTCCAGTGAGATATTTTACATTTTCTTCTATTTTTTTTCTTTAGATTTTGTTTGACTGATTCTTGATGCCTTATAGTCATTAGCTTCTACTTGCCCAATTCTAATTTTTAATGACTTATTTTCTTCAGTTATCATTTGTACCTCCTTTTGCATTTGGTAATTTTTTTCCTTTTAAGCAGTTATTTTCTCCAGATAGGTTTTGTTCCTCCTTATCCATTTGGCCAATTTTACTTCTTAAGAATTTGTTCTCTTCAGTTATTTTTTTTTTTATTTTGTGAATTGTATTTTTAAAATCATTGGTCGTTTTTTCCTACCTCTCTAATTTGGCTTTTAAATTCCTTATTGAGCTCTTCCAAGAACTCCTTTTGGGCTTGAGACCAGTTCATATTTCCTTTTGATTTTTCAGATGTAGGTATAATGTCAATGCTGTCCTCTTCTGCACTCATATTTTGATCTTCCCTGTCCCCATAGTAGGATTCTATGTTCATTATTTTTCTAGTTTGCTTCTTACTCACGGTGGTTGCCTTTTTCCTGACTTTTAAAGTGAACCTCTACTTCTGGGGCACAGAGGGTTCTGTTCCATGGCTCTTGTGGTGGGAGCTAGGATCCTGGTTATTGGCTTTGCATGCTGTAGGCATTGGTTCTGTCAGCCAGAAACTATATAATGCTGCAGCTTACCTGGTGCTGAGCTGGAGTTGGCTGGTGTGTGCCAAGGCCAGATCTTTCTGAGTTTCCCAGGAGTTACACTAAAGCTCGCTGAATGAGGTGTGGGGGAGGGGTGGTCTGGCTCCTGAAGGTCACCTCCTCTGCTAGGTCTGGATAGGCTCAGCCACTGGTGGACACCCACGCCTATTTCCCTGGCTGGGCACAGGCATGCCTGAGGTCCTGGTGTTAGAACTTGCCAGCTGCACCCCCTGGGGCTCAAGATCTCCTGCTGGTCTACTGAGGTGGGGCTTGCTGGAACACCTCTGGATCTGCAAGGACCCCTTTAGCCTCCATAGGAGGGACCCTTCCCTTTGAACTCCCTAGCCTCCCAACCTAAAAGACTGCGGTACCCCTGGGTTCCACTATTGTAGGATTTTTCCTGGGGCAATATTCTCTAGGTTTTTCAAGGTCAATATGGGGGGGAATGAGAGCACTTACAGTTTACCCTGCCATCATGGCTTCTGGAAGTTCAAGTATGTGACTTGTCTGTAGGCTGATACCCCTAGGAGTAGCTGTTGCCACTGCTGCAGGCCTTGCGCTTTCTGTCTCACCCAGTTCTGAAAGATCCTCATCCTGTGCTGAGAGGTTTGGGGATTGCTACAGCTATCAGTGATTGAGTTCACAGGGGCTGGATCTACCTCAACTCCAGTATGGTATAGTCTGTGCTGGTGCAGCCTGCATAATCTGCAATCCCCCATCCCAGCAGAATAGATGCTTCCCATCAACCTTCCAGGCCTGTACTGGGCTGGAAATCTGCCACACTCTGTTTCCCAGGGGATTCCACCACCTTAAAATTTGTTCAAATTCACTTCTTAGAGGTACTGGAAGGAATTTATAGGAGAGCTCTGGTGAGTTGCCTTCTTGGCTTCACCCTCAGTGGGAAAGATTTTTATGAAATTCAAATGTCTCCGAGCAGTGATGCCTTGAGATCCCATTCACTTCTGACCTGTATCTGCCCTTTTCACGTGCACCTGCTCTTTTCAATTGTTCCACCAAAAGTCAATTTCTTTTTTGCTAGGTAAAAATTACCTAGCAATTTAGCTGGCCCATTTTCCTGATCAATTATCTGGCCATTGGATCCAGATGACTTTGGAGGAGAAAGTAAGGCTGGTGACTTTGAACAGCCTTCCCTCACTCAAATCAAAGTCAGTTGCAAGTCATGTCATCATCTCCCTGACATCATGGTCCTTTTTGAGAATGAAGGGTAAACTACAACCACAACTGTAGGTAAAAGACGCTGTTCTTTGCCATATTTCTTACCTAGCCTTAAATCGCTGAATTGGCATTGCTCAGTCAGACTGAGACCTGGGAAAGACTTTAAACTTAAGAAGGCCAAGGTCTCACACTATATATCCAGGCCCATATCCAGTCATCCTGATCTATATCTTGCCACTGGACCAAGGTGACTGGAGGAGAAAGTGAGGCTGGTGACTTTGCACAGCCCTGCCTCATTTAAATCTAATTCACTTGCAAGTTATGGCATCACCTTCCTGACGTCATGGTCCTCTGAGAAAAAAGGGCAAGCAATAATATTGGATACATATATATGCCATGCTGTTGTTCTTCAGGTTTTTGAGGATGAGGAATTCTGATTTAGTGTATTTACCTATGCATGGTATATTCCCCTGCAATAAACATGAATCATTGTGTTCTTTTTTTGGTTTGTTTCTAAGTTCATTTTTTTTAATCAACAGAAAAATTGATGTTCTCTTCCTCTCTCCTCCTGCACTCATCTAAAATGAATATAGACACTAAGTCAAATAGATTAAGAATCATTTCTTATTTAAAGTTTGTATCTCCCTTACAATCTTATGATAGTGTTCTGAACACTTTAGTTAGACAACTATTAAGTTGTTCTTGAGTTCCCACACGAGAAAGATATTTAGATCCATGAAACAAGGTGTGTGTTAAGTCATTTTGCAGTCGTGTCTGACTCTTTGTGTTCAGTGATTTCAGTCATGTCTGACTCTTCATGACCCCATTCAGGGGTTTTCTTGGCATAGATATTAGCATGGCTTGCCATTTCCTTCTCCAGGCCATTTTATAGATGAGAAACTAAGGAAAACAGGGTTAAGTTACTTGTCCAGAGTGACACAACTATACTAAGTATCTGAGGCAAGATTTGAACTCAGGAAGATGAGTCTTGCTGACTCCAGGCCTAGTACCTCTATCCGTTGAGCCACCTGGCTGTCCTCCATGAGACTAAATGACATCAAATACAACATCAAAAATAATGCTCTTTCAGGTTTTAAGAAACTATACTTCCAAAAAGATTCAAAGAAGATTAGTGTCTTCCTTCTATTGTCTTTTTGATCTAACTATACTGGACACATTGTGGAAGAAAGCTTGACCAGCACAAATGCTCCAATTAGCATCAAAGTTTGAAGCAGCATTATCTATACTGCTTATCAGTAGGATTTGTTAATAAGGAGAACAGAGATGGAAAAAGGATAGAGGGAGAAAATAATGAAGTGTTTTCCTAATCTTTCACTTCATCTTTTTCTAGTTAGTATTTCTTGGCAGCACATGTAGCTAAGGGGCACTGTAAATAGAAGACTCTACCCCTACTGTAATCAGCCATAGTGTCAGGTTCCCGATATTATAAACATCAGTCTATCATAATCTGGACAATAAATTTTTAACACGTCACTTTTTTTCAGATTACATTGTGAGTAGAAGCCAAATAAATACTTGTCAAGTCATTGAATGACAGATCGGGAATAAATTAGTATGATTAAAGAAAAAGGATAAAGGCTAATTGGGACAAGTTAAAATGTTCATAGGACAATTAGGCTTCACTACAATCTTCTTATTATTACATGTGACAGATGGAAATTTGTCATTCATTGAAAGCAGAAGTGACTAAGTTCTACAAGTAGCCTTGAGATGACCCAAGGTAGAAAAACAGCTGGAGTTAGGAATGGAACAGAAATCATTCACATCAATATACATTTCACATTTCTTCCTCAATCAACAAGATCCAACTTATTTATAAAGCAAAGCTAAAATAGAGAGTCTTCCCAAATATGTTATATCAGGATAATGCAATTTCTTATATAGAAAACACTATATTGTAGATACTATCAAGCTATTTACCGAAAAATATTTGGTGCCTTAGCAACCAACATAAATCCAACTTAAAAATAAAAATCACATTTCGCCTATAATACTTTCTGGAATTGGTTTGCAATAAAACATGTATCGTAATTACATCAGTGCTACGAAATTTGATTGCTTAGATGTTCCGATAGATCCATGATCTCATTGATGAGGTACCCCCTCTTTGCATGCTGAGTGTAAGCCAGACAGTCGGCCCTTCTCAAATCATACAATTCTAGTTAACTTCTTCCAGAAATGCTACATGGAGCTTATCGAAAAAATAGGAGAGGCCATCCTTTGAATTTTAAGCACTTCATGGGAAATGGTACAAAAGAATATCGATCTGTCATTATTTAATATATCTAGATGACAAGTACAGTACCTCATCCAGGCACTGCGTGTGTCTGTTTATTTGTCATCTTGCATACAATTCTTTCTTGGTATGATTCTGAAAGCACTACTTATAAAAGCTATTACATAGCTGTCTGTTAATTGACTGTTGGGTCAGTGCAGGCATAAATCTTTTCAGAAAAAAAATTTCTTTTGGAAAGATATGCCTTGACAGGAGAGATAATTTAGGATGCTTGAAAATAACAAACAAATACGGGCAAGGCCCTTCTCACAATCCTTTTCCATTTGGGGCCAAGCAGAGAATACATCTTTAATAGAAAGCTAAGTAAGATATATACATGGATGGTCTACTTCAATAAGGACTTAATCCAATTGCAAATAGTTATCTTACCAAGATGCTTGCCTATGGCCCCCATTTTATTCTCATGTGAAGTGCTAGGTCATTCTTTTTTGAGTGGCTATGGATCTCATTTAGATGGCATGATACTAATTTTCAGCTAATTTTAAGCAATACTAACCTTCTAAAAACAGCCACACTGGGACTTTGAAAACCTCACCAACTAAAAGATATCCTTCTTCCATTTGACATTTGAATAAGAAATTTCACATGACAGTGGCAAACATGATTGGTGAGTATGTAATTCCTCAAATTTACTTTATATTGATACTGAAGAGTCAAAAAATTAAGTTATTGGGGCAGCTAGGTGGTCCAGGGAGTAGAGCACCATCTCTGGGTCAGGAGGACTTGAGTTCAAATCTGGCCTCAGATTCTTGACACACTTACTAGCTGTGTGAGCTTGGGCAAGTCACTTAACCCCAATTGCCCTGCCTTACCCCCTCCAAAGTAAAAAAAAAAATTAAATAAATAAAATTTAAAAAAAGAATTAAGTTATTTACTTGTACCCAGCAATTAAAGAATCTTACATAGTTTTAAATAAACATGAAAAACCTTTGAGAGAACATGAGACACTAAAGATGCAATTTATTTAAATAAGTGGGATACTTTTTTCGCAAGGAGAGAAGAACAAAAAGTTTAAAGAAAAATGATACCATATTGTCTAGGTGGTGCAATGGACAGATTGTTGGACCTGGAATCAGGAAGACATCTTCCTGAGTTCAAATCTGGCCTCAGATATTTACTAGCTGTGTGACCTTGGGCAAGTCACTTAAGCCTGTTTGCCTCAGTTTCTTCAACTATAAAATGAGCTGGAGAAAGAAATGATAAACCATTCCAGTGTCTTTGCCAAGAAAACACCAAATAAGGTCACAAGGAGTCAGATACAACTGAAACAACTGAACAACAAAAATCTCTATAACTTTCAATTAATTGTAACGTGGAAAATATGACCTGATATAGAGAATGATTTACAAATGCCTACCTATTTTTTCTTATATTAAAATATAAGTAAAAAACTACATGAGTTGGTTGTTATCAATGATTATATTTTTCATTGATGACAACCATAATCATTTCCAATTATTTTATAATCTTTTCCCTATTTGAAATATTCAACAATTCAAAAAAACATGTATTATACGCCAACAATGTGGTGATAAGGCCCTCATGCTATGTATTGAAAACACAAAGATCAAAATTGAAAGGAAAAAAAAATGTTCCTGTCTTCAAGGACTTTACATTCCACAGGGAGTGGGTTTGGATATGGGATAAAACACTAAACAGAGTAATACAAAGGGACATCAAGAAGTGAAAAGGGAGTATATTGCCATTGAGTCTTTCATTTTAGTACATTATTCTTTTTTTGTTTGTTTTGTTTTTTGGAGGGGGGAAGGCAGGGCAATTGGGGTTAAGTGACTTGCCCAAGGTCACACAGCTAGTGTGTCAGGTGTCTAAGGCTGTATTTGAACTCAGGTCGTCCTGACTCCAGGGCCAGTGCTCTACTCACCGCACCACCTAGCTGCCCCTTAGTACATGATTCTTAACTTGACTATTCATTCAAACACATATTTATTAAAAATCTATTATGAACATATCTTTTTCCCAGGCAATGAGATAGATCCAAATATAATTAAGGTGTAATACCTGGACTCAGGGAGCTTCAAAAGTAACAGGGGCATACAAGTATGCATAATAGTATATGAGGATAAGAGACCAAAAAAGTTAAAGGGGAGCTTAAAAGAGCAAAACACTCTTAAGCCTTGGGAGAATTGGGGAAAGCTGCATGGAGTAGGTAGCATATGAGCTAGACATTGAAACATGGCTGGGATTGGAAAATCTTTCTTTGGGAAAGATAATGGCCATGTGAAAGGCACATAGAATGTGGTTCAATTCTAAAAAAAAAAAATACATTTATTAAATTCTTACTACACACAAAGACCAGCCTGAGGGCATACGGAAAAGACCACAGGGCTAGACCCTGCCTTCCAAAATCTCATATGATGCTTAGGGAGATAAAAACAAGTTCAGAAAGAGCTACAAATGAAAGTAATCCATGTTAAGCACACAAACAGACACTGAGGGAGATTCATGGAAGGAATATAAAGGGGGTCTTACTCAAAAGTAATATGTTTCCAGTTCCTACACACAGATAGATAATGTTTCAGATTGGAACAAGGCAACTTCTTATGGGACAATAATTTCAGGAAAACCATTTTGAAAAGCAATTCATTCACAGACCAAGATCCTCCACTTCTTCCATTGCCAAATATCATAGGACAGCTTCTACACTGACAGCCTATAGCCTAAAGTGCTTTTTTTTTATTTTGCATTTGTACTTGCAATAGGTTTTCTAGTTTCAAAATCTGAGACTTAGGAACCTCACTGCAATAACTCACAGAAGAGAAATCCTAGAGATGTTCAACCTTATTTATTCTATTTGACTTAAATGCCCATGAAATCCTGGACAAAGGGAATTCAAAGACAGAAAGAAAAAGGCCCCTGCCTTCAAGGAGGTTACATTTTATTTGTTAGTTTATCTGATAAAGGAGTCAGAGAATTATAAAACCATTTTTGATTTGTTGATTTGAAGATTTAAATTAAATTAGCCACAACATAAAATACATTGACATGGCCAAAGGTAAGGGAGAAATTGAGGTAGTTGTTGAGTTCTGCATCTAGGAAACAATGATGAATATGCTGTTCACTTGTTTTGCTTTATCTGCTTGCTATTGTGCCCTTCCAGACTGAGAACAGCATGGACATAGGATGACAAGGGTCTAGAAATATGGCTAGAAATTCCATTGTAAAAAGCTTGAAATAAAATACCCGGATAAATGCATCAGGTGGAATTTACAGCTTACAGTTTTCTATAACACTTTTGAGGATGGAAAGAAATGCTAAGAGGAGGAAATATAATTTCAATTTTTTTCATGATTTATCACTCTCTCCTAGAGTGAAATGTAGCTTTTAAAATGATTGTAAGAAGGGGTGGCTAGTTGCATGCAATACTACATGGGGAGGGTATGACATCAAGGAGAAAGCATTTTTAACCTCTCTGCTGATGGCAACTCAACCACCACTATAATCAGCTGCCAATTGACCTGACTTCATTAAATCTGTAGACCACCAGGGTATCACAAACATCCCTGTGATTGCAGGTGGCCTTGTCTGGTGTGGATAGAGTCCCATAGCACATCAGAAAAAAAGCACTGGGGCCAAAAACCACGAGAACTAGCTTTCATCTGTGTAAATTTTTCATTTCTCTTCCTGGCCTTTTATTTAATATTCTATCTCTGAAATGAGGTAGAAATGAGGTACTCTTAAGAGGTCAAGAAAAAACAAAGAAAGCCTTTCAAAATTTCATTGTGATACTAGGTAAGCCAAAATAGGGATGCCAATTATCAATATTTTTTTCAGTAGCACTTCAACTTAAAGGAGAGTGCACTTAACCAAGGTAACATTTTCATCTATTTCTTCAATGATTCCTTCAATCTCAAGAAGAAGGAGAATCACTGGCATTAAAAGGCAACAAAACAATATTAATCAATACTACTCATCAATTAGCTCTTATATTAAATGTATGGAAAAAATAGGGAAAACCTATGGAACAGATCCCTATGATGCAATTCAAAATGCAAGGCCCCAGTTGGGAACTGAATTCTGAACAAAGAGGAAAAAAGTTAACACAAGGGTGTTACCTCCCTGCTGAAAAGCTATCAATGCCTGACTATTTCCTAAAGTATGAAATCCTATACAATCGATTTAATCTGGCATTTAAAGAGCTACACAATCAGGTTTAAACATAACATTCAAAGCCTTTTTACGTTATTCTTTCCCATTTTATGTTCTTAGGAAATGGAAAAACCAGCCATGCTCTTTTCTTACTCTGTCATCTCCAACTTCTATGCATTTGTTTAAGCAGAATACATAAAGGGAATGTGCTCTCTCATACTTTCTCATCAAGTGAAATAAACAAGTATTTATTAAGGGCCTTTGATGTATCAGGAACTATGTTGAAGTTCAACTCAAAGTATAGGTTCAAGTTCCTCCAGAAAACCTTCCCTGATTTTCCCAGAAATGAAATTAATCCATTCCACATCATATTTTCCTAGAAAGTTTTATGTAGGTCTCTACTCCTTTAACTCTAACACATTTTGGCTTATAGGATACTTGTTTGTATTAATCTCTTAACTATTTATTAAATTATAAATTCCTTGAGGATAAGCAACACGTCGTACCTAATTTTATTCTGTAGTTCTTTATTCTTACCCCCACCTTACTGAACAAAACTCATAGCACAAACTCTACACCTTGCATTGAAATGATACAGAAATTGTTTTTAATGAGTCCAGAAAAGATAATCACTTTCATTAAAACTACAAAAACCAACCATCACGTCAACATGTACATTAAATCAGAATGCAGAAGGAACTTCTGATTTTAATAGTACAGAACTGTATGTTTGGGAAAAGTAGTTCCGAAGAATGAGAGATCCCTGTTCAATGGGGATTGTTGTTGGTTAAGTTAGTTCTTTAACAAATCACATATAGGTTGTGAAAAATGATTTTTCTTAGTAATCGTTATCTTGAAGACTCAGAGCTTCACCCCATCCCTCTTCTTCCAAAGTTCAGTTTCTTCCTCAGAACGATAATGCTGATAATGAGACTGCATTGAGTCTCTTTATCCTGGTCAAACCAGATTAATCAAAGGTACCAGAAGCTCCATAGTGTTCTGCTCAGGTTTGGGTGGAGATAAGTCTTCTGTCTAGATAGCATAAGACTGGGAGTGGTCTGGTATGGTTGGGAAATGGTCTGATAGATTCCTCTGTCCAGAGGTAAAATGATGTTGGGAGTGATATCAGCCCCTGTTAAAAACGTATATAATCCATGTACTTTAACCCCAAAACAGGTTTACTTTCTGACTACAGCTTTGCATGCATGCCATCAGCGTGAGAGAAATAAAAACATGGGCTTGGACAACCTAATTCATTTCTCTTTCTCAGACTAAACCCTGGAGGTTGACAAGTTAAGTTCAATACCACAGGCCAATAAAATCCCATTTCTAGTCTCCCCCATCTTTCCACCTGCACCCTCATTCCCCTAGCCTACCCAAAATAGGACCGGCAACAGGGTAACAAAAGCAAAAATCAAAGAGGAAAAAAAAATCACCTTGTTCACGCTCCAGCAGAAAGAGGCATGGAGTCTTCTCCTTACATAATGCTTGTTATTTTAAAAAGTCTAAATAGCAATCACCCTCTGTGGGAGAGATGTGAAAAATGTAATGCAAGAACAAGAAAATGTTATTATACCTATCAGAATAGGTACCAAAATTCAACAAGCATTTATTAAGTGCTTACTATGTGTCCGGCACTATGCTAAGCACATAGAATACAAATACAAGCAAACAGAAAGGCATCCCTGCACTCAAAGACATTACATTCAAATGCAAAATAACAATCCATTGAAAGGACTCAAAGGAGGTGGGGAAGGAAAATCCATGCTAGTGAACAGTTGAATTGCATACTTCCTCAAATTGGAGATTTCAGGAGGAACTCATAAATTGGAGGTAGGGGCTAAAGGGTTGAAACCATCTCCCTGGGTGAAAAGGCTGATGGAAAAGAGGTCTCCAGAGTCAGGAGAGGAGATGGGAGAGAAAAGAAAAAGTAAGACTACTTGAGCAGGGCATATTTTCTCAAAAAGAGTTTCTAGGAAAAACTTAACAATCAGAAGGAAGGGTCAGAACGACAGAATATTGTAAGGCAAGAAGGCCACAGGGGAAGTGTTACCTTCCATTCTGATAAAGTTCCTGTGAAATGGTGGAAAAGTACATAAAGTGAAGGGAAGAGAAGAGGAAGGTGTGGAATGAATTCTGCCCCGAATAAAAAGAACTAATCTGATGTCCTCGGAGACGGAGACGAGATAGGTCATGTTGAACATCTCTGAGCTTTTTTTCCCCCTGAAGAAAAATTATGCATAATGATTTTTTTCAAAGGTGAAGACTTTAAGAAAATGCTCACCTGAGTGATTGGGCTGATAATCTAAGATCTCACTCACCTCTAAGCCTGTGATCCTATGCTCCAGAACAGAGAAAACAGGCTTTAAACTCTAAAGTCCCAAAGCAACACATATGCTGGAAGATGAGGGATCTCGGGGCACGTGTGACAAAAGAATCAAAATAAGTAGTAATCTCCCCCAATACCTGTGGTTCAATGACCATCAACTCCTCTCAGAAGCCCACAAATCTTCAAGGTCCCCTTGTACCATCCCACCTCCCCTCCCCCAAACCAGGGAATTGAAATTTCCTTATTTTTTCAATTCAATATCAATATGCTAAAGTACTATAGTGAAGCAAAATCTGGAATACTGTCCTATGTTTAATGCAAAAAGCCACTATAAAAGTGCTGACAAGAGAACTAACTCTGGAACTATGTGGAAGGAAAAAACATGCCATTTTAGAGGCATATTGCATGAATTAAATGTCAACGTTGTTCTTTGTTATTGGGAGGCAGGGAACAGGATGGCTTTCTGGCATATTAGCAGCCTTGATGAGCAAGAAGATTACAAACTATTGAGCCTCCCAATAATGAAAATTCAGTAATCAGCATCCCTTGTATGGATAAATAGCACTCTTATCAGTCTGGTTAAATGCTACAGAATACTGCGCATTGGTTTTGCATTCGAAGAGGGCATGATAAGTTATATGAAGGAAATCAGGTCAGCAGTAGGTAATGCAGGAAATTGCTATTGTAGCACATAAGTAAATTTGTTTTCCCTTCAGTATGGCTATATATATGACTTTATTTGCGCTTTCGACTCTTAGACCTACCAGTAGATGAGAATCTCATTTTGCTTACTTGGAACTCAGGTTAAGGAATTAACCACCAGCAGAATTTAAATTTCAGGTGATAAAATCATAAGTCTAGAGCTAGAAGGAACCATCAAGATCATGGAGCCAAAATTTCTTATTTTATAGGTAATAAATTGGACAATCACAAAAAATACATAATCATTAGAATAGGGAATTGAACACAGTTCCTCTCAATCCAAAGCCAATGTTCTTTCCTCTGTACCATACTTCTCCCCTATTTTCTGATAGATGATCATTGGGATTTTCCTTATATGGACAATAGCCTCCTACTACTAAAAAAACAGTCTAATAGTAAATGCTTTACAATCTGCTTTCTTCCTGTACGCGTGCGCGCACACACACACACACACACACACACACACACAAATGTGCATGACAAACTTAATTTTCACTTTTTAAAATCCACATGACTCTGATGTGTAACATTAGTCAATTCCCAAGATGTAAATTAACAAGATGAAAATCTAATTATTGGGTCTTAAGGGCCAGTGGAAACAGGAGAGCAGCAGGTCCCTGATAGATCCACCCTGGGATGAAGACATTAGGTTTCTAGACATACCATTTTATTCTTAAGCTTCCTAACTGATCCAAAAAAACAAAACAAACAAAAAAAATACCAAGGGAGTGGCTACCATTCTGGTTAAGGAGAAAATAGTCAAAGCATTTACTGAAAATGACCCAAGTAATTGATTAGAATCCTATCTCTAAAACATTTTAACTACACATCTGAGATCCTAGATAAGTCATTTGACATGTTGATGCTCTAATTACATCTGTACTTCTCCCCCAAAAGGGCTGTTGCAAATCATTCAAACAACATGAAATCATGACTTCTTGTAGTCCTCTTTCTCTGTGCATTATTTTAATAACTATTTAATATTGTTATCTCATGTTTAAAAGTTTTCTTGAAAGACAAATAGTTGTAAGTCACTTTCCTACTGTCATTCATTTATATTAAATGCACTTTCATTACAAATACAGGTTCATATCTTCTCTGAAACTCACTTCTATTAATAATCAACTAACAGGTCCAGTTTTTATCCCTATATAAAGTAGGTGAGTGAAATAATTGCTTTTTGTGGTTCAGTGAAAGCATTGGATTTAAACACAATTCTCTGTAGGTTCATGTAAAACATCATTAATATATCATTCCTTCTTAATATTTTTATGATGTCTTCTACATTTCGAAAGATTTTCATTCAAAGTTGCTTAGCGATAAGTATTTGAAATAGTGATATCTATCAAAACAAAATATTAATTTAGGCAAAGATTATTGACTGAGTTTTACAGGATACTTTGATGGCTCTTTTTGTAGCATAGGGATTTGTCATCAGAGAGTCCAAGAAAAGTATTAGGATTCTGATTCTAGCCTGATTCATGTCTTACAAGATATTTGTAATTGATGAATTGTCATAACCTAAACTGATGTATTGCAATGTCCCCACTTTTAACACTCAGAATGATATGCTATTACATGACTTTTGATTCCTTTGTATAGTCAGAGATTAGAGACAATATCTGTGGGCATATATAAATGTCTTGATACATGTCTATAAAATGTCTGGAAGCTATGGGAACTGAGTGACTCTGAGTATAGAGACAAAGCATCATCTGACCTTTCATCTTGGAGGAAAAGAGGAAGACAAAAATCTGAGTAGAGGTAATCAAGGTCATCAGCTGAGGATAAGGTATCCTGGAAGTAAGGTGGCCCATACAGAGCAGATGGAAGACCTAGAAGCTTCATAATGTAGCAGCTTTGTCCTTGACCATACACTTAGAAGTAAGAAATAAAAAAGATATTGCTTGTCTCCTGTGAAACACAATGGTAAAAATCTCTCCATCTTCCTCTGCTTTTGTGTTGGCTTTCTCACTGAGCTAACTTCAGATTTCCTTGTTTCTTTGAAAACAATCTGTTCATTTTCTATATTGGCCAAGTGTTCTTTAAAAAAAAAGTAAGTTTATTATTATTATTATCTCTTCTCTCTGTAG
>CM053625.1:26664388-26683170 GCA_028646595.1 Phalanger gymnotis | reverse complement strand
GGAAATGGGGAGAAAATCTGTAATTCAAACGCATGTGAAAATCAATGCTGAAAACTAAACATATTAAAAATAAATTAAAATTAAAAAAAAGAAAAAAAATAAATGCATGTAAAATGAGAAAAAAAAAGATTGTAATGCTAAAGTTTGACTCAAAAGAAAACTTGGGAAAATACATATCTCTCCTGTTATTGCAGATGTTTGGGGGGAGGAGGTGTAAGGATATAGAATATTTCATATATGCTGTCAGACAAGACTCATGTAGTGATTGGTTGTATTGAATTATTTTTCCTTTAAAAAATTATCATAAGATACAAGTGATTAACTTGATATCCATAAACTTTAAAAAATATTTGCATAATTATATTTCAATATAATTGCCTTCCTCAGTAATTCTCACTAAATTATTTTATGTATTGGAAAAAAAAAACAGTATTCTGACATGAGGTCTATTCTATACACTTCACCATTCTGTGAAATGGAATTTTTAAATGTTAAAAATTGCTATAAAGAGGACTTGCTGGGTGATGCTATATTTGGAAATGAGTATGATGGGTAAAAAAGGGCATCAGATTTTTAAAATATTAAAACATTGAGAGGTTCAGGAAATACTTCACAGAGGAAGAATGATTACTAAATAACTTATTGATTTGTTTTCCTGTTGAAAATGAAACACAAAAGAAAAGAGTTCTTCCTAAAGTATTCTGAAAATTCTGCTCTGATATGTAATTGTGGCACAGACGTGATCCTGAGGGAATAGAGTAAAGGTTCTAGAATATTCTGGCATCTTGGAAAAAGCTGTGAATATGAGCTTAATGATAATCATTAGTCAAACCACAAACATTCATTAAATGAATATAAAAACTTAGGCCCTTTTTTTTAAACCAAGAAAGTTACATTCCAATGGAGGAAGATAACATGTAAACAACTTTGAGATATAAGATATAGAGAGTTGATTAAATGGAATCAGAGAGAGGAAAGTATTGGAGATGGGAGGACCTGAAAAAAATTCCTTCCATATTTGCACTGAAATGAAGAAAATCATGGAAATTAAAAGGAAGAATTGAAGGGGTAAAGTATTCCAGCATAACAGACAATAAACAAAATGGCAGAAATAAAGTATGGTGTCTCAGGCTAGAGCAAGCTACAAGTAGGCAAGTGTAGCTAGATTCTAGAGGTGCATGGAGGAGAATAAAGTGTAAAAAAATAGATATAATAAATTAAAAAAAGATAAAAGGAATAAATTTATGATAAATAAATTTATGAAGAGCCTTTACCATTTAATTCTGGAGGTAATAGGAGCTTATTGAGCAGGTAGATGACTTGGTCCAAGCTATTCTTTAGAACAATAACCATGGTTGTAGAGAGGATGATGGATTAGAGTAAGGAGTGACTTAAAGAAGAAAGACAAGTTAGAACACTATTGCTTAAACAAGGGTTGTGGCTGAATGAGAGGGACAGAGAGGGAGGGAGGGAGGGAGGGAGGGAGGGAGAGAGAGAGAGAGAGAGAGAGAGAGAGAGAGAGAGAGAGAGAGAGAGAGAGAAATGTAGAAGAAATGTAACAAAGGTAAAAATAAGAAGATTTGGCAATGCATTGAATGTGTGGAAAAGAAAAATAGTTAAGAGTGGAGCATTACATCAAAGTTGTAAGGCTGGGTGACTGGGAATATGATGGTGCCCTATTAAAGCAACAGGAAAGATGGGAGGTATGAGGGCTTGAGGTGGAAGACAAGAGGTTATGCTTTAGACATAGACATGTTGAATTTGAAATGATGATTGGGCTGGAGCTCAAGAAAAAGATTACAGCTAGTCTCTAGCTGGATGTGGAGCTCCATAAACAGCTTCAGTGAGCATATGTGTACCAATAATAATTAAAGTTGTGGTTGTTAATGGAATCATCAAGTGCGATAATATAGATTGAAGGGGGACCAGGAGGAAGTCTTGGCAGGAGCTGGGGGTGGGGTTCACCCATGGTTAGAAGGCATGACATATATAAAGAACCAGCAAAATTAACTGGTAAAAAAACGGTCAGCAGAGAGGAATAAAACTAGGAGAGAACAGTTTCATGAAAACCTAGTTAGGAAAGAGTACCCAGAAAGAGATGATCAAGAGTATTAAATGTTGTAGAAGTTAAAAAGAATAAGCACAGATAAAAAGACTTGGCAATTTATCAATTAAGAGAGCATTTATATCTCTGACAATAAGAGAAATAGGAATCAAAACAATCCTGAGAATTCATTTCATATACTTAAAATGGCAAAGAGGTCAAAAGATGAGAACAACCAATTTTGGAGGGCTTTTGGAAAGACAGGCACATATATGCTATTTTATTAGAAGAGCTGTGAATCAGTGCCACCATTTTTGAAAGTAATATGGAATAATATAAACTAACTAAAATGTCCATATCATTTGATCTAAAGATTTCTTGGCTAAGCATGTTGGAAGTCAATGATGGAAAGAAAAGCTCCATATAAACTAAAATAACTTTAACAACACTTTTTGTGAGTAGTAATGAACTGGAAAGTAGATGCTGCAAAATAGCTAAACAAAATGTTGTACCTGAATATAACAGAATATCATTGTGTCATAAGAAACAACGAACAAGATGATTAAAGGGGAACATGGAGAGACCTACATGAACTGATACAACTTAAAATGAGAAGAGTCAGGAAAACAGCATAATGAATGAGTATAAACATACAAATGGAAAGATTAAAGATGGCAAAACAATAAAAATGAATAAATTGCATGAAACTATAAACAAATTTGGTCACCGAGAAGAAAAGGAACATACTAGTACAACTTAGCAGGAGTATGTGAGTGGGAGAGAGAAGCTGTCAATGTACATGTAACCTGGATTGTCATATTTTTTCAACATATTGACTACTTTTCTAAATTTTTCTCATCTTCCTTTTTCTTTAATTTTTTATTTGTTATACAATATAAGACTGTGAGTATGAGGGGAAGGGATAGAGTGGGGAGATCAAGGTGATATAAAAATCGAAGTCACTCTTATTGAAGAGAGAAAACCTCAAACCCATGACTCCTCATTTCTATCCCCTCAATCTTCCAACCTCAAATATACATGTGAACTCTGCATAGTCCTTCCACTGTGTCCTCTGAAATGCCTCTTCCAAAGGGAACAAATTTCTCTTCATCTTAAATCTATTTCTCTTCCACTTCCTCCATCTATTTGCTCTTAGCAAAACCTGGTTTCCCCCTGAGGACACCTGACCACCCTGTCCAGTATTGGCTGCACGTTCACTCATTCAGCTTTGAGGTTAAGAGTAGGTCTGTTTGCCTTTCCTTGAATCCCATATATTTTATCCATGTTGGGCACAAACTTGGTGTTTCATAATTGCTAGTTGACTTGGCTTGAGAATGTTCAGGTTGAAAGCCAGATCACAGATAATTTAGAGGTGAGTAAGGCACCCAGCAGATTACATAAGATGACAAAAAATGAAAATGAAAAAATCCAGAGCAGCTATGAAAAAAAAATAGATATCCACATGTACTGTTAGTGGAGTTGTGAACTAGTGCAAGTGTTCTTGAAAGAAATTTGGGACTATGAACAAAAAGGTATTAAATGGTAGATAACCTTTTGACCCAGCAATATTATCACTAGCTCTATATGCCGTCCCCCCAAAGAGATCAGAGAAGGAGGAAAAGGACATATATGTATAAAAATTTTTTATCTCAGATGTTTTTGTGATAGCAAAGAATTTGAAACTGAGGGTATGTTTATCAACAGAAATGGCTGAATAGGTTGTGCTATATGAATAGTAGTGTGCTAGAAGAAATAATAAAAGCAGGGAAGACATGTATGAACTGATGCAGAGTAAAGTAAAAAGATACAGGAGAACAACAATAATGTAGCAATATCATGGAGAGAATTACTTTGGGATACTTAGTAACACTGATAGACATAATAACCAAGAGCAATTACAACAACCCTACGATGAAAAATGTAAAAGAGCCAATAGACTCAGCTAACAAATCGAATCATATTTTTTTGGACATGGCTAATACAGGAAACGTTTTATATGACTATACATATTCATAATGGGTATTGGTTTTCTTGCATTCTAGGAGGGAAAGAATTGAAAATTGGGAATATAAAATTGCATATACAAAACAATGAGGAGAGAGGAATTCTTTAGATGATTTTCTCAAAGTGTATTATAGTATAGTAGCTAGAGAGGATGGTCAGACTAAGTGAAAGTTTTTTTTAAAAAGATATGGATACATTTTCAGCCAACAGGGAAAGAAACGGACATAGAAATTAGTTCACAGAGTTTATTGTCTAGGGTTCATTGCAGTGATAAGAGAGAAGAGTAAGGATAACAGTGGGGATGATCTGCTGAATGGGTCAGGTAATTCATGTAATAAGGAGAATGTGAAATGTTTTCCATGACTTCACATGTATAATGGCCATCAGATTTTTTTTCCTGTCTCAGTGGGTGGAAGAAAGGGGGAGAATTAGGAGCTGAAAAAAAAATAAATGCAGGTAGAGGAATTGATTCTGGTAAGGAGGGGGACCAACTCTTCATCAGAGGCCAGAGTCAAGGAGGACATAGTGCAGGTATTTATCTGAATGTTAGGAGCAGAGGAGGAGCTCTTCAAGAAAGTCCTCAATTTTATTGATTAATAGTAGTAAAAGTTCTTGGCTGAAAGGGACTGAGGATGGTGCTTGCAGGAAGATACCAGAAAGTTAAGGTTTCATACAATTGCTGATGGGGAGTGGTTTTGTAAACTAATTAGAGAGGAATAAAATGCTCGAACTGTAGCACTGGGGGCCTAATGGAGAGAAAATAACAAATTGGTAGTGGCCACAAACAATCATATCAATAAGCCTTTATTTAGTTCTATGCCAGACGCTTTGCTAAGCACTGCAGATGGGGAGGGGGGTGAGCAGGGAAAAGACAATCCCCATGCCTTCCAGGACTTTAAAATCTAACATAGTAGAAAACATGCAAACTAACACATGGAGTAAGTTACAGACGACAAATAGAAAATAACGAACAGAAATAAGGCACTAGAATTAAGAGAGGTTGGAGAAGGCTTCCTGTACAAAGGGGGAATTTATTTGGGACTTAATGGAAGCCAGGAAGATCAGTAGTAGCAGGGGACAAAAGAGAGCTTCCAGGAATTCGGCATAGCCTGAGAAAATGCTCAGAGCCAAGGGGAGTGTATTTTCCCAAGTACAAACAGGCTGAGAATGGCATTGGACCAAAGAGTACCCGTTGAAGAGTAAGGCTGGAAAGGTAAGAGGGGTATGAAGAGCCTTGAATGCTAAAAAGGACATTCTGTATTTACTCCTGGAGGCAACAGGAAGCCACTGGAGTTTATTGAGTAAGGGTTGGGGGCGGTGCCATGATTGATGGATTGCAGTGGGGAGAGACTTGAGGGAGGTACACACACCAGTGAACTACTGCAATAATCCACGTATGAGGTGACGAGGGCCTACATTAGAGTGGTGGCAGTATGAGAGGAGACATGGGGGAGTGTTGGAGAGATGATGCAAATGCAAAATCAACAGTCATTGGCAATGGAGGGTGAGAGATAGTGAGGAATCCAAGATGACTACTAGGTTGGGAGTTTGAGGGAGTGGGAAAATGGTGTTGCCCTCTACCACTGTAGGCAAGCGAGGAGAGGGATAGAAGGTTTGGAGGGAACAATAATTACTTCTCTTTTCAACATATTGAGCTTAAGATGTCTAAGGTGTCTAGACATCTATTCTGAGATATCTGAAAGGCATTTGGAGATCTGAGATTGAAGGTCAGGAGAGAGACGGGGGCAGGAAAGGTAGATTTGAGAATCATCAGCATAGTGACGATAGGTAATAAATCCATGGGAACTGATGATATCAACAAGTGAAGTAGCATGGAGGGGGAAAAGATGAGGGCCCAGGAAAGAACTCTGAGGGACACCTACAGTTAGAAGGCAAGATGTTGAGGAGGATTGAGGAAAAGACACAGAGAAAGCTTAGTCAGATAGGGAGGAGGAAAATGAGGTGATAATACTGTCCCAGAAATCTGGAAAGAAGAGAGCATTAAGGAAGAGACTGAGATCAAAACTGTCAAAGGCTGCAGAGGTAAAGGAGAATGAAGTTTGAGAAAAGGCCATTGGATTTAGCAACTCAGAAATCATTAGGAACTTTGGAGAGGGCAGTTATGGTTGGAATGAACGGTTAAAGTCCGAAGCCAAATTTTAGGGAGAACAATAAGTACAATTTTATGATTTCTCTATCTCCATTAGGTTGTCTTAAGATGACCCTACACACACCTACACAGAACCAGACTCAGAACCAGACCCCCCACACACACACCTCCCTTTACAATTCAAATCAATTAGCATTTACTAAGGGTCTGCTTTGTGCACCTGTGCTAAGTGCTGGGGTTAAAAGACAAAAAAAAAAATTAAACTGTGGGGAAAAAGCATGAAGTTTGAGTAACTACCGAGAACTAACTACAATATATAAACTGGAAAAATAAAGACATAATTTCAGAGAAGGACACAGGATGTAAGAATTCTGTTTGATTGGATCACTCTTTGTATTTGAATGACCAACACCTATCATAGTGTGTAGTACACAGCAAGCACAAAATAAATTCCTATTAACTGATTGACTGAATAAACTGCAGCTCAAAGAGAGGATGAGATATGTCCAAGTTGATATAGCTAATAACAGAACTGTACCAAATATCCTGATCCAAATCTAACATTCTTTGTACTGTGCTGTCACAATGACAGAAAATGATATTGGTAGATAAGACTTAACTCTCTGGGATTTTGCAATTGATTGGCTAAGCAAACTTCTTTTCCATAGAAAATGTCCCGTCCATGCCTGACACAACGTATGGTTTGTTTGAATCTGAATCAATAAGGTTTTTACTGAATAGACTAGATAGTTGATAATTTGCAATTGGCTTTATAACAACACAATTTTATCATGAACTCCCATGATTATAAGGATAACATCCTCATTACTCAACCAAGTCTCCCTGGAGAATAGCCTGGACCTGAAACTGAAATTCATTTCAAATAACAACTTGCCGGGTTTTTCACCTCTATTGTTGATATAATTGAAGGCATTTTTTCTATCAAAAAATTTCAACTATTCCTTGGTCTGGTAGCAGTGTGCCTGTCATTTAGAACATAAATGCAATTCTATAATCCTAGCATGATCCTAATATGTCACACAAAAGATACTCTTCTATCATCTTTAGCAAATGTATAACACAAATATATAAGCATGCATGCAAAAAAATATCTAATGTGAGAAATAGATGACTGAGATACAATACAGCAAAGCCTAGTAAGATTCCTTGTGCGTCCATTTCGACTGCATAAAAACTTTGTCAGGAGGCAGGTAGACAAAAAATAATGAGAGAATCAAAGAATTCTGGAAATGTGCAATATACAGTCTAAAATCTCAAGTGAAGGTTAGGGAAGGAACCCTTTCGCTCTGGATCTCAGGGTGCTTCCAAGCCAAAGATCTCTCTCAGAAACTCGAAGAATTCTAGGAGAATTCTAGTTACAAGAGAATACAGACCATAAAATGCTGAATGTTAGAGCTAGAGGAGACATTAGAGCATGGCATATAAAAGCTAAAAGGGAATTTAAGAACATTGAGCAAGAAAATGTTAGAGCTAAAGAAAGCTCAAAATGTAGAAAATAAGAGCAAGGAGGGACATTAGAACAAGAGATAATAGAGCCTGAAAGAACGCTAAAACATCAAACATGAAATATGAAGAATTGTACTAGATGACAACTATCATTTCTACAAGTGAGTTGACATAGCATGCTGGGGTTTCCAGAGATTTCTCATAACAACCCCCTGAAATAAGCACTGCAATCCCCATTTTACAGAAGAGGAAACTGAGGCAGATGGAGATGAAATGACTTGCCTTGGACACAGAGATAGCAAGTGGCTTAAGTGCAATTTGAATTTAGATATTATTGACTCCAAATCCAATCCCTTAATTCCACCTAGACAGGTGCATGGAAGAACACAACATCGGAGACTGGAAGGGACATAGAGATGATCTAGTCTAATACCTGAGGAAGCTAGGTGGCACAGTGGATAGAGCACTGGGCTGGGAATTAGGAAGACTCTTCCCAAGTCCAAATCCAGCTTCAGATGTTACTAGCCATGTGACCCTGGGTAAGTCACTTAACTCTGTTTGCCTTAGTTCCTCATCTGTAAAATAAGCTGGAAAAGGAAACGGCAAAGCAATCTTTGTCAAGACAACGCCAAATGGAGTCATGAAGAGTCAGATATGAGTGAAAAATGACTGAACAAGAAATCTAGTCCCTTCATTTGACAGAATTAGACCTGAATCCAAGGCCATATGTAAAAAATAAACAAAACAAAAAAACCAGCTCAGCTGTTGCAAACAGCTGAGCCTGCAAAGGCGCTCCAGGCTCTACATTTAGGGAAGAGCAGAAAGCATGTATGTAAGTTAAAAGTGAAGCAATGTTGACTGAGGTTAGGTAAAGATTCATTGACATTAAGGCACAGAAATATCCTTGAAACAATTTAAAAGCATACTGTGAGTTACTGAACCATTTATCAAAGAGACATGGTTTTAGACGCCTTTTATTATTTTAACTACTTTACAGGCACTAGTGCATAGCTCCTGGCTTTCACTGACCATGTTAGGCAGTATATAACACCCAATACTAAATATAAAGAAATGATTCTTAGCTTTTTCTCTACTCCAAACATTAGGTATGCAGAAACAATTATCCACAGTAAAGACTACAAGATGATAAATTTAGGCCACTTCTTGCTTTTATTCATCTTATTCTGAAATCTGATACACTGCAATCTTGTTGTCCAAGGGAAGGAATAAAGATCATTCCAACATGAAACATCTTTCAAGGGAAGGTCTATGTGATTAACCTCTCTCCCTTCCTTCTGAGCTGGCATCATCTGCAGAAAAGAAGGCATAGGGAAGATTCGGAAGAGGCCTAGATTCCAGTTTCAATGTAAAACACTAACAGGATGGAAAAGTTCTAGATTATTAACGTTGTATCCTTTTGTGTTGTTAAGCAAAATTGTCTCATTAGCATGGCTTTTGTTTCTTTTGAGTGGAAGTACCTTCAGCTGTTAAGTGCTAAGCCCCAGGCCCAGGGCCCTGTCAGGTGTGAAACATGTGTGGGTGTGGATTGGTGACTTAGGAGGGGCCAGCTCGGCATCCAATGGTCTCTGGTCATTGAGGCAGGGCTTGAGAACGCCAGAAGCTTGGCTGCGAGGAGGGGTGAGCCGGGAGACAACTTCAGCGGAGGCAGGAAGCTGCGGAGGCAGGAAGCTGCGGAGACCCAGGAGTGCGAGCAGGAACGTGAGGCCAGTAAAAATGATTTGGCTAAATACTATCTCATTTTTCTGTGGCCTCCTGGTTACTCTTGTGAAGTGGGCTTTCTGGGCCTGGAGTCTTTTTGTCAAGATGTAAGAATGGGGAGGCTGGTTCACGGTTCTGCTGCGGTGGGGCCTAAATAAATGTTCTGTTGCTTTCTACTTAGAGAATCTCTCATACCTTGCGATTTCGAACCATTTAAACATATACATGATTATATTTGAGATTATAAATTCGGCCTTCCTACTACATTCTTCTGATTCTTGGCTGTGTTAGCAAGGGCAAGACAATCAGTTTCTCTGGGTCTCAATTTCTGTAATGTTAAAATATAATAGAGACAGAATAGAATGATGAAGAGCTGGCCAAGGAGAGAGTAAGGGGTGGGGGTGGGGATTAGAAGGAAGGAAGGAAGGAATAGAGGCAAACAAGCATTTGTTAAATACCTACTTTGTGCCAGGAATTGTGCTAAGCACTTTACAAATATTATCTGAGTTGATTCAGGAAGAACTGGGTTCAAGTCCCACCCCTAATACAACCTGACATGTGACCCTGGGTGAGTTATTTGACCTCAGTGTCCTCAGAAACTCTCTTAAGACCACAAGATGCAAAGAAGGTAGAAAACTGCATTGACAATAGAATTCCCTAAAGAAAAGAAATGATAAGTCAAGTTCTTATCTCTATCCCTTGAGAAGGTAGTACTATCTAAAACCATAGACATCAGACCTCAGAGGGGCCCTAGAGACCACAAAATCCAATTCAATCATTGTATAGATGGACAGATTTTGGTACAATAAAGATAAAGACTTTATGAAAGATATCTTAGATAGGGTAGCATGAAGAACAGAATGAAATCCAGTTCTATATATAAAGCCAAAATGGAAGATTTAACACCAATTGCCCATATAGTTTAAGAAGAGCTCCAGATTGCTTATTTTGAATGACACTATTCAGAAAATTTTTATATTTAAAATGCTGTGGCTAAATGAGATAATAGGTGTGAACAGACTCCAGGCTTTTTCCAGGGAAAAAGTACCATGTATATATATTATTATTATGACTTTCTTACCACCTATGGTGTAGGAAACCAGTATTTTAATTTAAATTGTAAAAGAGGCTTATCAATGTAAATGTACTTTAAAACTGAGATGTGGGGGCAAATGCTAAAAACATGCCAATCATCCTTCCTAGAGGAAATGAACACATACATATATTAAGATAATCTATGTAGGACTCGACCATGGAAATTTTCAATCTTCAATTGAATTAAATCTTCAATCTCTGAAGACTTAGAAATTCGAATAAGAGAATTAAAAAAAACAGTAGCACTTGATGAAACCTCAGAAAGCATACAACTCAAGTCCACCATTTGAAATATGTGGGAATTGAGATTCTGATAAGGGATGTACCAAACTATGAAGCTAAATAGCTAAGCCTGAGACTAAAAGAAATTAAACTTATTTTTAAATTTAATTTATTTAATTTATGGAATAAAATAAGGATTTCCACAACATAGTACAATAAAAAAGATGATTTGCACATGAAACTACAAATCTATTACACACAACTTGCTATTCATTTCAAATACACAAAATTATCACGTAAATTTCTTTCATTTTTTTCTTCCCTACTAAATCACTATTAAATTACTATTCCCTATAAATCACATCTATATAGTGCTTTAAAACTTACAAAGTATTTTCTTCCCATCATCCTTGTGAGACAAGTAATACAAATACTTTTATTTGCATTTTGCAGAAATGGGTAAAGTTACAGAACCATAAGTTGAACCAAGTTTCCTTCCTCCAAATAGAGTATTTTTTTTTAAATAGACTAGGCCAGAATGAGTCCACACTTGACATAACTTTTCCATTGTGATATCATCTCTATTGAACTTTTGATTTGTAATTTTTTTTTTGCCTGGGACAATTAAAGACCATTTTAAAGTCAACATCACCAGAACTTTGAAAAATGCAATATCCTCAATTTACTAAAGATAGCTTTTGTCATATAGTCAATTTTAAATTGCCCTGAAAGTCTGCTATGTTGACATTTCATGTCATCTTGACATCAGACATAAAAAAAAGATTGATCCAGGCAGCTAGGTGGTGCAGTGAGAAGAGCACCAGCCCTGGAGTCAAGAGTGAGTTCAAATTTGGCCTCACTTGACACATGTACTAGCTGTGTGACCTTGGGCAAGTCATTTAACCCTAGCTGCCCTGACCAAAAGATTGATCATCTAGTCCAATCTGGAATAAAGAATGAAATTAAACCAACAGCAGAAAAGCCAACATGGGGAAGTAGAAAGAACCCTGACCTAGGTATTAGAATACCTGGGTTCTAGCTATAGCTCCAAAAATGTTTCACTATTCTGGGACTCAGTTCCCTCGTCTGTCAAGTACAAAATGAGAAGAAGGAGATTCAATATAGAAAAAGAGACTCCATACATATCCAACTATTTATAGTAGCAATTTTTATAGTAGCAAATAATTGAAAAGAAAGTAGCAGCTCTCTGATTGGGGAATGGCTAAATGACTTGTAGTACAGGACACTAATTGAATATTACTGTGATGTAGGAAGTGATTAATAGCAGTTTGGAGGAGGAGAAGGGTGGGGAGAATGGGGGTGAGCCAGGATGAAGGATAAGAGTTACCATGCCAAATGAAAAGATAACAAAAGACCATAAACCAACAAGACAGCTTTTATAAGTTATATATTGAATTTATTATGTACTTGAAAAGAAAACTCTTAATAGAAGCTCACAGTTTCATATTCATTATTCCTTTTCTGTTTCATCGTGGATATGGAAACGCTCATTGTATTTGAAGTTTAAGTTCAGAACAAATATAATATAAGGAAATTGCGGGGAAAATCATCCCCATGAATATAGAGAAACATGTGAAGACTTATTTGATGCAACATTGAAGTTAAGTGAACCAGGAAAACAATTCACATGATGACAATAACATAAATAAATGGGAAAAAGGAAATGAATTCTGCAGAATTATAATGACCATTATTTCACGTGAAAAAAAATTGCACCTCATGTCTCCTCTTAGTAGAGGAGGACAAAAAGACTTGGGAGTTTCTCTCATTAATATACATATGTAATAGTAATTAAAGTGGGACTTTTTGTTTACTGTTTTCTCTTTTGGAGCACTTAGGTAATCAAGTCCTTTTGATGAGTCTGGCCTTTGTTTCTTTGATTAAATCAGGAGTCTTTGATGACCTGCTTTGTCAAGGGAAAGCCTAGTTCACATAGGTTTGAGTGGTAAGGTTGTGACATCCTTTCTTTGACCCTGAACAGGGTATATAAACTCAGAGGTTAGTGTTTTGCTTGAGGCTCTCACTCACTGGAAGAGGACTGGAAGAGTCCTGTGATTTGATCACATGAGTCTCTGGGGAGCCCCTGGAGCCCTCCGGCTTTGAAAACCCAGGTGTGAGTGCCTTTTTCTCTGGTAACTGTGTAATCCTTTGATCAGACAGCTAGAGGCCTGTCTGTTGATAACTGTGTGTGTTTGCTCTGTTTATATTGTATTTGTTTGTAATTTCTGTTTGTATTTGTTCTGAAATTCAGGGTGCTGGCTTTTCCCCCTGAACTAAGTGAATGATATGTATGTTTGATTAAAGTGCGATTGTTAACCCCTTAAAGTTGCTTTCCTTAGAAAAGCAGATCAAAGATCCAATGCTAGCAGCCGTCCTGTGTGCTGGTATTGTTGGTCTTTCACTCCCACAACAGCTGCTAGCAACATTGTTGTTACAACATAACATCAATAGCATAAGCAGGAGAGTACAAATAAAAATAAAGATGATTTGAATCCTTTTGATTGAATTGAAATGAGATGTTATTGTTTCAACTATGCACCAAGCATTATGATTATATGTGTACATATTACACAGATCAGCATATCCATGTACAGAATCCTGCTTTTGGAGTCAGAAAATCTAGATAACAAGCACAGCCCAATTCAATTAAATAAATATTCAATAAGCACCTACTATGTTCCAAGTACTGTGATAAGCATTGGGAAAACAAAGGTTAGAAATGTAAATAGTCCCTAAATAAAGAAAACATTCACAAAATATAAAATCCATGTTAAGTAATAGGGAAGCTAGTAGACTGAGGGCATCACAAAAATGTTTTATGTAATAAATGGCATCCAAACTGAGAATTGAAGAGATCTATAGCTTCTAAGAGGCGGGTAGGGAAGGAGTGTGTTCCAGACAAGGAAAACAATCTGTTCAAAGAAATGGAGATGGGCTGAGTAATGTCATGTTTGTGGAACAGCTCAGAGGTCATTATAGCTTGATTGTAGATTGTGACTTCACTTATTTGGGCATCAGTTTCCTTATCTGTAAAATGGTGGTTGTTGGATTACCATGACTTCTAGGTGCTTTTCAGCTATAAATCTATGATCCTACAAGTAGAGATTTATAAGATAGTAGAGAGAAGCAAAGGAATAACACTCTCCCATTTTACAGATTCAGAAACTGATCCCAAAATAGAAAGTCACTTGACCAAAGGCACAAAATCAAGTAAGTGACACCTCCAGAACTGGAACCTAGTTCTTAAGGTTAACAAGTGAGTGCTCTCTCCCCTATTTCATGCCATCTATCACCTTCACTTGTTAGAGGAATAAAGGGAAACCCAGAAGAGAGAAACGTTTGGACACAAATATTACCAGGAGTCCAGAGTAATGCTGGAATCAAAAGCTCAATATGGTTTCAGGCCAGGTCACTCCAGACTAATATAATTTACTTTTTGACAGGTTACAAGACTGCAAGATAAGGAGAATATTGAGAGGTTAATGAACAGAAAGCTCAATGCGTCAACAATATGATATGATAGTCATCACCCCTTCACCCCCACATACACACACACAAACACAACTAACATTTTCTAATGCTGCATCGAGAAGCATGGCATTCCCGGTGAAAGCATTTTTAGTCCTACAGGTTTTTTTTATTCTGATCAGGCTTTTGTGTTGTTCATGCTCTGTAGTATTGCAATCAATTCTAAGCATTTTAAAAGAGAGGTTGTAAACTGAACAACGTCCAGAGCGCAAAAAAGATGGGAGGTTACAAGAGACCATCTTATATGAAATTAGATAAAGGAAGCACAAGTGTTCAGTCTGGAAAATAAAAAGAAAGAGACCATGAAAGTTAATTTCAAGCATTTGAATGGCTATCATTTAAAGTGGGATTATGCTTCTAGGGCCAGTCAAAATCTCAGAAAACAGATTTAGGAGTGAGGGGAAGTTGCAGAGAGGTTGGTGTAAGGAAAAGATGTAACAATTAGAACTATTCAAAAGAGAAATTGGCTAGCTCAGAAAGTAGTGGATTCTTCCTCATTTAAGATTTTAAAGTAGAGACTAGCGAAGGATATGAACAGGCAGTTTTCATATGAAGAAATCAAAACTATCTGTAGGCAAATGAAGAAGAGCTCTAAATCATTTTTGATTAGAGAAATGCAAATTAAAACAACTCTGAGGTACCACCTCACACCTATCAGATTAGCTATGACAAAAAAAAAAAGGAAAATGATAAATGTTGGAAAGGATGTGGGAAAACTGGAACATAATGCACTGTTAGTAGAATTGTGAACTGAACCAACCACTCTGAAGAGCAATTTGGAACTATGCCCAAAGGACAACTAAATTGTATATACCTTTTGATCCAGCAATACCACTACTACATCTGTATCTCAAAAAGATCATAAAAAAGAGAAAAGGACCTACATGTACAAAAATATTTATAGCAGCCCTTTTCAATTGCAAAATGTGGGAATGCCCATCATTTGGAGAATGGCTGAACAAGCTGTGGTATAGGAATGTAATGGAATACTATTGTGCAATAAGAAATGATTAACATGCAGGTTTCAGAAAAACCTGGAAAGACTTGTATGCAGTGCTGCAAAGTGAAATGAGCAGAACCAGGAAAACATTGTACACAGCATAAGCAACACTGCATGATGATCACCTATAAATGACTCGGCTCTTCTCAGCAACAGAATGATCCAAGACAAGTACAAAGGACTCATGAAGGAAAATGCTATCCATATCCAGAGAAAGAACTAATGAACTCTAAAAGCAGACTGAAGCATACTTTTTTCACTTATTTTATTCTTTTTCTGTTTTTTTTTCCTTCTGAAAAGGATTCTTCTTTTACAACTGAGACTAATACAGAAATGTGTTTTACGTGATAACGCTTGTATTTCAAACTGCCTACCATTTTAAGAAAAGGGGAGGGGAGGGAGAGAGAAGGAAAGTTTGGAACTGAAAATCTTGTAAAAATGAATGCTAAAAATTGTCTTGACATGTAATTGGGGAAAATATTATGTAGGATAATATGACAAAAAAAATTAATTTAGATACCATAAAAAAGTAGAGACTAAAAGACCGCTTTTCAAGAAAGCTAGAAGGGAGGATTCTTGGTCAACTATACTTTGGACTAGATGGATTATGAAGTCCTTTACACTTAAGATTCTATGATTCAGTGAACTCAAGATTTCTGATGGCTAATGAATTTCTTCTCCACCTAAGAATGTTGCCATAAAAGCTATGAAAAACAAAAACTCACAAGTCGATTTTTCCAGAATTTGATTTCATAGGTTCACAGTATAGATTTAGTGCTGGAATGAATCTTAGAGGTCATATAGTTCATCTTCCTGATTTTACATATGATTGAGGCTTAGCAAGGTTAAGTAATTTGCCAAGGTTAAACAGATATAGTGCTTTAAAGTTTGCACACAATGGAAAAAAATAATTATCCCCCTTTTCCCTTTCGCAACAATCTGGACAGGTGGATATTAATCTCCTTTTTACAGTTGACAAAATTGAGGAAGAGAAAGGTTAAATGACTTGCCCAACGTTGCTAAAGTTGGGTTTGAATTCAGGTCTTTGTGACCAGAGTTAAGCATCTATACCCTCCATCACCTAGCTGCCTCTTTAAAAAATTTACAATATCATTATTATATAATTTGTTCTCCTAATTCACTATGTCAGTTTATACAAATATTCCCAGGTTCTTTTGAAATCATCCCCTTCATCACTTCTTACAATAAAATAGTATTCCATCATATTCATATTCAGCTATTCCCTAACTGATCCTCAGTTTTCAGTTCTTTGCCACCACAAAAGAGCTGCTATCAATATTTTTGTACACATGAGTATTTAACTTTATTTGACAATATGGCATAGACCTTGAAGTGGTATTGCTGGGTCAAAATTAAATTAAGTTAATCTTTTCACTAAAGTTGCAAGTTGCATTCCAGAATGGCTGGATCAATTCATAGCTCCACTACCAGTGCAATGTACTTGTTTTCCCACAACTGCTCCAGAATTTATTCTCCCTTTTCATAAATTTTGCAAAAATTATAGGTGTACAGTTGAAACTCTGAGTTTTCATTTTCATTTTTCTATTAGCGATTTAGATCACATTTAGATTCACATGACTTTTAAACAGTTTGTATCTTTTTCTCTGAAAACTGACTTTTTGTAGCCTATAACCATTTATCAACTGGGGAGTGGCTCTTATTCTTACATAGAACCTTAGAAATGAGAACAATCTCAAACTTCTCCAATGATTTTTTTTACTCATTTACCTGATATTTTACTAGCTGTAGATATTAGTTTTGTTTTCTGAGTATAGGTCCTTACAGAGAAGTATTTAACAAATGTTTGTTAAATTATGTATGTGTTTCAAGTTTTGATAGCTGGAAGCTATTAGGCCACAGTCCATACTAATTCTTTTGATTTGAAATAATCTTTCTTCTTTATGCCATGTAAACAATCGCAAAGGCTTTGCTTTAAAGGCAGTAGGAGCTAACCATGGTTAAAAAGAATTCTAGCTTAGAAGTCAAGAGTACCTGGTTGCAAAATTCACTTCTGAGCAAGGTCACAGAGATAGAAAGTAGCTTTTGGTTCACTGAATAAAAATTTGATTGGAAAAAGACACTGTGCTAGGCACTGAGGTGAGAAAAGAATTACATTTTTCTAGAAGCTCAAATCCTACTGAATGAGATGGTGGTGAGACATAACACATAAATGAAGACTTATGATACAAGGTGAGGTGCTACGAAGATAAGTGAGAGAAAACATAAGATAAAATACTTTTGTCTTATCTTTCTATTTCTTTCTATACCTCTCCAATCTTTTGTATCTAAACTCCTCAAGAAAAGTATCTACAATGCTTGTCTCTACTTCTGTTTTCACTTAATCTTTAACTTTCTGCAGTTAAGTTTCTGAGTTCAACATTCAATTGAAACTGTTTTCCCTGATGATCTCTTAATTCCCAGAACTAATGGTCAAATCTTCTTAATACTCATCCTCCTTGCTGTCTCCATATTTTTGACACTGTCAATCATGTTCTTCTCCTAGACACTCTCTCCTCTCTACATTTTCATAAAATTGCTTTCATCTGGCTCTCCTTTTACCTTGTCTGACTAAGCTCCTTTGCTACAGTTTCTTCCTCATGTCCACTAACATTAATGGGTGTTCCTCATTTGACTGTTCTTATTCCTCTTATTTCTAACTCAATAACATCTTATTAACATTTTTTTATCATCTTCTAGGAGTTATACTGTAGTCCCTTTGTAGATGATTCTAAGATTACTTATCAGCCTTAACTTCTCTCCTTGATGTCCAGTCTTGGAAGTAGAAGTGTCGATTGAACATCTCAAAATGGATGTCCATAATTAAAATAATTTTTATATAATAGGTAATATATATGAAAAATATGCAAAATTTTAAAAATCTAAAATCCAACATGTCTACAACTTGTTACCAAAACTTCCACCTTTCTTCTCAATTTCCCAATTCCTATCAAGAATACCACCATCCTCAAAAGACTCGGGCTCAGAAACTTGATACCTTCCTTGACTGTTCACTCTCATTCATTCTGCATATGCAGTTCATTACCAAATCTTGATATATGTCCCCTTCTATCTAAACAGTACCTGCAGGACATAAGCCCTCATTGTCACATTCCTAGACGTCTGGCTTGTCTCAGATCTCTCTGCTCTAGTCCATCCTCTTCATAGCTTCCAAAGTGATCTTCCTAAAGTGTAATTTTGACTATGTAAGTCTCCTACTCAACACTTTTCCAGTCTTCTTTCATTTTATTCTCCTCCACATATACTACCATTCAAACACACTATCTTTCTTGCCACTTCTTGCATGCAACACTCCATCACATAACTCTCAATCCTTTCACTGACTGCCTCCTGTGGCTAGAATTCTCTCCCTCTTCATTTCAATTTCCTGGCTTTCTTGTCTTTCTTCAAGAGTTGGATTATTTCCTTCCACCTGCAAAAAGCCTTTCCTTATCACTCCTAACCAATCTTCTCTTAGAGCCTTTCTGCTAATATGATCTCTATCATTTTAGACTGTATTTTTCTGACATTACATAGTTGTCTGCACAGTCTCA
>CM053625.1:26639026-26663888 GCA_028646595.1 Phalanger gymnotis | reverse complement strand
ATTGGTTCAGAGCCATTTTTTATAGATTTTTGGAGGGACTTGGTGGGGAGCTCACGCCAGTTACTGCTTTCCAGTTGCCATCTTGGCTCTGCCCCCCAATTTCTTTTTTCAAAGATAGGATTATTTAAGTATTCTATTATGACCGTGGTTAATCTGGTTGTTTATATTTTCTAAATTTTCACCCATTTCCCTTAGATTGTCAGTTTTAGTGGCATATAATTTAGTAAAATCCATCCAAATAATTGCTTAATTTCATCTTCATATTCATCCTTTTTATTTTTAATACTATTAATTTTGTTTCTTTTTTAAATCAAATTAACCAATGGTTATTTATTTTATTGTCATTCTCCCCCCCCTCAATAAAACTAGCTCCTGATTGTATTTTGTTGTGGTTATTTAATTGGAGAATTTTCATTTCTTCTTTTCCTAGTTTTTCTTTTTTAGTTACATGCTAATGCATAATTCCTTTATCTGCTTTTTCTCCCTTTTATTGACGCATGCATTTACAGATATACATTTTCTCTTAAGTGCTGCTTTGGCTTCATCCCATAAAATTTGGTATATTGTCTCATAGAGGACATTCTCATTAAAGAAATCACTGGCTGTTTATATGACTTGTTCTTCGACCCTCTCATCCTTTAGGATTATTTAGTTTCCCGTTAATTTTTTATTTATGTATCCATGACCCTTAATTGGGTATATTTTTATTGTATTATGATCTGAAAAGGGTGTACTTCTGCTTTTCTGCATTTGATTGTGAGGATTTTATGCCCTAATACATGTTTATGTATGTGGATAGATAGATAGATAGATAGATAGATAGATAGATAGATAGATAGATAGATAGATAGATAGACAGATAGATAGACAGACAGACAGATGAAGGTGCTGTAAACAGCTAGAAAAAAGTGTGCTCCTTTCTATTCCCATTCAGTTTTTCTCCAGAGGTCTGTTATATCTAACTTCTCTAAAATTCTATTCATTTTTTTTCTCCTTTCTTATTTATCTCTATCTTATTCATTAGATTTTTCATGTTCTAAGAGGGCAAAGTTGAGGTCTTCAACTAGTAACAGTTTAACTATCTATTTCCTTCCATAATTCATTTGAATTTTCTTTTAAAAATGTGGATGCTATGTCATTTGATGCATATATGTTTAGTATTTCATTTTCTATGACACCTTTTAGCAAAACGTAGCTTCCCTGTTTCTTTTAATTACATCTATTTTTGGTTTTGCTTTATCTAAGACCATTAACGCTACTTCTGCCTTTTTTTTTTTACTAGACCTGAATCATAATAGATTTTGCTACAACACATTATTTTAATGCTCTGAGTGTGTCTTTCTGGGTCAAGTGTGTTTCTTGTAAACAACATATTGTTGGATTACAGGGTTCTAAGAAAACAGTTGCTAATTTAAGTCTGCTCCAAGTTCTGTTTTGAAGCACCAGTGGTTCATTTGCATAGTCAGATTCTAGAACTTCAGAAAGGATGGAGAAAACCGTTCATTTCAATATGTATAAAATGAATAGGAGAACTTTTAGGTTAACAATTGGAGAAATATGGACAGCAGAACTGAGAAAGGAAAGAAAAAAGAACAGAAGAAAAAGAGATATTCTTAATTTCCATCTGTTTTTAATGAGAAGTGGAGAAAGAAAAGATTCACAAAGGAGCAGAATTGTACATAGAGTTTTTGCCAACTTTAGGATAATGCTCATTGGCTAATATGAAAATATACACGTATAATTGATATCATATTGCTTGCCTTCTCAAATGATCAAGGGAAAGACTATAGAAAGAGAAATTAGAACTCAATTTTTTTAAAAAAATGCTAAAAGTAAAAAAATATATATTTTATAGAGTTTTAAAACTTTTTTAATTAAATTATTTGTTAAAAACAATATTAAACAATACAACTAATTAAATTGCTTAGCTACTATTTACATATAAATTAATTTCAATGCAGAAAATAGAGCTTTTTTCAGTCATTCCCTCTAAGGCCCCGCAAATCAGAATTTTTCACCCATTCATTTTTACTTTAGCTTTTTTCATTTTGCATTATTTCATAATGGATTTCTTTATACTCCTTATAGTCATGAGAATTAACCAAATTCCTACATTTATGTACCACAATTTATTTAACTATTCTCTTACTGTTGGATATTTGTTTCTCGAGTTTTTTGCAATGATTTATAATATTATGAAAATAGCTTTTTGTGTATTGTTTTTCTATAACACTTTCAGGGCATAATATTCAACAATGAAATAATTCGGTCAAAGAGTACAATTATTTTGGTAACTTCTACTGCATATTAAATGCTGTCAAAAAAGGTTCTATGAGAATACCTCCAACATTGAGTTTTATTGCTTTTAATTATTTTTGCCAGTTTGATGGCTATGAGACAGTGACTCAAAGTTGCTTTATTTTGAACCATTTAAATCACATAATTTTTTATCTGGAAAGAATAGCCATCATTTAGTCCAAAATCTTCACTTTACAAAAGAGGAAACTGATACCTAGAGAGATGAGGTTTTGCTTTTGCATTCTAGAGCCAGAACTAGAATGTAAGCTTCATTACTCACTCTTCTCATTTCTTTCCATTATACCACTCCAGAGACATAGTGGAATAGTAAGAATAGTATTGGTCATGGACCCAGGACACCACGGACTCAGGACACCTAGGTTCAGCTCTAAGTCTGTTTCCTTAAACAAAGCGGAATAATAATACTCATACCATACCAACCTTACAGCTCTGTTGTGAAAGTGCTTCTTACATCTTAAGTAAAAAATAAATGTGAGGATTTAGTACCACTGCTAAAGAACAATCAAATGAATAGATTATTGCTGTAAATTATTTAAGGCAAAAACTAAGACTTAATTTTAACTCCTTGGAGACATATTTTTAAAACTCCAAGAAACGAAAAAGCTCTTCGAAAGATACTTCAAGGAGTAACAAATTGTGGCAATGCAAATCCTTCTACCAATATAGACAATAATGCCCTCTGCTCTTCACCAAATGATCTTTGAAAGAAAGCTGCTGTTGCTGACAAACCTCAAACTCCCCAATAAGCCCCTATGAATTTAGTTAAGCTAGAAAAGAATTGATTTAAGTATGTAAACAAGGCCATACTCAAAGTCTTTCAGACTTGGTAGAACTTGGACAAAGCTTATGGTATGCTGACATAAAGCCTTCGAGAATCCTGGGTCATCTTCACACCACAGTGAAGCATGAAAGTAGAGCTGTCATTGAGGTCCAAGAAGTTTTCCCCAAAATGTGTAAAATGATAAAAATTCTGCTGTTTCTTCCTGACTTCAGATTCTTTTCCTCTTCAAAATTCCCAAAAGCTAAAATACCCTGCCTCTAAATGGTACAGAAGCCATTAAAAGGAAGAACTACAGAAACTGCACATGTCATGAAGTTTAGGGAACCTGTACACAGTTCCCTTGAAAAGACTTTGGTTATTCATCATCTTTCCCTTTAGATCCATCTGCACAGCCGTGGGTGGGCCTCTGCAGTCAGTTACAGCTGACAGGTTCTCTCCTCTAGATCTGTCAAGTTGCTCCAGGAACAGAAGAATTCTTTGGAGATTTCATTTTCCTTACATCTTTCTGTCACCATGGAGGGAGGCGAGAAGGGCTCCGGTGGCTCATCTCCAGCCACTGCCACCTCTGGCCGTCACTGCCCCGTTTATTTTTTTTTTTTTAGAAGGATAAAGCTCATTGCCTTTTCTTAAAAGAGTACAACATTATTTCATCTGAAGGCATGATTAATCCTAGCTGGAAGTGATAGATACTATAGCTGCTGTCAAGTCTAGCTTACCAGAACATGCCAAAAGTAGAGAATTAATAAAGCAGTCTAATGGATTATCTCATCCAAAAAACAAAGGGACAAAGTTGAACTGGAATACTACATAAATGTGAACAATACCAAATACCCATCAAACTGCAAAATAAACATTAAATGTATCTGGCATACGTATAGACATAAAGATAGGTTTGATGGGACAAAGACAATTTAAGAAGATAGAAGATTGATAAGAGGATCAAAATACCTATATGTTGACAAGCATTTTTAAATGAGTGAATAGTCTTAAATATAAATTATCTTCAGTAAATTTGTCCTTTTGGACCTAATTTTAAAAATATTTCTGCCATGAGAAGTCCTCAGTTCTGTTTTACATATAGGATGTGGAAATTCATATAATTGCCTTGTGATTGCTTATAGTCACCATTATGAAGATGCATTAACGTTCTGCATTAGAATTCAAGTAATTCAACCAGAAACACCAGTTACAAATCTCCAAGGTGCCAGGTACTATGGGAAGTGTTGTGCTACAAACACAAGAAAAGAAAGTCCTCCTTTGAAGGGGCATATCTTTATCTGAGCAGGAACAACAGCAACAATAAAGAAGTAAATAAAAATTACACATGAAATAATGTCGAACATTAATTTCAAAGGGCACTAAGATATAGACTAAGTATTCTCAATGTGTGATCCATACACTCCTGAGGCATCCTCCCACAGAGAAGCCATGAGATCAAAAATATTTTCCTAATAACAGTAAGGTGTTATTTATCTATTAAAATATCCCTCCCTTTTTCCAAATATCTATGTGAGGACAAAACTGCTTCATATACTTCAACCAAAAGATTCATTGCAACAGATTAAATGAGGGGAAAAAATAAGAAAATCCAGCTGTCTTGTATTAAGCCAGACATTAAAGAGATTTGCAAAAATATATAAAAAGTGCCACAATAGTGGTTGAGAAAAGTTATTTCCACAAAAAAAGTTTTTATTGTAAAATTAATGGGTTTAATATTATTTTAAATGAATTAATAAGTATCTTCAAAAGATATAAGTTTTAATTTCTAATGTGATAAATGGCTACATATATAAGCCATATAAACAAACACTTTGAGGTCACACAGTAAATTTTAAGAGGGAAAAGGAGTCCCCAAAACAATAATTTAGAGTATCATTGATGTAGAAGCCAAGTGTCTTATACATTGTGGATGCTTAATAAATCAACTGATTTTCGGATTTGTTGATCTGAATAATCAAGTAACAGCCTTGGGGGAAGGATATAGAGGGCAGTGTACCTGACAGCTAATATATTTTTGAGTGCCAATATGGGTTCTGTATGGTTTTTCAATGGTGATGGAGAATAGCAAAGGAATTTTATTTCTCACTGCAGAAGGTGTCTACTTTTAGAACTCCACACACCCTTCATTTTGATGGCTCTAGCTGCAGAAGAACCAGATTTGGTACACTAGCAACTAAAATAAAAATAAGTAGGTAGGAGTGAGGGCCTAAGGAGCAACCTGACAAGTCAAGAATGTGCTATTTAGGGCACAGTTCACTGCTCCAAATCTTCTTTCATTCTTAATTCTTGGCTACTTTACAACAAATTAGGTTGCTAGATAACTGGGCACTTAACATACACTCACAATCAAGAGATATCATGATTTTAGTCATTATGGACAAAAGATAAATATTACCATAATTGTTGCATTACAGGATGTGGGAGTGAGGAAGACCTGAGTTCAAATCCCACTCCTCTTGTTTACTAACTGTTGTGAACAATAGGCAAGAGACTGCAGTCCTTTTGGGTTTCAGTTACATCATTTATAAAAATAGGGCTAATAATACCTTTAATCTCTACCTCACAGAATTATTATGAGATTCTAATGAGAAAATGTAAATGGAGCATGCATGAAGTGATCACTGATTTAGAGCCCAACGAGAACTTTGAGTCAGAGTCCAATTTCCTCATTTTACAGAGAAGAAAAATATTACTGAGAGAGCCCATTGTCACATAACTCTACTGTTTATTGGAGGCAAGATTAAAATTTGAGTCTTCTTGACATCAAATCCAGGCCTTACTGTGACATCAAGCTGCCTCTCTGTGCCACCTAGCTCCTTTTCTGAAAATTTAAACTGCCATGTCATTTATTATTGTCAGAGTCATTCAAAAAAGATAGCATATGACAAAAATTATTTTTAAAAATTAAGAGATCACTGTGGCAAGCTCCTTTTATGATACAAATACAGTCCTAATACCTAAACCAGAAAAGGATAAAGCAAAGAAATACCAAAATCATTAATGAATATGAATCCAAAATCTAAAAAGAAAATCCTACCAAAGAAATGACAGCAGTATATCTAAGGAATAATTTGTTATAACTAAGTTGGATTTATGTGAGAGATGCAGAGAAGCTACAATATTTTAAGACCAATATGATTAATCATTTTAAAAACAAGAAATGTGAAACTAACTGATTCTATTAATGGATACAAAAAGACTTTAATAAAATGGAAAAGTCATCTGTACTTAAAAAAAAACCAACACAACACCCTTCTTTTTGTATCATAAAAAAACTGAAAAGAAACTGTCCTATGTAATGGGATAATGCTTACTCTTATCACTATTGTATAATTCTAGAAATGCCAGCAATGGCAAATATAAATATAAATGCATAAAAATGGTTTAAGTCTAGATAAAGCTAGCCCTACTAGATGACATGACGGTTTTATTAGAAAATTCCAGGGAAATTGCTGGTACATACTTGTAATTCCAGATATTGCAGAGTAGGAGCTCAGTACTTCTTCACTCCATGCAGCATGTCTAAAACCAAATGCCTGTCTACACAAAATCCAGCACTAGTAAGCTGAGAGTGAGAGACCACCAAAATGTCTAGGGAGGGGCAACTAACCCAGCCTCAAGAGTGTGGCAAGTCAATCTTTGAATGTCAATCATTAGAGGAATTTCTGGTACAAAAGGGGATGCTGTACTTCTAGTCTGAACAAGTAGGGAGACAGCCTCAAAAAAAAAAGTTTTATGGAATCAGTAAAGACAGTAATTGAAGCAATATTTAATAACCTCAGCGAGGTTGCTGACTAAAAAATAAACCCCAAAACATGAAAAGCATTTGTATGAATAATAATTTTAAAAATATAAGAAGCAAAAGGCAAAAATAGAAAGGAAAAATCACTCTGAAGAAGTATAAAATGCATAGACTATTTGATCAGCAATCTATCAAAAGTAGAAAATACTTGTGTTGAATCAATTGCAAAGTGTTCCCTAAAGGAATAAATAAAGAACTTAAATAAGCTAGGTGAATATTCAAGACTGAGATGGCTTATCCATCTCAATAATATTAAAAGGGCAATACTACCAAACAGGATTTGCGATTTTAATGACATACCAATGGATACTGGACAGAATTTGGTGTAATAATGACAAAAACCTATGAAGAAATGAAAGATTTAGATTATAAATGGGAAACAAGGAAAATTCACAGAGATGGAGGGAGGGAAAGACCTTGAAGATCTGAAACCGTATTATAAATCAGGAGTTATCAAACCATTTTTTATTGGTTAAATTAAAGGTAAACCTATGAAATAAACAAGATGGGAAAAATGAAAACAACAAAATTCAATAACAGTGTTCAATAAACTTAAATAATACAAATTACATAGAAAGAACTCTAACTTCTGGGAAAAGTTCAAAACTGTGTAGCAGAAATTAGGATTAGATCAAACTTGTCTAGCATATAACACAATTGATTACAAATGAACATGAATACTAAGAATTATACAATGGAAAACTTGGAAGAAAAGCAGATCATATATGGGTATTTATTCTTAAGTAAACAATCAAGAGAAGTAATTGAAAAAGATAAAATGGATAACTTTGATTTCATGAAACTGCAAATGTTTTCACGCAAAAATGATACATCTAAGATAACAATAGTGGTCAAATGGGGAATCATTTTTTAATATACAAGATTTATAAAGAAATAGCATATATGTGATGTATACATATACACTTGAAAAATTCTTCAAATAACTAATAAGGGAAGTGCAAATCAAAATAATTGTAAGCTTGTACTGTATACCCTACGAATTCAGAAAGATGAAAAAAAGATTTAAATAATTAGTGTTGACAGGTTGTAGGAAGATCCACAGACAAATTTTAGCGTGTGTGTGTGTGTGTGTGTGTGTGTGTGTGTGTGTATGTACACACACACACACATACACGTATTTATATATGGACTCTTACAAATAAACGCAAACATCCATATCTTTGACCCCAAAATTCCACCGCTGGACATATATACTAAAGAGATCTTTGATAAGAAGAAACTCCACATATACCCAAGAATATTCTTAGCAAAAGAATTTCACAATAGGAAAGAAGGAACTGGAAACATAGTAGATGCCCAATGATTGTGGAGCAGCTAAACAAATTGTGATACATGAACGTAATGGGATATTGTTATTTTAAAAAATAATGAATGGGAAAAGCAGGAAACTAAAGGAAATTTTTATAGCAAGTTTCTGTGATAAAGGCCACATTTCTCCAATATATAGAGAACTGAGTAAAATTGATAAGACTACAAGTGATTGTGGTGTTAATGTGATTAAAGATCTTCCCCCACCCATTAATCTCATTAACAAGTCTCAAATGGAGCTACTTAGGGGAAGCTTGATTAGGAGAGGCTTGTTTGTAGGAAGGCTCATACCCTTTTGCTAATTAGATCCCTCAGACTGTGAGAGGACAGTACAGAGGCAAGCAGATAGCTAGGATTTGTGAGGGAGTGTTTACAGGAAGGCCCCAGCAGAGGGGAATGTTATGGGATGGCTTGGCTCCCTGCCATGATACTGTGTTTTAAGTTCCTTGCTGTTATGATGAAGTGGGCTTACTGGTTTTGGGATATAATTGCTGCTATGTTGAATTGGAGTTATTGGTTTGGGGATTTGATCTTCTGGTGTCTGAATAAATATTTTACTTCTGCCTTCTATGCGGAGAGTCCCTTATATTCTGTGATACAGAACTATACAGGCATATTCATGGTCACCATCCACATTGTGACACTTGCCTTACTGATACAGGCATTGACCAGTTACCAAATGGTCAAAGGATATGAAAGGTGGTTTTCAGAAGAAATCAAGCTATCTGTAATCACAACAAAAATGCTCTAAATCGCCATTGCTTAGAGAAAAGTCAATTAAAACAGCTCTGAGATACCAACTGATACTTATCAAATTTGCTAATATGATAGAAAAGGAAAATGATAAATGTTGGAGGGGACTTGTTGGACTTGTGTTTCAGCAATTCAGCTAGCAGCTGCTGTGGGGGCGAAAAACCAACACAAGCCCAACAACAAGAATGCTGCAAGTCCAGGTTCTTTTGATGTGCTATACTAAGGAAAGCAACGTTAAGGGGTTATCAATATTACTTTAATCCAACATACAAATATCATTCATTCACCTCTGGGGGAATAGCCAGCACCCTGAGCTTCAGAGCAAATACAAACAAATTACAAACATCAACAGACAGATCTTGTCTGATTCAAATCTTAATGCATAGTTACCAAAGTTTAACAAAGTCCGAACATCCCAGGTTTACAAGATGGAGGACTCTTAACTACAGCTGCCCAGAGTCTCAACATCAGTGCACCACCAAGACTGAAAGCCCTAAGCAAATAACTCTGTTCTCTCTTTTTATACAGTTTCAGACGTCGTCAAACATCATCTGGGCGACCAGAACTTAGGCTCCTACGATTGGCTCTGTTCTTAGCAACTCCCCTTAGGACCCTGAGGACTTTATGCCCACACAGGCTTAGTACCTAGTAGATAGGGGTCTGGGCCTGGGGTTTAGCACCTTGTAAGACTCAAAGACACCCCACTTAATTTGTATTACAACTTGTGATGAAAAATGTTATCTACCTCCAACAAAAGACCTGATGGAATCTGAATGCAGATTAAAGTACACGTCTTTCTTTATTTTTCATGGTTTTTTCATTCTGTCATCTCTTCTGCAACATGGTTGATATGGAAATGTTTTGTATGACTGCACATTAACAATCCATATCAAAATACTTGCTTTCTCAAGAATGGGGGACAGGAGGGAAACAGGAAAGGAATTCAGAACTCAAGAATTATAAAGAATGAATATTAAAATAGCTTTTACATATAAATAAAAGCATTCTTAAAAATAACGAATGATGAATACAGAGAAACATTGAAAAGGTTTACATGATCTGATGCAGACTGAAGTAAGCAGAGCAAAGTAAAAAAATATATATACACAGTAACTATAACAGTTTAATAGAAACAATAACCATAAAGTATTCAAAAGTGAAAACTACAAAATTACAAAGAATAAGAATTGATCCAAAGAATAGATGAGAAGACACTTCAGAAAACTGGCAGGTTCAATCACAAATACGTGATGCCATTTCACAAATTTTCTGACTTTTTTATATGGATCATTTAAAAATTTTTTTTCTTCTTTTTCTTTAAATATAGTGTTTGTTATTTGAGATGTCTCTCTGGAAGAAGGAGAGAGATATTTAAGGGAAGAAATTTTGGAGAGGTAAAAAATACTTACAAGTCAGATTGTCTTCAAAAATAATTAGAGAGAAATTGATCACATAATAATCACAAAATAAATCAAGAGAGTACAGAATTAGAATGTATGTCAAATATTATCAATAGAAAATGAAGCTTCAAGTCACAAAGATGTTAAATTAAAGAAGATTCAGGACATCAATTTGAACCAAAGGTTCCTTTGGTCATTTAATGTTTGGAGAGGTCACTGTTTGAGTAAATAAATATTTACACACAACTCTCCTTTCCACTGACCTTTCTGACTCAACCTGAGCTAGCTAACACACTGCCTTTCTATTCCAGGGAGTATTTTTGCAAGCTTGAGTGTGTGTGTGTGTGTGTGTGTGTGTGTATGTGTACACACACATAGGTATAATGATACAGATAAGTATATAAAGATAGAGACAAAGATAGAAAAAAGTAGAACATGATTTATTTTAAACTGTTGGCACCTGCTACAACCCAGGAGGGATTCCAAAGCACCTCTTTGTACCTTCTTTTCTGCAAGTATTTTGTGTGTTTGCTAATCTCTTCGAAGAGACAGCCAAGTGGAACACAGCTATAGAATGAATACATACACACACATATGTACATACATACGTACATATATATGTTTGTATATATATGTATACACATATCTATATATACACACATACAGATATACATATTCTACAGCGGTATTCTACTAGGCTTTCACTTTGAATAGATATTAGGAAATGCACTAAATACTTAAAGAAAAAGAAAGTGCAAAGCAGATGCTTTGGAATCTCTCCTGGGCTACAGCAGGTGCCAACAGTTTCAAATGAATTATGTTTCCAGGTTTAAAAGATATGTTGCTTGCCAATATATCCATATGCTGGGTCCTGCCGGGGGCTCCTGGGGCTTCTGGAAATTACAAACAGTCCTGCCTTCCTGTCCATCTTCCACTGAGCTTGATCCTGACCCAAAATGAAGTCTTCTTCTCTATTCCATGCGGACTGCTTCCCCAAGGAATGGCTGGGCTGATATGATTGGAGATTTATTTCCCAGAGGATAAATTACAGAATGTATCTAAGGAAAACTGTCTGATTTATGAAAAATGGAATAAGACATTGAACGATCAGACAAAAGATGGGGAAAGGAACAGAAACTGATCTCTTGGTTGACTCCCAAAGGAAGCAGCTTGGTACAGTTGAAAACAGAAAATAGGCTTTGCAGTAGAAGAGACCTACAATTCAGATCCTGTTTCTGTGAATTACTACATGTGTAAACCTAAGCAAATAACTTACATTCTATGGGCTTTGGTTTCCTCGTAAGGAAAATGTGGGCATTGGATTGGATGGTCTCTAAGGAACACTTCTCAGTTTAAATATGAGATTCTTTGATTCATCAATCTAAACGTTCACTTGTGAAGTGGATTTATGGTTAAGAGGTAAAAAGTTTCTTTACAAAACTTGACTTAGTCTATGAACAAATATTAATTTGTACCAGGAACTGTGACGAGCACAGTGGATAACAAAGAAAGGTGGGGAAAAGTATCTCTGGTCTCAAGAAGCATACATTCTTAATGGGAGAAGACAGCATGAAACACATTAGTTTTGTTTTATACAGACAGATAATATGGGGTCGGGGGCAGCGGGGGGAGGTGGAGAGAAGACAATAATTGAATAGGAAGACTAAGAAGAGCTTCTTTTACTAGGTAGTCAGAAAAACTAAAAAGCAGAGGTGTAAAGACAAAGTGTTCTAGGCGTAGGTGACAACCATATAAATGAAGGAGGAGGGAAACAAATATTTAGTAAGCATTTACCATTTGCCAGGCACTGTGCTAAGCTAAGAAGCAGCTGGGTGGCTCAGTGGATAGAGTGCAGGGCCTGGAGTCATTGAGACCTGAGCTCCAATCTGGCCTCAGATACTTAATGGCTGTGTGACCCTGCGCCAGCCATTAACCTTTGCTTGCTTTAATCTACTGGAGAAGGAAATGGCAAACCATTCCAGTATCTTTGCCAAGAAAGCCTTATGGACAGTAATGGTACACTATGGTCCATGGGGTCATGAAGAGTCAAGAAAGACTGAACAATAATACTAAGTTATCAAAACCATCTGATACTAGTTTGAAAATAGTAAAATAGATGCATGGAACAGAATAGACAAAGGAGAATCAGAAACAATGAAATCCAGTGTTTCACAAAACAGAGAACATAAATTATTTATGATAGAAAAAACGACTACAAAACAGGCAGGTAGAAATTAGGTTTCACCCAGAAACTTAGACCATGCACCAGAATACATTCTCAATGGATATATCACCTGATCATCCTACTAAAAAAATTAAAAGGAGATCACATGCCTTTCACAACTACAAGGAGGAAATATATTCTTCACCAAATAAGGGACAGAGGGAATTGCAACAGATAAAATGGACAACTTGATTATGTGAAATAGAAAAGCTTCTACACAGACATAAATAATATGGCTATGATAGGCAGGGAAGAGGGGGTGGATATGTACATCATGTTTCACACATATGGACTTGGTTTCCAAAATATATAATAATATTTTGAGATTAATATTTTCTCTTATCATTATATTATCACATCGCATCATACCATCATATAATATCATCATATTATGTTGTCGTGGTTCAGCCATTCAGCCATATCTGACATTTCATGATCCTGTAAACCAAAGCATATATGTTGGCAAGCACAATGGGCTCTTAGCACTTGGCTTCTGTTTTCTTTGAATAATTCATTGTATTTCATTGAGCCTTACTAGGTGCTAAGTCCCAGGCCCAAAGCCCTATTAGGTGTAAAACCTATGTGGGTGTGGACTGGTAACTAAGGTGGGGCCCAAGGTGGAGTTAACTCAGGGGAGGGTCTAGTTTACACATGAGTTTGAGTGATAGGTTTGGGACATCAGAGGCTCTTAGACCACGTGGGTTTAAGTCACCTCTTTGTGACAATTTTAGGTCACATGGGTGAGTCACCCCTGAAGCTGAAAAAGATATAAAACCATAGGTTGGCTTTCTCTTCTTAGGAGCTCTTTCCCACAGCAGTGGTGGCGCAAGTGACTTTGGGCCATCCTATGTTACGAGCTCCCGGGCTGAACCTAGATGTTGGTAACTATGAGTCTGTATTTGGTCTGTCTGTCCATGTCTGTAATTTGTTTAGGGCTCTCATTCTTGGTGGTGTTTGGAGACTCCCAGGCAGCTGTAGCTAAGAAGCCTTCCAGCTCATAAACCCGGATGTTGGGACTTTGTTAAACTCTGGTAACTATGAATTGGGATTTGAATCAGACAAGGTCTGTCTCTTGATGTTTGTACTTTGTATTTTGCTCTGAAGTTCAGGGTGCTGGTTTTTCCCCCTGAACTAAGTGAATGATATTTGTACGCTGAATTAAAGTAAGCTTGTCAACTCCTTAACGTTGCTTTCCTTAGTTAAGCAGATCAAAAGAACCTGTGCTTTTGCAGCGTGCTGGTAGCATTCTTGTTGTTGGGCTTATGTTGATCTTTCACTCCCACAACAGCTGCTAGCCGGATTGTTGAAACAGCATACCAAAACTGTCCATGGGGTTTTCTTGACAAAGGTACTAGAGTGGTTTGCCATTCCCTTCTCCAGGGGATGAAAGCAAGAACAGATTAACTTACTTGCCCAGGTTCACATAGCTAGTAAGTGTCTGAGGTCTGATTAGAGCTCAGATCTTTTTGAATCCAGGCCTCTATCCACTGAGCCACGCAGCTGCCTGCAAGATAAAAGGTTAGTGCCCAGGGTCACTCAGCTAGTAAGCGTCTGAGGCCAGATTTGAACTCAGTTCCTCCTGACTCCAGGCCCAGCACTCTATCCACTGAGCCATCTAGCTAACCTCTTCACATATACTTATGACCAAAAGCCATTCTTCAAGAGGTCTAACTAAATGAAAAGATTTCTCAAAGGAAGAATTGCAAACTTTTAACAAACATGTAAAAGACACATTGAATAAAATGACAAATAAGAGGAACACAAATCAAAAAGATTTCACCTTACATTCTGCAATTTGAAAAAGATCACAAAGGATGAGAATAACCAATACTAAGCAGAATTGTGGAAAAACAGAAACATGAATACAATGTTTATGGAACTACAAATTATTAAAAAAAACATTTCAGAAAACAATTCAGATTAATGCAAATAAATTGACTAAAATGTCCATACCATGTGCCCTGTAGAATCCATTACTGAACATGTACTCCAAAGGAGGTCACTGATAAGAAATTCACCATGTACCCCAAAATATCTTTAGCAGTACTTTTTGTGGTAGTAAATAATTGAAAATAAAGTAAATGTCACTGACATTTGCTAAATGAATTTTGGTACATGAATGTAATGGAATATTACTATGCTATAAGAGATTGTAAATATGATGAGTACAGAGAAGCATGGAAAGATTTCATATGATCTGATGCCGAGTGATATAAGCAAAGAAATAATAATAATAATATAGTAATAATCAGAATTGAGTGTTGCAAAATTACAAAGAATAATTATGACTCCAAAGTAGATATGAGAATATACCCTCACTAATTATTCCTTTGTAGAGACTGGAGGTCCACAATTGTGCTGAAATCCAAATATTTTCAGAATTCTTCAATGTATTATTCAATTTTGCTGACTTCTTTTACTTTTATCTTTAAAACTTTGCACAGCTCTCCCTCCCTTAAATCCAATTCATTTGTACTTCATGCCATCACTTCCCTGGTGTCATGGTCCTCTTTAAGAACTAAGGAGAAATAACAACCTTTAAAATGTTATTATATGGGCTGGCTCTATAGGAGGGGATAAAAAAACATAATGATAGAAAAATTTAGTGACAAAAATCAATAAATTAAAAAATAAATCATTGGAAACTTTTGAAAGGATAGTTTTATTTGCAGGACTAAGTCAAAAATCATGTTAAAGGCAGTTTAGAAGTGAGAAGAGTATAAGTGGAGTCAGATGATATTCTTGTCTTATTAGTTATCAACTGAAAGTTGAGACATTGAATAATAGTTACAGAGCTGGTTGGTTCAAAAGAGCCTTTTAAAAAAAAATAAAGGGACATATGCAGGGATAGAGCCAGTAGATATGGAGAGAGTGAAATTAAGAAGAATAGTGGAGATGACAGTAGGTGTAGTTTTCTCAAAAAGTTAGGAAAGGACAGAACAGCAAAGATAAATTTAGAGGTCTTTGCCTCAGCAAAGAAAAAGGGCAGAAAATTGTCTGAATGATGTGAGATGAGGAGAAAGAGAGCAAGAAAATCATTGCATCATGTTTCTGTGGGAAGTCACCTAGCCCACCCCCTCATTTTACACATAAGGAAAAGGGAAATGAGGTCCATAGAAATTAAATGACTTGTTTCCAGCATTTCAAACAAATCCAGTCTTTGAGCCCAGGTGCCATCATTCTAAATGCAGTTTCTTTTCCACTGCATCATGCTCCCTGAAACACTGTACTCATATCTTATAGCTTAAAGCAAAAGCTTCAGAGAACAGAAACTAGACCACTACGGATTTCAAAATTTAAAGGACCTTAGAGGACATTTCATCCTGCAACTCCTACCCCTTGCTCAACAGATGGGGAAACCGAGGGCAAGAAAGGAGAAGGGATATTCCCATGACCACATAGTGCCAGTGTTTGAAGGCAGGCTTTGTGCCTCCAAATCTAGTGCTTTTCCTACTATACTTTGAAGCCAGAAACCCTTTTTTACTTAGCATTGTTTAGCCTTGAAGTTGAGAGTTTATTTTATTTAACTATTTATATGACAATGAAGGGCCTCTTTCTGTTGCCTAACATTTTATTTCCCAGAGTAAAGCTGCCTTTGAACCATATTTGGGGTTAGTCTGTTACAATTATATTCTGGTATGAGGCAGAGGCCATACAGCTAAATTGCTTATATCACAGAATTTTGTAACCCGTTTGGGAAAGTGCAGTTTTTAGTATGAACCATTTAGAATTCCCTCAAGGGAAAATGCTGCCCCATGAGCATAAAGCTGCATTGGCAAATGCATTGTTCTTCAAGAGTGTAGATGACTCAGGGTATTCTGCCCTTATAGTCAAAGACACAATTCAAGACCTACTCATCCTCTTAAGAACAAGATCATCTTTGCATTTCAAAGGAAGAACACTTGAATTTTTATCAATTTCATAAGTTTCCATAACCAAAAATGATATTTCACAGGTCTAAATAAGGAACATGATGAAGACAAAAGAATCAAAATTGCAGATGAATGAAGGAGCAATAGAAAGTGTGTAAGTGATCTATTAAATATTGCCAATTAAGACATTTGAGAGGAAGGTGGCAAAAGAGATATCATTAAAAGAGTCAAAATAATATAATGCTTCAAATTTTGGACCACAAGAGAAAGAGCGAATTTTAATCCCACCTCTGACTTCTACTAGCTGTTTCATACTAGTGAAGTCATTTAAAAGGAACTTTCCTTTTTCTGTAAAACGGGAATATTAGTACCTACTAACAGGGTTTTTGTGAAGCAGAAGTGATAAAGTACATAAAGCGCTTTGCAAAATTTAAAGTGATGAGGATGACACCCATGATGACGATGATGATGACGATGATGGTGATGAAGAAGAAAAAAAAGATATGTCATTCGTGTAGTGAAAGATAGCCATATAATGCGAAAATAATAATAGAAAGACCTCTAACATACATAATGAGTACAGTCTCTATTACCTAATAGCAAAAAGATGGTCAAGAATTACTTAAGATGAGAAGATACAGAGGACTGCCTTCTCCAACCACACCAGTGATATTAGAGTCACCTAACCATTAGAGTGTAAGCAAATTTTCCCTACTTAAACTTTCCCTACTCTTAATATAGCGTGATTCTATAAAGTACTCAATTTAAAGAAACAAACAAATACTAAAATGTAGCACTCATTCAATCTTCAGTATATAAAATATGAATTCATTATGGAAATGAATTTCAAAAAAAGATTTTTCTAGTGATAAGTTTCATTGTTTAATCATTCTATACTTAAAATTCATATAAAAATCACATGACAATTTGCCATAATTCCATAATTTCCATAAATTGACATGATTTCCAGATGCAGAGATTCCCCAAGAGCAATTGAACAGGGAAAAGCATAGAATTATGTAATCAGCTGCAAATATAATACTGACAAGAACAGTGTTTTCATCATAAAAATGTGTTTTAACTTTTGACTGAATTCGCTTGGTGCCTCAAGAAGGTAGAGATAAAAAAGAGATTTAACTACCATATAATTTCCTCAAGTTACAGATGGAACATAACCATCATTCTCAGCATGAAAGACTCTCCCAGGGCACAAGATAAAAAGCAGGAAGGACAGAAAGCAAACAGATAGGAAAGGCCATAACTTGAAATTGGACAAACACCTCCTGGGGTAGGTAACAGAAATATATGGCTAGAAGAGGAGAAACAAACTTCCCTCAACTGATGTGACAAGAAAAGGAATAATGGAGGTAAGAGGATTTCCTGCCTTAGAGATAGTGCCTGGATTTGTGATTTTATTGGTCTAGGAAACCCTCAGATGAGAAAAATTCCTTTACCAACAAAACTAATGGTTTCAGAGAATTGCCTAGAATAGATATCAAGCTCCCCAAAACAGATTAAAATGTAATTAGAAAATGTTTAACCCAACAAATAATAAAATGCAACCAAGTAAATGTTAATTTGTGGTTTTCTAAGTCACTGTGGTCTGTAAATATCCACTTCTATTTGAATTTGACACCATTGGCATAAAACACCAGAAGATTAAGTGATTTATAAGCCTGTATACAGTCAGCATATGTCAAAAGTGGGCTTTCAATTCAGGTCTTCCTGGTTCCAAGGTGACACCTTCTTTATAACTTTAAAAAATGGGTAAGGGAAAGTTAAAATAAATTTAATTATGCCTCTTTCACTAGTAATGAAGACAGTGAATGGATAATATTCTGTGAGTGAAGCATCTCTTTCAGGCCACTGGGGTGATGTGAAATTTGGATCCACCAATCTGTCTCAATCAAGCTTATTCAAATACTTACCTACTACGCACAGCTCACCATGGATCAACACGGGGAACAAATATAAAGAACAGGATGAGGGTTACGATGAGGGGCAGCACACAGTCTAACGGGGCAGATGTAGAGAAGAATAAGTACATTATGGGGTAGAATGTTATTAGAGCCACAGAAGAGGAAGGATTCAGAATATATAAAGGTAACACTTTTAAAATGTTTATTGGCTGAATTATCCACGTGCAACACTGGTCAAATATGGGAAGTTGGGGAAGCTGAATACAACGTAGTTACATATGAGCTCTACTCCGCCTTCATGGTGTTTAATTAGAAAAGCAAAATTAGCATAATAAGCATATACAGCACATTACAAGACGGTAGACATAGGAGAGGGAAGGGACTTTCAGGAACACATAGTTCAATTTCCTTGTCTTACAGATGAGGAACTAACTTCAAAGAGTTAAAGAACCTTCCCCACAAGCGCACTGATAGGAGAGGCAAGATTTGAACATAGGACCAATACGACTTCAAATCTAGTCCTTTTAGCATTTCACGACATGATTGTATGGTTCAGCAGGAGTTAGAATGATGAAGTTAAGGATTTTACAATCATAGGATCAAAAATTTAGAACTAGAAGGAACATTAGAAAGTCACTGAGTCCCATGCCCTTATTTTAAAGGGGAGAAAACCAGGAAAAGAAAGGTCGCTGTTACTCACCCATAATCATTCACCTGTGTCTAAGTTCTTCGACAGATTGACCACTGGGAAACGACTTTTTGCTACAAAATTTATTATTAAAAATGATTTTTACTACAGCTCATAAAACATCATCTACAACTATCTGCAATCAGCATCGATAGAAAGAATACTAATGCTTGTGAAAAAATGACTACTTGACGTATTTACAGATCATCATTCACCAGCCAACAGCTACGCAACGAGCATGGAAGGCTGAGTGCTGAGAGGTAGTTAATCCAATTTCACTGAGCTAGCCTCTAGCCCAGTAGGAAAGTGCTTTAAACAACTAAAAGCCCAATCTACTCACATAAGGAGTTATTTTTATGATCACCCCCATCATTATAATTGTGTTTAGTGGCACCACGTTTAGTGACCAATTTATGAACATACATGTTGGCAATCTCTCTTCCTCTGTTTCCCGTATGGAAACAGCACTGAGCCCTCAAAGGCTGAGTTAAAGTTTAGACTAGGCCTTTCAAAGCTGGAAAGGCCTCATAAAGATGCAGTGACAATGTGAGTTTATGTTTAAGGACTGGCTTCATTGTGGGGAACATCATTGTATGTGCAGCGTAGAGGAGAAGGCACTAGACTTTGGAAGACAGAAAACTGGGGTTCAAAACCACCTCTGGCACTTACTAAATCTGTGACCCTAAGCACATCACTTTATTTCTCTCAGGTTCAGTTTATTTTACTGGTATTATCTACTTCACAGGCTCATAGTGAAGCTCCAGAAAGATACTGTCCTTAAAATCCTTTGCAAAGTTTGATGCACCTTATATTTAACTATTTTGCATATGTTTGAGCTCATATGTCCTATATATGTTTTACATATACTGTTCCCCAATAGAACACAAGTTCCTTGGTAATAGAGATTGTCTATTTCTTTGGACTTAGGTTAGTAGGCACTTAAAATAGTTGAGGGTCAATCGATTTTTAGTTTTGTATTTCCAGCACCAACCAAATTGCTATACTCATAGGAGACACTTAACAAATGTTTCTTGAATTACAGACCAATATTATCTTACACACATAACTTCTCCCTGAGCCTCTAATTCATCATATATGATGAGAGGGAGGGTAGTTTACATAATCTCTAAAATAGCTTCTAGTTCCAAAATGATATGATCCAATGAACCCTTTGTTTGATTTAGCTTATCACTTTTACTAGTTGCTGTCTTAGGAAAATCCACCACAAGATGTAAATGGGAGAGTGGATGGGTTAGGTAGAGAGGAAGATTCAGGGAAGGCTTGAGGGTAAAAATAAGGGAGGGATCTTGAAGCTATGGGATACATGCTCAGAAAATGACAAGAAGTGGGGGCACAGCTAGGTGGCACAGTGAGTAGAGTACCAGCCCTGGAGTCAGGAGGACCTGAGTTCATATCCAGCCTCAGACACTTGACACACTTACTAGCTGTGTGACCCGGGGCAAGTCACTTATGTCCAATTGCCCTGCCTTCCTCCCTCCAAAAAATTATTTTTAAAAAAAGAAATGACAAGAAGGGGGATTGATGGTACCAAGGACAAAGTTTTTAATTTCATTTTATAAGGATTTCAAAGAAAAGGCATCCAAATTGAAAGATCAAACAATCTTTTTAGCAGAGAAAATTAATTAAGTGCTTACCATAAAACCTTTAGGAACCCCCATCCTCAATTCCACTGGTTCTCTGCTTGAGACAATGCCCCACTCTCCCCTGGCCTGCAAGTACCCAGAAACCTACCAGATTTTTTGCTGTTCCTGCCCAAAGCCATCAGAATAATCTTAGTAAAGGAAGCCAGAAGGGGAAAAAATAAAGTCTCTCAACCAGCCAGTGCTAGTCTTTTTCAAGCCCAACCAAGTATTTCTCTCATTCTAACCATCCTATGAGCCGTAGCTTCTTTCTAACTACAAAATTACTGCTCTGTCTGTGACCTCCTAGCTATCTACCCTTGAGTGTGTTGCAGCCACCCAGTCACTCTATGTAGATGTATGCAAAGCAGCTAGATTTCTTCTTTGCCTTAAAACAGGTCTGCACAACATACAACTCACTGGCTGCTTGCCACTCACCAAAGGATTTTGGGTGGCTTGTGAAAAATGTAGAAGACGTGAAAGAAAGTTAAGATATAATGAGTGTTTTGTCCACGCTCTGCTTAACTCACCTTCCACTACTCACTATTGTGCCTGTCATGTAATTTGGTGGGTGGGTTGACACTATGCAAGCTCCCCTGTTTGTCACATGATCTGTGGCAACCAACCATTGTCAGACTGTCTCTATTCTGAAAGGAGCAATTTCATGATAAATAAAAATCCTAAGTAATAAGTGTAATTAATTGACACTAATTGAAATTTCCCTTTTTAAAGAATATGGTTTATTTGGAAAATAGTTTAATCATTAATTATACCTCTAATTGGAAAGTAAGGCACTAAAAACTATCTGTGGCTCAAAGAAGTTTAGTTTCTTTCCATTTTGGCACCTATCTACTGCCAAGTTGTGCAGGTCTGACTTAGAATCTATTTGACCTAGACTCACTTCTACCATGAATGTAAGAGGCACAAGGAGGTAGGACCCAGGTATCATAAGCAGGTGAACTCTGCTGCTACTAAATTTTTTCTTTCCCCCACCACAAACAATTTTTCCATTCGAGGCTCAAATATTTACTTTCATGGGTTCAGGCTTCATTCATCGCTATTCGTTTGGTTTTATTTTTGGCTCATTAAAAAACTTCAGAACTTTCTTTTTTTTCCATTGGATTGACATAGACTGCACAAATCCCCTAACAGATAGGGAGCAAAACTCCTGGTGGAAGGTACCAACCTGTCTCAAGAAAACCTTTTTTCAAGAGGTTAGTTCAACTTAATGTTTGATCTTATTGCACAAAAGGCTATTACTTTCACACTAAGAATGGATATTCCAGCTTCCTCTTGGAAAGAACTCATTCTTCCTAAAAGTTCCCCACAGGAGGACTGAAATAAATATTATCTCTGTTGCTAATACTAGGTTCCTTCTAGAACTGATAAATTATCATAATTATTTTTATCATTATTGTCAATTGCAATAATAATGGGCCAATTCTATTACTGCTTGTTTCATGGGTATTTTGTATTTTCAAAGGCTCAGGAGAGCTGTCAATGAGAAAGTTGGAGAAGGTTCTATAGTTTATGAGAAGTGGGAGGCAAAAGATTGACCTTTGTTTTGTTGCTGACCTGTAGTATAACCTTTCAGGGCCCTCTTTGTCCATTTATAAAAACGGACGAGCAGAGGCCCTATTACCTGTGTCTCAGAAGCTTTGATGATAAGAACACTTATGATGATCTCAATAAAATAAAAGCAATGGACTATAACTCTTTTGAACCAAGAATGTCAGCTAATCATTAAGGGGAAAGACTAAGTGGTTACCTTATCCAATAACTCACTAGAAAAATCAGAATAGTTGCCAAATGACTCTGCATCCATGATTCTGCACATAACTGTGAGTATTTGCTAAAGGCACTGACCCAGAAAGAACAAGTGAGGAGGAAATATAGAGCAAGGTCCTCACCTGTTACATGGTAAGAAATTACCTATCAAAATCCCTTGGCAGGTCCATGAATATTCCCAGGGAGGGCTATGCTTACCAAAGGACAATCCCTACCAGCTCCCCCAATTAATTTATTATCCTTGAATCTATTCCTAGAACTACCTAACCAATACCCCAGTTCCTCTAACAGAACAGGCTATACAGCCTTTCAGAAAGATAGATTTCACCCCAAAAGAAAAACCACAGACTCAGCTCCCTGTGCTGATATTATCATCTGCTCTAAGGGAGTTGGGAGAAAACAAAACATTGTAAAGGCAAATTGGGACAAAATTGATAGTCTGTGTATCGCTAAGTCTTCATAGGCCCACAAGGAGTGCTTTTTTTTGCTGGTTCAAAAACACGTAGCAGAAGGAATTGTTAAGCTAGAAATTTGGTCATTCTACCTAAAATGACGCACCTGTCCTTTTTGGAAACACGAATGTCGGCAAACATGTAGAGAAACACAGCTATCCTCTGCACCCAATGGAATGTGATTTTCTTCTTCTACCACAACCACATCATCTGTTTACAATGTGAACATTTCATAAGGGTTAATGTGTAAGCTTCCTGGCCAATGCTTTGAGCAACTTAGAAGGAAGGCACTATAGTGGATCCAAAGGAAAGAAATCAAAATGATGGAGGTCTTGGATTCTTTGAACTGAAGAAATTAGAGGTGTTTAGCCTGGAAAAGAAAAGACTCATGGGAAAAATTATAGATGTCTTCAAATATTGAAAGGACTATCATGTAGAGGAGACACTTGTTTTGTTTGGCTCTAGAGGACAGAAGTAGGGCACAGTGGGTAGATTTTGCAGATGGCAAATTTAGTCAGGAAACGAGGGGATGAGGGCAAATTTAGTCAGGAAATCCCTTGGAGTCAGGAAAAACTTTCTAGCAATTAGAGCTGTGCCACAGTAAAATGGACTAACTGGGAAGGCAGTGCCTTTGCCTTTATTGGAGGTCTTGAAATAGACTATTGAAATAGAGTTGTTGGGTGGCCCTTACCAGGGGCTCTCTTTTGGTTATGGGTTGGGCTAGATGGCCCATTAGGTCCATTGGGGCCATTGTTTCCTTCCCTTTGAGATATACTATCTGTATAGAGAAAAGAGCAATGAGTCTAAGTGTCAAGAGACTATAGATCTTCAGTCTTCCTTCTGCCATTAACTTTCTGTATGACCTTGACAATATGAGGGTTAGCCCCTGAGGTTCCAAATTCAAGTATCTGCAGAGACAGAAGCTAGCATTACTTTCAGGGAAATCAATACATGCAATAATTTTTAAAAAGCTCCTTACATTAAAAAAGGCCTGCATGAACATTGGGACTGAAATAAAGCTAGACATGATACATGTTGGTTGGCATGCACAATAGGACATATTATTAAACACTGAAAAGAATACTAGGTCTGAAACTAGAAGAACTAGGTTCAAGCCTCAGTTCTGCTACTTACTAGCTTTGTTACCTTGGGCAAATAAATTTAATTTCTCTGAATCTCAACCTCTAGCTCTGTAAAATTGGCATATTTAGCTAGCTTAGGAGTATGGAACCTGTGTCTTCAAGGCCACATGTGGCCTTCTATGTCCTCAAGTGCAGCCCTTTGACTGAATCCAAACTTCACAGAACAAATCCTCTTATTAGGACTTATTCTGTAGAACTTGAGGTTCTCCACCCCTGATCCAGCTCATGGAGTTGTTGTGAGGAAAATGCCTTGTAAACTACAAAGAGCCACTGAAATAAATGGGAGCAGTTATCTTCTTCAAATATCAGGGAAGTCCAATCAGTCCCCTTCCATGAAGCCAACTAAACTAAAACAATTACACAAAACATACCACATGATTCCTATGTTCTCACTTAATCTATCTCTTCTCCTGTGTGGCGATAAGACAAAATGGGCTCCTTAGTACTTAGTTTGGGGGTGCCCTTGAGGAGTTTGGCTTTTGTTTACCTTGAGTGAAAGTACTTTCAGCTGTTAAGTGCTAAGCCCCAGGCCCAAAGCCCTATCAGGTGTGAAACCTGTGTGGGCATACATTAATGACTTAAGAGGGGCCAACTCGGGAACCAATGGTCTCTGGTCTCTGGTCGTTGAGGCGGGGCTTGAGAATGCCAGAGGCTCAGCTTCGAGGAGAGGCGAGCTAAGACACCAACTACAGCTGAAGCTGAAAAAAGCCGAAGCAGGAGACCTGTGTGAACCCAGAAGTGCGAGCAAGGACT